>OZ020312.1:46961463-47355830 GCA_963971305.1 Arcuatula senhousia | reverse complement strand
TCCGAGGCCGTGGCGCCCCTGTCCGTGGACTTTACCTGCCTCTCCGGCTGCCCCTCCGAGGCCGTGGCGCCCCTGTCCGTGGACTTTACCTGCCTCTCCGGCTGCCCCTCCGAGGCCGTGGCGCCCCTGTCCGTGGACTTTACCTGCCTCTCCGGCTGCCCCTCCGAGGCCGTGGCGCCCCTGTCCGTGGACTTTACCTGCCTCTCCGGCTGCCCCTCCGAGGCCGTGGCGCCCCTGTCCGTGGACTTTACCTGCCTCTCCGGCTGCCCCTCCGAGGCCGTGGCGCCCCTGTCCGTGGACTTTACCTGCCTCTCCGGCTGCCCCTCCGAGGCCGTGGCGCCCCTGTCCGTGGACTTTACCTGCCTCTCCGGCTGCCCCTCCGAGGCCGTGGCGCCCCTGTCCGTGGACTTTACCTGCCTCTCCGGCTGCCCCTCCGAGGCCGTGGCGCCCCTGTCCGTGGACTTTACCTGCCTCTCCGGCTGCCCCTCCGAGGCCGTGGCGCCCCTGTCCGTGGACTTTACCTGCCTCTCCGGCTGCCCCTCCGAGGCCGTGGCGCCCCTGTCCGTGGACTTTACCTGCCTCTCCGGCTGCCCCTCCGAGGCCGTGGCGCCCCTGTCCGTGGACTTTACCTGCCTCTCCGGCTGCCCCTCCATGCTTGGAACAATTGTGACGTTATTTCTTGACCATAATATCATAAAATATAAGGGTCGATTTGTAAGAAAAGGTTATTGGTGCTGCCTTAACTTATGTTAAGGTACCAGGTTCGAGCCCTGGGAACCTTTTTTGTACAAAACTTATGTAACAAAATATAGTAAAATCTTGATAATAATAAATGATCTTCATATTGATACTCAAAGTGCTGTATTAGTTATGTACATTACTAAAAAAAAAGAAACTGTGCATGCCTATGGGATATCAATCTATAAAGGCGGATCTAGGACCGGCGTACCGGGAGCCCCCCTCCTCCTTTTGACAAAAAAATTTGGTTAGGAACTGTATGAAACTAGAGGTCCCAGAAGGTTTTTTTTTATAATTGCGCCCCCCCCCCCCCCCCCCCCCCCGTTTGGTTAGGAACTGTATGAAACTAGAGGTCCCAGAAGGTTTTTAATAATTGCGCCCCCCCCCCCTGTCTTGAAAATTTCTGAATCCGCCTCAGAATCTAACCATTTTTTTTCTATCAGAACATTGTAAAAAAAATACAACTATCGAGTTGAAGTTTTCATTAAATGACAAGTGGGTGATGCAGATAATCTTTTGGTACAATTCTGAAAATTTTTGAATTTCAGTTTTTATACCCCGCCACACGAAGTGGCAGGGTATTATGTTATACCCTCAGTTTTTTTCGGTGTCTGTCCGTCCGTCCGTCTGTCCGTCTGTCCGTCTGTCCGTCCCCCGAATGTATCCGACAATAACTTGATAACGCGTCAAAGGATTTGAATGATATTTTGCACAGCTGTTTAGTACAATAAAATACAGGTCAAGTTCGATTTCCAGCATGATCCAAAAAATAGTTTTTGAGAAAGGCCACTTTGAAAAATCAAATTTCATGAACTTCATGGGATTCAAATATTTTGCACAGCTATTTAGTACAATAAAATACAGGTCAAGTTCAAATTTTATGAACTTTTGACATTATAACGTGGCGGAGTATCATTTAATGTCCCATTACATGCCCTATTTTTGATAATTAAAGTACCACTTTTTTTAACCCCAAGAATAAAAAATAAAATTTAAGATGTTCTTTTTCCACGAAGAAAAGGAGAAACTTTTTTGGTGAAATTCAGCTGAGAAAATGTGGTGTTTTTAATTATTTTGTGAATTTCAGATTGACACTACCTGATTTCAAGTAGCAATTCAGAACATGGGGCCTAAAAATTAAAATTTTTGTCATGATCTTTTGGATCTTTAGGATTTTTATGGGGTTTTTTTTGCTAAAATGTTTCAAATACTTAATAAAATGTTGAATTGATTTTTAAAGTGATGCACAGTTTCTTTTTGTTTTTCCAATTGTCAAGATCTTTAAGGAAATGATTTTCCAATACTTTTTTGAAAACATGTATATAAAATAATTCATAAAATGTTGAATTCGTGATTTTTATAGTGATGCACAGTTACACCAAAGGGTATTCGCCAGTGATAGAAATTTTAAGTGAAAAGACACTTCAAACAGAACACGATTAAGCGTCTTAAATGTTTCTTAGAAAAACTTTGACGAAAAATTCAAATTTTGTCCAGTTTAAGTTGTGTGTTCGTTAAGTTGGCTTGATGTCTTACAGTAAAACATATTGTTAAAACATATTCATTAAAATGACAAAACAAAACACAGCACAAATGGTTGGAAAGGGGGATAAATCTTTTCTGGTCAAATTTTAGGCCACAAACTGAAAAAAAGGATATGCCATAAAAAATGGATTTGGTATGGACACTTTAAGTTTTGCGTCAGAAACTTCAAAATTTAATGTCGTATTAATTTGTGCGAGCAATGGTGTTTGTTCTCTGTCCAAAACATCACTTTTCTAATATCTCATTTTCTGTAAAATCCATTTCTGAAAGAAAATGTCGTTTCATCACTATAAAAGTTCACCAACTCCACACAAAACTGTTACTTAATAATGTTATGATCACACAATCTTTATGACAGAAATGTCTTTCTGGAAACAGTTTTAGCTCATTTTTTGAGTTTTACGAAAAAAAGACATTTTCTGAAAAACCATGAAAAAAGATTTTTTGCCTTTAATCTTTGATAAACCTTTTTAAACAACCTTATTTAATCATCATCGAAAAGAAAAGGTTTTATTTCCATTTGGTTGAAAAAGAAAAATAAGCATTTGGTAATAAACATGGTCAGAAAGTCGGGAAATAGCAGACATTTTTAAGCAGGCCCCAAAAACCTGCAAAACCCATTAAAAACTCATATCTGTCGTTTGATGTGCATGTTTGACAACGCGACAAATTAAGGAATTGTTATGTGAAAGGTTCTTTGAAAAAAGTTTGCATTCTCGGCCGCTTCTTCTATCGATCTCCGAAACTTGAATTCAGGATCACAATACTATGTACCAATATTCTGAAAATCTTTCTTTATTTTCAAGTTTTGTAGGATGCAAATTGCTCTAATACCCAAAGGTTCTTGTGTGCAAAACATCAGAATATTTCAATAAAATATAAAAAGAGAGTGTCATTTTAAAATGGGCGGCGCTTAACTTTTGGCGGACTGTTTATCAACGCGAAAATTTAATTTTAGATTACCAAAATGAGCCTAATGGGCTTTTGTATTTTTTGGCATAAAGTTCAACAATTTTAGCTGTTGCGAACGATTATTGAACAAAGCGCGCCCACCTTACAATATACATAACTTCCTTACAGGTCCCATATCTAAAAGTCCAAAGGTCCCGTAAAAATTTGCGTATCGAAACGGAACGTAAACCTGATCTGTAACCCGTAACGGTGGACTCGCATACAGTACATGCCAAAAAGCAGTTTAATAACTATAGGGGTTTAGAAATAAAAAGTGTGGGAAACTGATATTTCAGTAAATTTTCGAAGTTCAAAGGGTCCTAACTCCTGTATAATTTGCGGACCGGAACGACACGTTACTCATCTAGTGCAGCGGTTTGACCAGGAAAAAAATGACTTTAATGGTCCGACAGAACACACACCTATATTGTACATCATTTTAAAGAGGAATGTCTCTAGTTTCAGATAAAACAGGTCGTCACATGTTTCTATTGGTCAAATTTGAAATATTTAAGGTCAAAGGTCACATAGTTGGAAAAATTCAAAATTCTAGTTGTTGGCTTTGAAATTACAGCTATAATATGTGTAATAAGTTATATGGAAGATATTGAGTTTGAATTAGTCTTAAAAGTTTAAAGGTTGAATTGAACCTACAAAACATCTGCCTGAGTTTCAAAAAGTGACGTTTAATGACGTTTTTTTGCTGGCTCTAAGAAAATACATTAAAACAGATATATTTATTTTGTTTTACCGTTTTTATTTTTTTTTTTTGCCACCAAAATGGATATAAATTAAAATTCAGACTTTAAACCATCCTATAAAACAGGTGATGCATCGCTAAAACAAATGACAGTAACGTATGGGGCGTCCGAAAAATGTAGCTGCACACGACAAATGACCATTATAATGTTAATTGACAATTGAATAACATATATAACACACAAAATTATAAGAACGTTACCAAAATGTTACAAAGAATAAACTATTTTACATTATTGTGATACATTTATCCTAATAAATTGGCGAGAAGCAAAATCTTAGAAGTAGCAAATCTCAAAGTGATAAAAAGATAATCAAACAATCAGTAGATATCGAAGCTAAAAGCCCAAACACATCTTATAAATGCAATCTCAGCAAGAACTCCGGCTTGGACAAGAGACTGCTACGGAAGAGTTATCAGCGGAGAATAATGCTGAAAAGACAACTCTTCATGCTTCTGAGGGATTGAAATCCTACATTAGTCTACGAGCACATGGTGTCTTTCGTAATTGTTTACAATGCAAGGCATACATGGAATATAGAAGTAATTGAATCAGCTAGCATTTGCAAAAACACTGCAGTCCACTGTAATTTGGAAATATTTTGCCTTGCCCTTTCCACATGCATCAAAATTACATATTTTTTTTATAAATCATAACGCAGGAAACGAGTCGAGGAAAGTAGTCGTCTCAGAAATGGTAGTTACGACTGGACTCGCGTGTACGCTGTTGTGTCTATATACGATCTATGATCGAACTATCAACGTCAACTTTTCACTGATTCAAGAAAAAGCCTAAGAAAAAGAACAAATTTCAGAGGACCAATTGATAATTGACATACCCAACTTTCTTATTGACAATATATTTGTTTAGTTTGGTGATGTGTTTTTAGCAAACATTTAGGATTTCAATGGCACTAATTGTGCACCTTTGCTTCCTGATTTGTTTCTTTATATTCATATGGCACAGACGTCTTACAATCACTTCTTGCCAAGTAGACTAGCTCTCTTTTTTACTTATATTGATGATGTCTTTTCACTGAACAATTCTAGATTTGGTGACTTCCTCCACCTCATCAACCCCAAAGGATTTGAGATAAAAAACACAAAGGATTCTGGGAAGTCTGTCTCATATTTAGATCTACATCTCGAAATACGCACACACTGAAGACATTCAACAAAGCTCTATGAAAAAAATGATGACTTCAACTTTCCTTTTCTGTGTTTTTGCTATTAGCAGCGCGACGGGTGTGCTATAGCAATCATGAATCGCTTACTCTTCCGGGGGACCTAAGTTCGCTTTCTTTACGATTTGAGTTCACGTTGTTGATTGCTATTCAGTTATTTTTGTATTTTTGTGTTTTAGTGTTGTGTGGTGTCTGTTTTTCGAGCTTTTCTCGATCGTTTTTACTGGTTCATATAGTTTCTTAGTTTCTAACACCATTTTAAAAAAGGAGACATACTTGTAATGGCTTCGTTTTGTAGGGATCGACGCTTGTTGAATGCTTTTCTAGTTGCCCGCGGAAAACGTAAAACAAAACTTAATTGCAATGTCTGTTCTTAATAAAGCTTACTAGTATATATTCTTGTAAAAGCAGATGGGAGCATGACAATAAATCACATCCAAAATATTGAAGCATTTTAAGATCGCTAATTGATATCTTCATCCCACTTCACTCCATACAAACTAAAAATAGATGTATTATTTGATCTTTCGCCATACATGTATATCCCAAATAAAGTTTACATCTGAATATATATTTGCAAGATTCCAGAATATTAATGCACTTACGCAAAGACTTTTTTCAAATAAATTAAATTTACAACACAATTCCGGGCAACAAATTGGACGCGCGTTTCGTTTACTCAAGACTTATCAGAAAAACTCTTGCCAAAGAGCTGAAAATGCCAAGCTAAATATGAATATGAAGAGTATAGAGCAGTAAACAGTAAAGTAACAACACGATAGTGCCGGGGACTGGATTCAAACTCATGACCCTTTGGTCGCAGTTAAGGCTAAGATCTACCTTAGTCTGGGGTACATGTAAGAAGAATTTTCATAAATATTGAAATTTACATGGGAAAAATCCATGGCTTTGAAGTATTTGTCAACACAAAAACACAAAGCTAAAGATCGATGGTTGTTATTGACTAGAACACTTTGATGGTGCACTTGTGCAGTGAATATTCGAACAAGCAGCGCTAGCTGATATTATACTCAGCATTGCTTCATTCAATATCGTTTTGTTGCCTTATAAAAATCAAATTTAACTTGCAGAAGTGCAACAATATTTGTTTCGATTATCTAAAAAAAAATCCACAGAATATAAACAAATGAACGTACGTGTGGATCTCAAACATCCGGCGACTTTCGTTGGGTGGTCATAAGATATTTTTGCATAGGAACTTTTCCTAATTGAGTCAAAAACTCTTTACATTTGCATGTACATATTTGTATTCGAATGTTGTAATGTTTGTTTAACCCTTTGACAAGAGCCCCTGTGATGAAACTTGAATAGACGAGACATACTTCAGGTGTATCAAACATTGTGCATTTGGGTACAAATTTTAATATTTTTGCACGAAAATTTGCTTGGATGAAATTCGACATTCCAATGGACGTCCTCCATCTGCCCTCGCTCAGCTAATAAATGGGACGAATTCGATGAGAATTACATTTTGCGTTTTTTTACCTTATATTATCATACATAAAGAATATGATATCGTATATAAGAAAATCCCTGGACGATCTACCTCGAGCGTTTTACAAAATTAACGTTTGTCGTTTTTAGATTTGAATTATTTGAAAGATGTAATTCGAATATCAATATTGCTCAAAAAGATGTATTGCTGCATTCTGTAGAGATAACCGTTTCCTCTATGATGATTCGTCGACGAAGTTTGATCGAGATATGTATATCCAGGTCCGAAGAAAGATATCATGCGTAAAAGTTAGTGACCAGTACAAGGTTTTTTATGACTGAATGACCGTTTCTCTTGTAATTACGACCTTTTATTGTTTTGTCTTTTTGTTTTTTAGGAATTCAAGACTACTTTTCGTCGTTCTGTTAATATATTTTTACTTTATTTTTTTCATAAATTTCTTTTTTTTTGTACATAAAAAGTTATAAGAGCTAAATTTTATTAAGTTTTTTACAGGCCAAATACGGAAAGACTCAAGGGTTTCCGGAATTATATTTTGACAAATTTGTTTATAAAATACGTAATAAAGTCAACATTTATGCACCGTTTTCAATAAAACTTTGCAGAATAGTTAAGTATATAATAACACAGAGTTTAAAGAGTCTTAAAGCTACAAAACACAAGAAACATTTTGATAGGAAACAACTTTTTGTCTAAAATGTGATAAAAAAGTGAGCATTTTCAAAAACATCGATTTTGATGAAAAACTCGAGCACAATCTGGCAAAATCTCTATTAACAGTAAGATAAAGGATTATTCTTGATAATTTTGTCCAAAATTTTGATTTATTCATTAAAGAAATATTTGTTTTGAAACTTCACACCTATATATGGAGGGATTTTTACAAAAATACACCACTGTTAAAAAAAGCGATTTTACCAAAAAATGCCCGAGACGAATTCGTGACGACCCACTTAAAATCAAAGCTAAATGGTTGTATAACATTCTCTAAAAAAATTAGCTGTGTGTTATGTCGGTACATTAAACTCCTTAAATAGACGACTTTTTACCGATCCACCGCTGCACTAATCATGGTGGACTCACATTCCGAAAATCAGTTTAATATCTAAATATAAGGTTTATTAAAAAGTACTTCATTTTTAGTGCTGGCTTTAGTTTATTTATTTTGCTAGCATGCCTCAGCGGTTTTTTGTGCTTAAAGCCTTTATTTTATAACTTTGCTTCAGTGCATTTATTTTGCTCTTATTTTTTTTACTTTATTTATTACATCGCTCTAATCAGGGATCCCTGCTCTCATTCAATGTAAATTTTGTACTGCTGTATCCATCTTTACCATATTATGACAGGTTTTGAATGCATGTTTGAATGTTGTGTATTGGATGTGTTTATATGTTTAAAGACCTATCCGGGGCTGTCCGGCTTTTAGACCAACCTCTTTTTACGATAAGTTCGTTTTGTGTTCAAATCCGATAAATATTTATTTACAAGTCGAAACATCTTGGAAAGAAACATGTCAACTGCACAACAAACACCGGCTCCAAGGAATCACAAACATGGTCCAGGGGAATCAAATGAACCTGGAAAGAATGGGAAAAGTCCACCCAACCATCCGATTTTCGATGCTGTCAAATCAGGGTAAAATTTGTGTAGTTTGAGTTTAATCTAAAAAATAGTTTTTCCATGTCTTTGACATAAAGATATCCTGGGATACATGTACTGTACATAAATGAAATTAAGAACAGTATACCATAATGTTTTTGTGTATGTATTTAAATTTGATTGCATTGGTAATTGGGTCATAATTTATAGTGATTACATGGGTGCCAATGAAGATTTGAATTTGAGTGTTTTGGGCCGAAATGTTTCCTCATTGCCATTGGTTATTCCCCACATGTATGTAATTTGGTTTGTCAGTTACCTGCTCAAAGTGGGTGGCTACCTGTGGGAACTTGGGTTTCTCCACCATTAAAACATATCATGAGTTACCTATATGGCCAGATGTAAGATCCATCAAACAGGCACCGATTCAGGCTGGGGCGCATAGCTAAAATGTGATTTTTTTTTTTTACCATGAAATCAATCAAAAAAGGCCAAAAATGTTCAAATATGTATTACCCGTGCCCCCTCTAATCCAAAATTCTGGAACTGTCCCTGTTAAACCACATACAGTCACATCTAATTGTTACAAAATGCTAAGACTTACTCTTCAGTGTTCCAGCTAGGCTGTTTTCAAAGGGCGGTCCGCCCGCCTGCCTTTGCCTCCGCCCGATTGCCCTTTTCAGGATACCTGCCGGTTTTCATCTCCGCCCTGCCCTTTTTGATCGTACATTTGCCTTTTTCAGTCAATCATACATAGTTTGTGTATTGAGAATGAAGCCATTTGGGATAATTGAATGGCATATTTACAACCCCAAGCCAATTAACAAATTAAATAAACAAGTGTTCTCTAGTCAATTAATTAAGTTATCTATTTTGATTAATCAATTTCAATTACAGCTAAGTTGTCCGTTTGCACAGTAAATTTCTCTGCCTCGGAAATGATAATTGTGCACAAATCAGAATCTGAACCCATCTGGATGTTTTCTATTAAAAATAACATTAAATGTGCGCTTTTATTGAAAAATAGAAAAGATGTTCATTGTTGATGGATTTGTGAAATGCTCCATCATATTTATTTGTTTACAAATAATGACAGGAAGCGGAAGTTAAAAACTAAACACGAACTCTGACCGGAATGGTACTAAATCTCCGGATTTTACTAGCAAATTAAATAAAAATCAAATGGGATTTCTTAATTTTTTCTTGGGCTGACATTCAAGCTTTTTAGCACTGATAGAATGTATGAATGTAATGAAAAGCCTAAAGTCTTGTTATAGAAACAAGAGGCTCCCCTTATCCTAAAAATGCATGTTTTTTTGTTAAAAAGAATGTATGCTGTATTTGATTGATTATTAGCTACATTTATATGCCCTTTTGAAAGATGAAGTCAACGCATGAATGTGCCCTTTTTTAAAATTCATCCCTGCCCTTTTCAAATCCTGGCTGGAACACTGCTCTTATACGTTTACCCTTTGTTAGGACTTATGGATTGATCATGGCTACAGTTGAAATGATTTGCTCATTTGGTATCAAGCAGGCTTGTTACTTGTCAGTCAATATATGATCCCACGTGGGCATGGTGGGGCCAGGGGGTGTTGTTAATCATGCTTTACAAATATACATGTAGATATGGTTACCGTTACTTATGCGGTGGTGCCTAATATGTGTAACCTCAAACAATTCCTGCAACAAGGTTTGTTGATCTTTTAACATATAATTTGCTTCAAATTTATAGACATGATAGAAAACAAATTGATTTATTTAAATTCTTTATTAATGATAGGCTATATTCCAGGTAACATCATGCTCACAAACATTTAAGCAAACATAAAACAAAGCTGCAATACAGGGTTAAGAGAGCTAGTTGTTTAGGTAGCAGTTATTTTATGTGTAAAAAGGATAGAAATGCACATTATCATGATCTTGATATATTTTCTCTTTTATTTTAGAATGCTTGTCCCAGTCCAGACATGTGCAGAAGAGGGACCTTCAGTTTTCTCCTTGCGAGATGACAAGGGGCATACTCCAGCTCACTGGGCTTGTTTAGGAGGCCATTCAGTCATACTTAGGTTTATACTAGATAACAAAGGTCCAGTAGATGAGCCTAGTAACAATGAGTTAGGAGCCCATCCTATTCACTGGGCCTGTGTGAATGGACATGTGGCTATTGTTGACATTTTATTACAAGCTGGTGTATCTATAGATGCTGTAGATAATAAAGGCTGCACTCCACTGATTGTAGGGGCACAGTACGGGCATACCATGTTAGCTGGTTACTTGATGGGGAAAGGAGCTCGGTTACAAATTGTCGACAAAGATGGTGATAATGCATTACACTGGGCAGCTTTCAAAGGTGACAGAAATCTTTTTTTAAACTTTTGTTTTAGAATGCATGAATGATTTGAATATTAAAATAAAGTGTTAATATTTTGTGGAACAAAAAAGTCCAAAAATTATTATGAGGATATTTTAAATCTATAACCATGTAACAAGTTGATGTATACGTACAAAATGTATATATGTGGTAATGAAAAGTCCATAAAGCTTTCATCTTAACACAAACTTATTGATATCTTATTTTTCCTTGCTTAATCAGAAAAACTCATTCCAAATTTTCAAGCATGTTTTATGATCATTTCTTAATTTATTGTTTTTTTTTCAGGACATAATGAATTGATGAGATTGCTGATATATTCTGGTTTTAATCCAAGACAGAGAGATAACTACGGACAAACAGCATTACATTTAGCCTGTATTAATGGAAACCTTATAGCTGTTAAAGAACTCTGTGAACAGGTATAGAAAGCAAATAAGTAGTACAGGTAAATTATTGAAATCAAAACAAAAAAGGTTAAATGCAATGCAGGTAAATGTACATATGCACTTCTTCTATTCTATCTATATTAATCTGGATTTCACTGAATTAAGAAGCAGTGCCTGTTTTTACTTCTGTTTGTGCATGTGTATTAGATTACCATGGCCTGAAATGACATGGGGACACTGATAAAGTCTATAGATTTTAGTTTTGACGTTTGTTATCAAATAAACCATTCCTCAGTGTGATCTGAGGTGATAGTGCTAGAGCTTAATGGCTACACTATGTTGCTTTGAACATATTGAACAAACTTATCAAATAAAATGATATAATGCTGTATTTTTTAGGATGGAGCAGAATTAGATCTGAAAGATAAGAATGGTAAAAGTCCATTGATGTTAGCCACTGGAAGAAAGCACACAGATGTTATAGAATACCTCAAAAGACAAATCAGTGCCAAGAATAGTATCCTTCCTAAAGTAGATCTGTTGTAAGTTTATAACAAAATTCCAGGTTATATGTTTAAAATTGTACCTGACATTCACTGTAGAAAAATGTATATTATTCTAATCGGTGATTTAACCTGTATTTACTAAGCAATACTAAAACAATACAAAAAAATGTTCCAAGAGTTGTATATAAGTACAAATTTTAAGTGTCCAACTTCAAAAAAGGATTGATATAGAAAAAAAAACAGAGAAACTTATTTAAAAAATAATTATTGTTACATAGTCCATAGTTGAAGCTTAATTAAAAATTGATTTAATACATTTATTTAAGCACAGGAAGTACTGTTGTAATACTGTATAATTTATGTAGACATTCATGAAAAAATGCATGTTTATTTATTCTAAGTACACATAGTATATACACTATTGAGATTTCACATTCCAATTTCTTGTTACAGTCTTTCAATGATAAAATGACCAACTTTTATCTTTACAGATCTATAGCCTTTGGTCCCCCAGGAAACAGTAAAGTAGCCATATTGTTCTTTGTGGTCAATGTTCTGTTCTGGGGTTACCCTATGTATGTAGTTAAAGTAAGTACATATATTCTTGGGTTATCCTATGTAAGTACATGTATTCTTGGATTATCCTATGTAAGAATATGTATTCTTGGGTTATATTTGTACAATTTGTGGGTTATCCTATGTAAGTACATGTATTCTTGGGTTATCCTATGTAAGTACATATATTCTTGGGTTACCCTTTGTATGTTGTCAAATTTAAAAAAATATGTGAAAGAAGGGGTATCAAAGGGTCATTCAAATATTTTCTGGGGTTACCCTATGTATGTAGTTAAAGTAAGTACATATATTCTTGGGTTATCCTATGTAAGTACATGTATTCTTGGATTATCCTATGTAAGAATATGTATTCTTGGGTTATATTTGTACAATTTGTGGGTTATCCTGTCTAAGACAAAATTTATAGATATAAATGAATGAAAACACAACATAACAAAAAACAAACTGCAATCAACAATATGAACTTGAGTCAAAACGAGATTGAACTTAGGTGATCAGGAAGGATAAGAAGTTCTTGCTTGTTGTTACACATCTGTCACATTCTTAACACTCAGTTTAGTGTAATCTGTTATTTTGTGTAATAGTTTATATGAATAATTTTGTTCAAAACATTATACCTAGTATGGAGTAGTCTTCAAAAATTTAGTTGTATCTTCATAAGTAAATCCAGGTTATTCATTGTTATCCATTTTTAACTTGCATGTAAATATCTGTCACTAACATGAACAATATTACAAAAACACACCAGAGAAATTGAAGTTTGCAGTGGTTCTGTCTGTGGGTTAAACTCGGTTTTATGGTACCAAACCTCCCTCTTTCTTTGATAAAATTAATTTCTACCTTTTTTATCCTCGAGTTTTTCCAAAGAACTTGTATAAGAACCTGTCAATCTTTAATTAATAAGAATAAAATATTTATATGAGTCCATTTTTTCTATTTTCAGTGTTTGCCTTATACTTGGTATGATCTCCAAATAATACACATTATCTTCATCCTTCTGAATATTGTAATGTGGTTTGCATTGTTCCATGCCAGTACAACAGATCCTGGATTTCTACCGAGAAATGTACCGGAGTATGATCTGGCAATAAAACAGGTAGGTCTACTTATAAGGGCTGTGCAATGAGAATGTGAAAGCCCTATAGCTTTCCCCTTGTCTGTACGTCTGTCTATTTGTTCCTAGTATTTTGTGAACGCTAAATCTCCAAAACTGTAAGGGGAACATATAATTATATGATATTGTAAACAGTGCTCAAGTATCATTTCAGGAATTGAAACATTAAATTCTAACCTATATTATTCACAAAAATGTTTTAAAAAGCATGTTAAGTCTCAAAGCTGTTCTTTGTTACTGATGCAAATTACATGGTGTGTTTAAAAGAATTTACCTGTAACCCTGAAATAATGGCCAAGAAATACTGTGAATTTTTTATATTATGGAAAATTAACACCCTAGAAAAATAATGAAACCACAGTTATCTGTAAACTTTTAGAGATAGAATTGCACCAATAGCTCATGGTTGATGAATTGAAAATACTTTGGAACTAAAAGTTTATCAAAATTAGATGATTATAAGGAATTTTCAATGTTAGTTCTTTCAGTTATTGTTTTGGATGCCAACATGTACATCATAAAGTCTTGGTTACAATTTGATATTTAGAAAAAAATAGACATTGATTGTTCATTGACCTAGAGCATATTTATATTATATAACATTTGTTCATATATACAAGTATATAACTTTTATAAAAATTATTACAGGTGGCACATTTTGACGAGTGGAAACAGGGAGAGAATCCATTAAGTCGACTTTGTCATACATGTCGTCTTGTGAAGCCGTTACGATCAAAACATTGTAGAATCTGTAACAGATGTATTAAAGTCTTCGATCATCATTGTCCATATATATACAACTGTGTTGGCTATAACAATAGGTAAGTTTTAAAAGAGGAAATTACTCATTTAATTTTTGAAATTTTTGAAAAAGTATAAAAATTGAGTGTGGAAAAATCTGCATAACAAAATATCAAGATAAAATTGTCTGTCTTACAAGAGACCATTACTCTGTAGCCTACAATTTAACAACACAGATACATTTACATCTACCATTATTTACACAAAACAGTTGAAATGAGATCATATTTTAGACAAATGGAATGAAAAAAAGAAAGAGTTATAAATATATTTACATTATATGTTCCAATACAATACAAGTGTCTTTACACATTAAAATGTATTTGCTGCACCTACATTTTATTTAACTAAGAATATTTTCACACGGTTGGACAAAAAAAAACCAATCATGCTGATTTATTTACAATAAACTGTTAGATTTCCGTATGCTATTAGAATTTTGTAAATTAATATATGAATATATATATATAGATCACCTAGTTCTCTAAATACTACTAAAATCTGTTACTCCCTGTATTTTCTTAGCCTCTATCTTTAGATGCATGAACTATTTACAACATATATTGGATGTTAGATATTTTGTCTTATTTGTTAAGTTTGATCTTCTTTGCTACTTTACTTCATGTCCATACCCATATGGTTCAAAAACCTACTAGACTTAGGCCCCTAACATTTTTTTTAGCTTCTCAGGCCATTTTTTCAAAACAGACGAGGGAGGGAGGCTTTTACTTACTTTTTTATTGATGGAAAAAATAGTTGTTTTTAATTGTAAACACTTAAAAAAAAGTAGTGAGGCAGGTGATTTTTGTTTTTATTTATGAAAAAGCAATAAAAAGGAACAATGAGGCTGCCTTGGAACAGATGAGGCAGGGGCCTGAGAAGCTAGATAATTTTTGGGCTAACAATTCTTGTACAAATATCTTTCTTGTTACATAAACACTTGACTGAACTTAAAGAATATTAATCAAACTTATGACTCATTGTAGAATATGGTTATTGCATGAATATTGGGAAATATTGTCCTAAGCAAGTATTATATTTAAGTTTAGGAGTGTAATATGACATGCAAGGAACAATATTTTTCAATATTCATGCAGTAAGTAACCCCTAAATTATATAGTAATATTTTTTCCATTAAAAATGGATTTTTATGAAAAAATGGAGTATTGCAATTTGGTGTTCATATTGAACTAATGCTTGTAAGATAATATTTACACTAGTAACATATGATTGTCATAAGTAAGTTTTACAAAATTTAGCAGATATTGGCCGATGTACAATCCAAATATTAAATTGAATCTGGAACCTGTCTTCTTTATTATATCATTATGTCATAGATAGACAACAAGGCATATAAATTTATTAATGGATGACTGATGGAAACCTATTTTAAAATCAGGGGCGGACCCAGAAATTTTCGAAAGGGGGGGTTCCACATACTTGGTCCTGTGGGCCAAAGGGGGGGGGGGGGGGTTCCAGACCAATTTTCATGAAAACCTACACAAAAATTACAAATTTCGGAGGAAAGGGGGGTTCCTACCCCCAGAACCCCCCCTTTGATCCCCCACTGAAAATTTCCACATTTCTGATTAAGAATGGTTGGGAAAGTCTAACAAATATTAAAATCAATCACATTACAAATCAATAACAGATGATGCTGATTATTCTGTCAAGAAAAGTTGAATAATTCAGTAGATTTCAAGCAGACATTTGACATCTGCCATCTGTTTAACAAAGATTGTAAATTATCCCCGGAATTGGTCAAAACCAGCTGAGAAATAGCAGTAAATACCGTATAGCGGGTTATTTTCGTGGCGTGCAAATTTTCAATTTCATACCAAATGACTAAGTTGTTATATACCCAGACATTTATTTTCGTGATTTAATATCATTCTCAACACAAATTTATTTTGATTATATTTTTTATGCTGGTTCTAAATTTTGTGATAGAGTAATGGTTGTGAATATAGCGAAAATTAGAACCATGCGAAAATTTCCCGCTATGCGGTATGAAAATATATTGCACAAGTTTACTCTTGATTATAATGAGGCAAAATATTACTATATATTAAGTTGGAATATATGCATGATTTCTTCTTCTATTTGTTGTGGTTGTTTTTCTCTGTAATTTTGTGCACTACATGTATTTATATTGAATGCAATTCTGAGACAAAATCTGTACCATAGTTAAGCTAGCTATGCAATCAATTGAACTAACTTATTACTGCATGGCATATATAGATAAACCACGATTATGGGCTTTAAGCAAATGGCTTATGTAGAGAAGTTTAAATACATACATGTATTAAATCTCTTTTAAGGAAAAGTTATTCAACATATTATTGCATATGCAAATATCCTAAGACCAATTTGATAGCAATAAATGCTTTTTCATTTCCAGAAAATAGAAAAGCATGATTATTCTGGATAATATATACTAAAGCTAAAATCATAAATCATTCTGTTTTCAAACTCTTTTTAAATAAATTTAAGAAACTTTTTTTAAAATTACCTACATGTGTGAAACTTCTGCTGATTATTTTTCATTGGTTATTTTGAAATTGCTACTGTTTTAAAAATATGGAGCAAGTGTTTGTGGCAGAATTTTGATAAACTAACAAGTAAAATGGTTTAACAATAAGATGCAAATGATTTCTATAAACAGAATAAGGGAGAAATAAAATTGTCTGTTCCCTGATGGTATTTATCTTCTCTTTCTAGGCATTGGTTTGGTATCTTTGTCTGGTGTATCTGTATACTGGCACTGTGTACAGATTACTTCTGTTACCACCTTTTAAACCAACAATTTGATTGGATAATTTGTATTGGTGCTGTGGAGGCATCTATAGCATCTGTAGCCATTGCTGGGGTCACTTTAATGATGGTAAGGTCAAAAGTTCAAGGTCAAATTGAAAAGGAGGTGAATAGTTTTTCTGATAAACAAGTCAAATGGTAATTTTTTAATCCTATTTTGGTATTTTGTGAAGAAAATGTGAATTTAAAGTTTTGTCTCAGAAATGTAGTGCACTTTATGTATCCACCAGTTCCCCAAGATATAAATGTAGTGTTGGAAAATTAATGTTGTCTGTTTTTGTAGATGTTTAAACAATTCTAAACTAAAGAAAGGGTATTCTCTTGTCATGATAAATGGGAGGCAGCTACTCAGTTTTTATAAGTTTAGATAATTCCTTTACACACTTTTTTTATTTTATCAACTTTCAAATCTTTGCTTATGTTTAACTTCTAGCTCTAAAATTTCAGTTCTCCCACAAAAATCAGATGAAACCAGATCATTCATATACAACCATAAATTTATCTCTCGACTTTAGAAATTTCCATGTTTTTGTGTCAATATTTGACAGTTAATCTTTCAAATTGCACTACATTTTATGGGGTTAAAAGTAATCTATTAATTTATGATAGTGTGTTCTTGTTATTCAGTTTCACTCTCACCTCCTTTTCACATATAGACTAACAACATAATTTGTTTTAAAACATTCAGTTGCAGGTTTGACATCCAAAATTCAAGATGGCTGCCATTTTAGCTTAATATTTTCTTGTTGATTTTGCTTTACTTTCAGAGTGACATTTATAATATTTACATGCTGTGTAATGTTATTAGGACCGATATGCATGTTTTTATCAGTGTATACCATTAACTACTACATGGAATGGAATTTACTCTACAGAGCCTACATGGTCATCATGTTGTTCTTCCAAGGAATAGCTACAAGTGTTTTTGGATCAACAGTAAGTACATTCAAATGTATATAAAGTATTTTCACAACTTTAAAAAGCGAAAAGTATTTATTATTTTTAGAAATAAGACTGTCTTATTTGCTTATTACTCAATAAGAAATTATTAAATTTTTGACATAAAAGTTGCAACCATCATAGTTTGACACTAAACACAGTTCTGTGCTTTGAATATTTTTTTATCGACATTCTCAACTAAGTTATTGGTTACTGCAAGATTTTAATTTTATCTACACATATTAAGGGTAGTATTATATTTTACAATTAATTTGTTTTGTTTATATAATAAGTTATATATTTGGTATTTAAAAAAACTGAAAGTTCAAACAGTTTTTAAAATAAGCATTTTTAGAATATTTTAAAATGTAAATCCTTTTATACGTCATTTTAAATTTTGATTTTATGCTATATAGTTATGGAATAGTTTCAACAACCCTTTCATTTCTTTTTCTTTCAGCTGTACCTCGCTGTGGTGAATCTGACAACAAATGAATTTCTCAAGTACAAGAACTATCCATATTTCAAGGATGAGGATGGAAAATTTGTCAATCCTTTTACAAAAGGAGTGATTCCCAATCTGTTGGATTATTTCAAAATAAGGCCACTACTAGATGAAGAAATATCGGACCAAATCACAGTCATGACATATAGCACATGATATTTGAAAATCACTATATGGATGGTTAGGATCAATGATCTGAAATTTTTGTTGTGCAATTGTTTTATTTAATTTATTTTTTGTATTTTTTTTCAGGGTATTTGTTCATCAAAAATGAGAATTCATTTGATGTTTCATGTGGTTGTAAGGGTGAAATATTGGAGCCAGTTAAAAAAACAACAAAGAATAATTTTAGTTTTCTTTTTTTTTTTTCATTTTCTTTTTTAAAAATTAACCCATCCCCATGAAACATGCAATGTTTTCCCACCTAATACCTATCTTATTGTAATGCTATATTTCAAGCACATTGTATTATTTAAGTATACCTGAAATTCTATAGTGAAAGTTTTTTACCGTATTCTTTGTATGCATTTTAATGCTAACATTGAAAAAAAGGGAATCAATTCAATTATCATAAGTGTGAGCTGAGATTAACCTGTATGTACATAATAAAAGTTACATTTATAAAACACCTCTATATTGTTGGCTGTCTTCTGCTTCGGCTTATACTTCTATTTTATTTTGCAGACTTTCCACATGTTGCACAATCTTACATCAAATGAGAGGATAAATCAAAAGAGATACAACTACTTAAAGGACGGCAAAGGAGCCTATTACAATCCATTTGATAAGGGCTTTGTTTCTAACATTAGGGAATTTTTTCACATGAAGAGAGCATTAACTGAAAAAGATGTAGAAATTTTAAGCCTGTGATGTATGTTAAGTTTATTTATGAATGAATGAGTTTTCCATGTACTTTGTATGCATGTGTATAAGGATTTCTGTAATATTGTTTATATGTATTTGTATTTACTTATTTATTGCTATGTGACTGAGGGTCATTGTAATTCCCTCCTAGGGTACATTAAGTACAATATTGTACAATATTTTTCCAGGAACAAATAGTAAGACATGGGTGACCTGTGTTTTCTAATGGTCATTAATCTACTTATTGAAGAAGAAAAAAATAGTGTACTTTCAAAACATTCTCCTGACCTATTGCCTAGTGCATTACTTTAGATGCTTCTTGCTCAAGATCTGTTCCAATTTTTTGTGAATAACTTTTTCATACCTGGGTTACACTGGGTGTTATTTCTGAACACAGACAAAAATTTAAACAAAAATCTTTCATGTAAAAAATGTTAGACTAGATATTCTAGGTCTGCATTTTGAAACTGGTTCAGTTCATATAGATACAAATTTGTTTAGAACTGGCATTTGAAGTATACCATTAAATATTTTTTATCACTTAACTTTCTTGATCTTTTTTGTTAAGGGATAAAATGTTCAGGATTTTATTCCTTCTGTGCCCATGTTATATCTATGTGATAACAGTAATCACTCATGTCATGTAGAGTTTTATATCAAAATAACATCCTACTCAATACCCACCTTATGAAACATGAACATTTTTCTTGTTTTTAGTGTCTTTTGTCCTATTTTTGGTATTTTTATATTTAGTTTTTGAGATTGTATGATTGATTTACAGATTTTTTTTGTTTTTGATTTAAGTATTACAGTGGATTCTTCTTATTAGCATAACCAATTTGTCAGGGAAATTTATGCAATTAACCTAATGACCCCATAAAGTGAAATGTCAATTTTAAACAGAAAATATAAAGAATTTTTTATAATTTTGTCTAATTATCAAATGGGTTAAGTAATTAGAACACCCAGGTGACACTTTTATTGTATCCTATATGCTTGTGTAAACAAATGTGACATAAATGAAAGTTGTAAAAACATGTTTTAATAACTTTTACCAAACACACTTCAAAGGCTTCGTTAAGGTTCATCTGTACCTTTCGTTAAAAATAGCGAAATTTTCTACCTATTTTTTAGTATATGCAGAACAAAAACTACAAATTAAATAATAAAATAAAGCATAGCTGGACCTAGATAAGTTAATTTCTGATTCAATTTCTATCATTTTTTCATTTTAAGTTCCTTAAAACTAAAGATCTCTTTTTTTTTCCTGTTCAGATTTTGAATTGAAAAAGGACAAATTATCCCTACTGTGACTCTTACATGAACGAGGTGAACACTTTTAGTTAAATCCCTAATTGAAAGTTGCATGAAATTTGAGGCCACAAGAAAGGGTGAAAGTGATATTAGCCTTAAAACGGGTGTTTTTAAAAGCAGAGAAAAAAGAGATCTCTAAAATAAAGGATTTTTTCGGGAAAAATTCATAGAGAAAAGGTAAGAATTATTAATATCTAGGTCCAGCTACACTTTATATTTCAATTCCATGTGCAGTTTTGGCTGTGCATATACTGAAAATAGATTAAAAATATCGCCATGTTTTAAAGAAAGGTACAGATGAACCTTAAGAAAACACATGATTTAGACAGGTATCAAGGTGATTTTTGAAAATTTTAAGTCAATTAACAGGAATATTGTACTTTTTCTCTGATTTTCAATGCAATTAAATGAAATTTTTAACATTAAAAGTATAGGAAAGGGTTTGGTGTTTTAAAATCTTATTCAATAAAGAGGATTATTCCAATAAGAGTTAGTCCATTAACTGGAATCCACTGTATTTTGAATGTTGTGATATTATGATGCATTGCTGTTTATTTGGCATAATTTTTGTTATTGCAATATTTCATAAAATCAACCCATTAGCCTTTTTAAACATTAAGATTTATTGTTCATGTACTTAAACTTCATGTATATCAATTGTTTTCACATTTAAAAGTTTCCATCAGACAAAAAATCTTGTGAACCCAAAGTCTAAGCCAAAGCTATTCTTATGATGAAAACCAAAATTACATTGAATCCATTCTTAGTTTCATCTTTAAAAGAATTTTGATAAATAAAATGTCTATTCAAATCTTTTGTAGTTATTGAGTAACATTTGCAAAGAAATACATTGCCATGTTGTCTTCTTTTCTGAGAAAAAAATGTTTATTTACTAATTTAATGAATATATAATTATTCATGTTATAACGATTTGTTTTTCTTATACACCACTTATACAGCAATTAAGTTCACAAGCTATTATTGACGATGTGATATAATGACCTAAAATCATTTTCAACCATTGAACATTCAAATTGAGATTTTTTTCTGTTCTTTATTTTAATTGTTCATAAAAAAAAATCATGCAAGAAGCCATGCTTCATCAATTTTAACTTTGTTATTGTGTTGGTTTACATTTGATCATGAAGTTGTCCATAAATCATCTCATCACTATTATGGTTTATTTTTCAATTCAAAGTGCTAGGGTATGTTTTAAAGGATATCACCAAAGTGCAACAAACATTCACTTCCATATTCCATAACTATGACAGTAGTGGTTTTAGGACTATTCACTTACGATTTTAACTTGTACCGATTTCAGTTTACCCGATGCATTAATGATGAACAAACTATCAAAGAGGTGTTAATGCATTTAGCTAAATATTTAGTATGTTATTATTCACCATTTTTCATGACATTTTTTTCCTTTTATGCCATTGTATGTCATATTAAGATTTAGTGATGTGTTAATTTTTTTGTATTTATTTAATAAAAATTCACTTCACATAGAAATTTCATGACCCTTCATCAATAAACAAATCTGTAGAAAAGGAGAAGTTTTATTTGGATATCAACCAAGCAGGAAGTTTGTCTTTTTATATATCTGCTATGCCTGCTTTGTAAATTTTGTCATAGTTAGTTCATAAAAATTACTTTGAATTTAGACAAAAAAAGCTAAAAGGTCACCGTCAAGAAAATATGAAAATCAAAAAGTATGTGTTTATTTCAAGTTTTTGTTGTAATCGTCATCTTGAACTTTTTCAAAGTGAAATAGATATCAACTTAAAATACTAAATATGATTTATTTCATAAAATTGATAGATGCACATTAACTCATTACAAAATGTTGTTTTCATATTTTGCATTTTTTTCATGTCTGGAAAGATGAACGTATTTGGAATACTTTTTATATTGCAATTTAATGAATTAATTTTATTTTTGTCTACAAAGTAGAGGTTCTTATTCTGTGTTCAAACATCTGTCTTCACCAATATTCACTTAACACATTCTTAGCAATACACAAATTTTGACAATTGTTAATTGTTAATTCATTTGCAATTTGCCAATACAGTAGGGTACACAAATAGGTAGTTGATTATTTCAATTGATTCAATTGAGTTTTACACTTTAGTTTTTGTTAAATCACCTAACATGATAAAGAATTTTCTCTATTGATATCAGCTTGTTGCGCTTATTTTGTCTCTGATATAACATGTCAAGTCTCATGAGTCATGAAACATTAATTTCGTTGTTCAGCAGGATTTTATTAACTAGAAATAATTTTTATAATATGTATAGCATAGATCCAAGCATTGTTAATTGGAAATTTAATAGAATAATAAACTATCGGAAATCAAGATCTTTATTCAGTGGATGAGTAAGTCCTGAGGTTAAAACATTGATCAATTCTTTTAAATGATATTTCTCATTCTACTATCCTTCTTTTTTTCCATAAAAGTGCTGCACCTATTGTTTGATTAAATACAGGATTTCTTTTCTTGTTTACAATTTTTTTTATATTTAGATTTCTTGTCTTATTGAGACAAATCTCTACAAAGACCAACATAAATTGAAACATAAATGTCAGTAGATCTGACTTTGTGAACAAAGGTAAATAATGTGTCTGTATAAGTGGATTTTTTTAAATTAAAATTTTAAAATCTAATGTTTTCAATGTTACAAGCTACTCACCTATAAGATAAAATGAACAAAAATTCATTTAAAAATGTATTTTTTTTATTACATTTCTTTACTGAAAATTATTCAAGGCATTGCTGTAAATTATGAATATCACTGGTGAGCATTAGCTCTAAGATGTACTTAGGTATTTTGTCTGCACAAGGATGTTTTTAACAACTATATATATACATGTAAAAATAGAAATGTAAAAAAAAAGATGAGTTAGTATGAATCAATTGTTTCTTATAAAAGCTGTCAGTAATTTTAGCTAATAATTATGTACTAATGGCAATCAGATACCAAAGTGGAATTGTTATCATTATTTGTGTTTGTTCAAATCTCCCTCCAGTCAAATGTTAGTTTCTTTTTTTCTGATAATTGTTAATAAGTAGAAGTTATGGAAATCACATTTAGTAGATGTACATTATTACTTTCATCAAACTTTCTTTCTACATATTTATAAAAATGTTATTTAATGTATGATTATACTAAATTGATTTTTTTAAATAAAGTATTTTTATATACTGATTTCTTATTATTCCCCTGAAATGATGAACATTAGCAAAGGACAAGATATGATAAGTGCTAAATTTGGCCCCCTAATTTACCATTTTTTTTAAAATAACTGAACTAAGGTTGAATTATTCTAGATCGGTTCCTAGATAAACAAGGTAAAGTAAAATTACATTAATCTTAATTTAATCTTGTTTATTACGGCACAGTGACATCATCAAATTATGTGAAAATGACATTTTTGTGAAAAAGTGTTCAAATCTTGCAAATTTGGAGTAGTTTTTGGTAAATTTAACTATGAGCCACACAGAGTACCACAAAGATATTTTGGTGGTTTGTTTCTATATTCAAAATGTTTATCTACATAAATTATTGTAGTGGTACTCTGTGTGGCTCATAGTTAAATTGGCTGAAAACCACTTCAAGGTTTTTTTCAATTATTCATCAAATCTCAATTTTAAAGCCACTTTGGGTAACTATTTTTTTAATGGATGACTTTAAACAAAATAATGCTGATATAGGAAAGTTAAACTAATTTAAAGTATATATCACATACTTTTTGCTCATTTTAATAATTTCAAAATTTGGGGGCAAAATTGGGCACCTATCATATCTTGTCCTTTAAAAGGAGGCAAACAAGTTACAAACAGGACATTAGAAACTCAACTAAACTAGAAAATGTGTCTATGAGACACAGATGACCCTCCAGTTCTTGAAATATCATTGATCCCAACATGCATTATCTGGAATATGGACCTTAACCAAGAAATTAATCAAACGTTTTTCCTGTGGAAAAAAATAGGCCACAGTGACCTAATTTCTAATTGGTGGTGTTGCACAACCCAAGACACATCTAGTGGTGAAAATAATTAACCCCTACATCTAGTATATTAGTTAGGATCTTAACCAAGAACTTAAGCAAAGTGTTATGGATGAGAACACGTACCGATGGACAAAGGTAAAACTATATATCAGACCAACATATGTGATCAGGTCATATAAACTAGAGGCTCCCAGGAGCCTGAATCGCTCACCTTGTATTCGATGTTACTTATATGCTGGATATTTTAACAAAGGACTGCTACTCTGTGGAATTATCAATTTTAATGTTCTAAGGGAAACAACTCCTATCAAGAAAGGTCTTACAACTTTGACCCCATTACATAATTTTTAGATCTTTATGTGCTTAACCATATGCAATTTAAATTTTTTAAATATCTTGTATTGTTTACAAGATATAAGTCTAAAAAGACCAAAATTTGAAGAAAAAGGGCAATAACTCCTACAACCATTGTAAGATCTTCTTCAAAACTTCAGGGCAGGTAGATCTTTATGTGCTGATCATTATTATCAAAATAGAATTTTAATATCTGTTACCATTTTTGAGTTATTTGCAAAAAACTGCAACTTACCCTTATGTTCTATTTTTAGCCATGGCGGCCATGTTTTTTGTCGAATCGAAATTTCGAACGATAATTTTGTAAACCACATACTACTGAACAACCCTACCAAGTTTCATTTCATTTGACTAAGCAGTTTCAGAGAAGAAGATTTTTGAAAAGTTGAACAAAAAACTGTGAAAATGGTCAATTTTTACAATCCAAGGGGTTGTATCCTAAAGGAACGATCCTACAACTTTGACTCTGTCACGACTTTTGTAGATCTTGATGTGCTTAGTCATATGCAATTTAAATTTTTGAAATATCTTGTATAGTTTTCAAGATACAGGGCTAAATAAGTAAATTTTTTGAAAAAAATCCAGAAAAAGGGCAATAACTCCTACATCGGTTGTTGGATCTTCTTGAAAATTTCTGGGCAGGTAGATCTTGAGGTGCTGATCACTTTTACCCTATGCCAGAATTTTGATATCTGTTACGGTTTTTGAGTAATTTGCAAAAAACTGCAATTTACCCCTATGTTCTATTTTTAGCCATGGCGGTCATGTTTTTTGTCGAATCAAAATTTCGAACGATAGTTTTGTAGAGGACATACTACGGAACAACCCTACCAAGTTTCATTACATTTGGCCAAGCAGTTTCAGAGAAGAAGATTTTTGAAAAGTTGAACGACGGACGACAGACGAAGGACGACGGACGACGGACGCCAAGTGATTGCAAAAGCTCACATTGCCTTCGGCAAGGTGAGCTAAAAACAAAAGACAAGAAACAAAATGACGATACATTGATGAAATTATGAAAACAAAGGAACACACTTAACAGCTTGACTGCCATAATCAACAGTGTCCATGTAAATAGGATAGTCGATTGGGGTGCTTTGAAAAGGTAAGCAATAAATTAAAGGACAAGAATGTATAAACAACATGGATATTTGAATTTAGAAATAACAATACGCCAAAGTCCTCTGCTATGAAGATTTTGTGTCAAGCATTGGAACTTTTGAAAAGTGAATGCAACAAGAGGCTCCCAGGAGCCTGAATCACTCACCTGGTCTTGATGTGAACCCTATTAAGACTTTTGTATAGCTAAATGAGCTGAATGTTTAAGCAAGAAAAAGCTTTTCTCTATCTTCAATAGTTTTCATTTTGTAGGAGTCATCTGACAACTTTGACCCAATGAAGACTTTTGTAGAGCTTAATGAGTTGAACATTTAAGCAAGCAACAGCTTTTCTCTATCTGCAATAGTTTTCATTCTACAGACCAAAAACACTATTTTTTGCCTTTAAGGGGCTGTAACCCTTATAAGGGGTCATCTGACAACGTTGACCCTATGGAGACTTTTGTAGAGCTAAATGAGCTGAACATTTAAGCAAGCAACAACTTTTCTCTATCAGCAATAGTTTTCATTCTATAGGCCAAAAACACTATTTTTCGCCTTTAAGGGGCCGTAACCCCTACAAGGGGTCATCTGACAACTTCGACTCTATGGAGACTTTTGTAGAGCTAAATGAGCTGAACATTTAAGCAAGCAACAGCTTTTCTCTATCTGCAATACTTTTCATTCTATAAGCCAAAAACATGAAAAAATGCTATTTTTCACCTTTAAGGGGCTGTAACCCCTATAAGGGATCATCTGACAACTTCGACCAAATGGACACTTTTGTAGAACTTTTGATGCTGAAGCAGTAGGGTGGCATCAGATTTCATCTATCTTTTATACTTTTTGATTTACAAGCCAAAAACAGTAGTCTGACTCCCCTGGTCTATTTTTAGTAACGGTGGCCATGTTTTTTGACGGATCAAAAATCGAAACACAAGTTTGGTGCAGGACACCCTAAGGACCACTCACACCAAGTTTCATTAAATTCTGTTCAGTAGTTTCAGAGGAGAAGATTTTTGTAAAATGTTAACAGACGACGACAGACGAATTAGAATTTTGTCCTTACATTACTTGTTGAAGTAGAGCTTTGTGAAATGTCTTTCTAAATTGTTTTTCTAGACTTCTTAGAATCTGTGCTCATATTTGATTCTTTTCTTGTAGTATTTTTGCTCGATTGAAGACTGTACCTGAACTCAATGTGTTCCATAAGCAATATGCAAAATACAATGTTTCTGCTTTACTTACTCTTCCGGTGCACCTGAGTTCACTCTTGTTATGACTTGATTCGCGTTGATTTTGTGTTTCTTCGTGCTGTTCTTGTTCATGTTTACTGGTTTTGTCGTTGACCTTTTGGACTTTTGACACTCAAATACCCAATTGGTGCCTCTTTGCTTCTTTATGCATCATAAAGATGCTAATATAATTTCGACAGAAAGTTTGCATTTATATGTAAAAGCCTAAGTATTATGTAAACATCTAAAGAAATAAAATCTCTATTCACCATATGGTTTCTTGCAACAAGAGGCTCCCAGGTGCCTGAATTGCTCATCTGACTAATGACTAATGAAATGAAAATATTTTGGGGCTTCTGAGGCAAAAAACTTAAATGAAGGATCATCATACAACTTCCACCTAGAGGCTTTGTACACCATATATAGCCAAACATTTGAGCAAAGAATAGCTATTCTTATTCTTTAAAAGTTAAACGGCAACATAATTTTTCTGCACCATTTTCACTCTAAAGGCCAAAAACCACAAGTTTTCACCTTTTAAGGGCCATATTCCTGTGAGGGGTCATCTGACAACTTTGATCTAACTGAGACTTTTGTAGAACTCAATGAGCTGAAGGTTTAAGCAAGCAACAGCTTTTCTCTATTTGTTTTAATTTTCATTCTATAGGCCAAAAACAGGAAATAAACTGTTAACACAGAGATATGTCTCGCCTGTCACAGCTGGACACTGTATAAAATTTAAAAAATGCTAATACTTAAAGTGACTACAACAACGGCGAAAACTCATCAAATTGATCTGTATTGATGCAAATGCAACTGTATACCTAATATCATTGGTGTACCACTACTTGTTCATGCCAAAAAGATTAAAAAAAAACATTAACATTTAGCCAAATGAGTATAAAATCACTAGACCATGACTACAGGAGCATACAGATAAAATGCCCTTGAAATTGATCTGAACTGATGCTTATGCAACTGCATACCAAATATTAATGGTTTACCATAACTGTGTCATGCTAAACAGACTTAAAAAAAAAAGGTACACATTGGCCAAATCAGCAGGAGCATAAAGATGAAATGCTTTTAAAACTAATCTATACTAATGCTTATGCTTCTGCATACCAAATATCAATGTTGTACCATAACTAGTTCACATAAATTAGACTTGAGCAAAAACTTTAACAATTATGGACGCCACTGCTGCCGGAATCACCATACCTTAGGCCGTCGCAGGCGAGACAAAAACACTATTTTTCATTTTTGAAGGGCCATAACTCCTATAACTTTTCATCTGACAACTTCAACCCAATGGAGACTTTAGAAGAGGTCAATGAGCTGAAGGTTTAAGTTAGTAACAGCTTTTCTATATCTTCAAAAGTTTTCATTCTATAGGCCAAAAACAGGAAAAATGCTTCTGAATCACCTTTAAAGGGACTTAACCGCTATAAGGGGTCATCTGACAACTTCCATCCAATGCAGACTTTATTATAACCTTTTCATGCTGATGAAGGAAGGTTGCATCAGATTTTCTCTATCTATTATACTTTTTGATTTATAAGCCAAAAGCTGGTGTCTGACCACCATGTTCTATTATAGCAACAGCGGCCATGTTGTTTATACAGCAGTCACAATGTTTGCAATCTTGGTAGATGACATCCCATACATGATGTGTGTAAAGTTTCAAAGCAATCCCTTCAGTAGTTTCAGAGGAGAAGATTTTTAAGAAAAGTTGACAAAGAATACCGGCAACGACTACAGACATCAAGTGATTGGAATAGCTCAGGTGACCCTTTGGGTCAGGTGAGCTAAAAAGTAATGTGTAATCATCAGGCTCTACATCATATATTTGCCAAGAAAACAGCAACAGATTTTGCTACTGACAAACAAACAAGAGTAAAACAGTAGAATGCCTTATCTATTTAATTAGCTACTCCAACAAAACATTTCATTAAGATATTTGTTATTTTGTAGATATTTCACTTCTAAAATTAATGGTGACCCTAATGTAGATGAAATGAGAATTGGTATCCCTCATATTTATCTGTGCAATTTCTGTCAAAATGCCAAGTTTCAATTTATTTGATGAATGCATGTTGATGCACTCCAAATTAAAAATTTGTGTGTTTTGCTATTTTTCTACTTTTTAAAGAATTTTTCTGAAATTTTATTGCTAACAACAGCCTAAGTGCTGTAACTTTAGGCAATTTAATTTTGGGATACAGTTTAAATCCATTATGATGAAAGGGAGAAAAAATTCTACTGACCAGAAATGAAAAGAAAACACAGGAAGTGAAAATTTTCATTTTTTTTTACAATTCTGTACTCCATGCAATTTTAAAATTTCAAAATAAAAATCATATTTTCCTGATTTTGAAGCAGATACTTATCGTTTTAAGTTGCTTTGATGAATCAATTTGACAATTAAAATTTATAGTTGGAGTAGCTAATTTAATTCTAGTTAGAGACAGACCTGATATCATACCTTGATATGAGCCATCATGCTGATGCTGTATACCAAATACCAGAGATCTGAGATAAGAAGTTGCTGAGAAAAC
Source organism: Arcuatula senhousia (assembly GCA_963971305.1). Taxonomy (NCBI): domain Eukaryota; kingdom Metazoa; phylum Mollusca; class Bivalvia; order Mytilida; family Mytilidae; genus Arcuatula; species Arcuatula senhousia. The sequence continues at coordinate 47,326,121 of OZ020312.1, read as the reverse complement.
TATTCCCCCCTCACCCCCCTATGCTGCCAAACATTCACCATTTCATAGCTTGATTTTTACTTTGTTTAGACTAAAAAAAAAACTAAAAGAAGGAAAACTACAAATATGCAATTATTTAATGTTCACAACATCTTTTAAGATGGCAAGGCATGATTTAAAATAACATACAAAACATATCTCATCAACATAACAATCCTGGGAACAAACTGTGGTTTCATTATAAATTGTGGGTTATCAATTTTCATGGTTTTTGTGGATGTCTGTAAACCACAAAAATAAGAATTCAACAAAATGTTATTTTTACATTGATAACATAAGACATAATTTGCAAACTACAATTCCAATGGAATATCTTTTTATGGCAAAACCATTAAACTTATACCCACAAAAATAAATGAATCCACAGTATTACAATAGACATTACAATAAAATCACAGTCAATATTTTATAAAGCCGTCTTTATAAATAAAAGTTTAATTTTACACAATTAAAAAAATCATTTGCAGCAAAGATTATTTTGGTTTCAAATTTGATCATAAAAATAAAATATGTCAAATAAATTCTAGTTGTGGAGAATGAAGCTTGATTGACTGAGGTAATAAAAAGACATGAATAAATGAGTTTTTGCTAAATGACTTTCTCTGGCAAAATGTAAAAGTTAACCACTTTCACAGATGGGGCATAAAAACAATTGTTATATTAGTAAAGCGACATAAGATTATGCAAAGTTGACACTAAAAATCTTTATTTGTATCCTTTGATTTTGATAAACATTCAATGAAAATCTTTGTTCTAAAACAAATACTGTAATGTATTTCATGATTACCACAGATAATGAATAAATAATACAATCATATTTAAAATGAACATGTATAATTATTGTAAACATCCCAAGCATAAAAAGTTTGTTCTAACATGATTTTCAAGTCTACTTTTCCTTTTAACAAATTACTTAGTCCTTAATTTTTATTTCCTCAAAATGCTGATTTGTCCATGGTTTTTTTGTCATATCAAAAAGTAATTTCTTGTTGCACCTCATGATCAGATCAACAAAACAAGTAACTAGATTATTATAAGATCAGCTTAAATTGCACTCAACACTGCCTTCAGAGTTAGCGGGTATGTCCAAGACATTGGCTAGTGCACGACATAGGTATGACATAGTACCAAATCGACCACTAGGGGCACTGTCATAGAAATGTAAACAAATACCAGTAGATCCTTCACACTGCTTAACACTTTCTGGTGGAATATTCTGAAAGGAAAAGAGGCATTGTAACAAATTATGTAAACACCTTATCAAAAATTTAACATGTGACTTATTGTACATTGCTATAACACTGGTTACAAAACACCTTACTTTTAGTGACCTTTTCAATGTCACTTTTACAGCTCATTTCATAAATTCCACAAGATAGTTCAGTGTTATCTCCTTTGCAACAATGTACATGCACAGCAAAGATACTCCACCCTTGTGTGCTTATGAAACTTTTGTCAGTTCAAAATATACATGTTGTGACAAAACACCCTCTACAATTAACTCAAGCAAGTAATGCATTATGATTTATTGGGTTGTTAAGTCACATCCCTGCATATTCCAAATCTACAAATGCTGTAACTTTTTAACTTGTAATTCAAATTAAGTGGAAAAACCATGTTTAAATTTCCACATTTCCAATATACAGTTTTATTAATCTTATATTATTTTTGATCATTTGTTCAGGATTTCTGAATGTGTTGTCCTTGCACTACTCAGAGAAAAGAAATAGAAATTCCCCCCAAGTACAACAACACTCATCTTAAAAACATTACACTTCCTTACCTGATCTTTAATAAACAAGGCATTAGCTTCATGTACCAGCTTACATGATCTTTAATAAACAAGGCATTAGCTTCATGAACCAACTTACCTGATCTTTAATAAACAAGGCATTAGCTTCATGTACCAGCTTACCTGTACCAGCTTACCTGATCTTTAATAAACAAGGCATTAGCTTCATGTATCAACTTACCTGATCTTTAATAAACAAGGCATTATTTTCATGTACCAGCTTACCTGATCTTTAACAAACAAGGCATTAGCTTCATGTACCAGCTTACCTGATCTTTAATAAACAAGGCATTAGCTTCATGAACCTGCTTACCTGATCTTTAATAAACAAGGCATTATTTTCATGTACCAGCTTACCTGATCTTTAATAAACAAGGCATTAGCTTCATGTACCAGCTTACCTGATCTTTAATAAACAAGGCATTCGCTTCATGTACCAGCTTACCTGATCTTTAACAAACAAAGCATTAGCTTCATGTACCAGCTTACCTGATCTTTAATAAACAAGGCATTAGCTTCAAGTACCAGCTTACCTGATCTTTAATAAACAAAGCATTAGCTTCATGTACCAGCTTACCTGATCTTTAACAAACAAAGCATTAGCTTCATGTACCAGCTTACCTGATCTTTAATAAACAAAGCATTCGCTTCATGTACCAGCTTACCTGATCTTTAATAAACAAGGCATTAGCTTCATGTACCAGCTTACCTGATCTTTAATAAGCAAAGCATTAGCTTCATGTACCAGCTTACCTGATCTTTAACAAACAAGGCATTATTTTCATGTACCAGCTTACCTGATCTTTAACAAACAAGGCATTAGCTTCATGTACCAGCTTACCTGATCTTTAACAAACAAGGCATTAGCTTCATGTACCAGCTTACCTGATCTTTAATAAACAAGGCATTAGCTTCATGTACCAGCTTACCTGATCTTTAATAAACAAGGCATTAGCTTCATGTACCAGCTTACCTGATCTTTAATAAGCAAAGCATTATTTTCATGTACCAGCTTACCTGATCTTTAATAAGCAAAGCATTAGCTTCATGTACCAGCTTACCTGATCTTTAATAAACAAGGCATTAGCTCCATGTACCAGCTTACCTGATCTTTAATAAACAAGGCATTAGCTTCATGTACCAGCTTACCTGATCTTTAATAAGCAAAGCATTAGCTTCATGTACCAGCTTACCTGATCTTTAATAAACAAGGCATTATTTTCATGTACGAGCTTACCTGATCTTTAATAAACAAGGCATTAGCTTCATGTATCAACTTACCTGATCTTTAATAAACAAGGCATTAGCTTCATGTATCAACTTACCTGATCTTTAATAAACAAGGCATTATTTTCATGTACCAGCTTACCTGATCTTTAACAAACAAGGCATTATTTTCATGTACCAGCTTACCTGATCTTTAATAAACAAGGCATTATTTTCATGTACGAGCTTACCTGATCTTTAATAAACAAGGCATTATTTTCATGTACGAGCTTACCTGATCTTTAATAAACAAGGCATTATTTTCATGTACCAGCTTACCTGATCTTTAATAAACAAGGCATTATTTTCATGTACCAGCTTACCTGATCTTTAATAAACAAGGCATTCGCTTCATGTACCAGCTTACCTGATCTTTAACAAACAAGGCATTAGCTTCATGTACCAGCTTACCTGATCTTTAATAAACAAGGCATTAGCTTCAAGTACCAGCTTACCTGATCTTTAATAAACAAGGCATTCGCTTCATGTACCAGCTTACCTGATCTTTAACAAACAAAGCATTAGCTTCATGTACCAGCTTACCTGATCTTTAATAAACAAAGCATTCGCTTCATGTACCAGCTTACCTGATCTTTAACAAACAAAGCATTAGCTTCATGTACCAGCTTACCTGATCTTTAATAAACAAAGCATTAGCTTCATGTACCAGCTTACCTGATCTTTAATAAACAAGGCATTATTTTCATGTACGAGCTTACCTGATCTTTAATAAACAAGGCATTATTTTCATGTACCAGCTTACCTGATCTTTAATAAACAAGACATTAGCTTCATGAACCTGCTTACCTGATCTTTAATAAACAAGGCATTATTTTCATGTACCAGCTTACCTGATCTTTAATAAACAAGGCATTCGCTTCATGTACCAGCTTACCTGATCTTTAATAAACAAGGCATTATTTTCATGTACGAGCTTACCTGATCTTTAATAAACAAGGCATTATTTTCATGTACCAGCTTACCTGATCTTTAATAAACAAGACATTAGCTTCATGAACCTGCTTACCTGATCTTTAATAAACAAGGCATTATTTTCATGTACCAGCTTACCTGATCTTTAATAAACAAGGCATTCGCTTCATGTACCAGCTTACCTGATCTTTAACAAACAAGGCATTAGCTTCATGTACCAGCTTACCTGATCTTTAATAAACAAGGCATTAGCTTCAAGTACCAGCTTACCTGATCTTTAATAAACAAGGCATTCGCTTCATGTACCAGCTTACCTGATCTTTAACAAACAAAGCATTAGCTTCATGTACCAGCTTACCTGATCTTTAATAAACAAAGCATTCGCTTCATGTACCAGCTTACCTGATCTTTAACAAACAAAGCATTAGCTTCATGTACCAGCTTACCTGATCTTTAATAAACAAAGCATTAGCTTCATGTACCAGCTTACCTGATCTTTAATAAGCAAGGCATTAGCTCCATGTACCAGCTTACCTGATCTTTAATAAACAAGGCATTAGCTTCATGTACCAGCTTACCTGATCTTTAACAAACAAAGCATTAGCTTCATGTACCAGCTTACCTGATCTTTAATAAACAAGGCATTAGCTTCATGTATCAACTTACCTGATCTTTAATAAACAAGGCATTAGCTTCATGTATCAACTTACCTGATCTTTAATAAACAAGGCATTATTTTCATGTACCAGCTTACCTGATCTTATCTTTAACAAACAAGGCATTAGCTTCATGTACCAGCTTACCTGATCTTTAATAAACAAGGCATTATTTTCATGTACGAGCTTACCTGATCTTTAATAAACAAGGCATAAGCTTCATGTACCAGCTTACCTGATCTTTAATAAACAAGACATTAGCTTCATGAACCTGCTTACCTGATCTTTAATAAACAAGGCATTATTTTCATGTACCAGCTTACCTGATCTTTAATAAACAAGGCATTCGCTTCATGTACCAGCTTACCTGATCTTTAACAAACAAGGCATTAGCTTCATGTACCAGCTTACCTGATCTTTAATAAACAAGGCATTAGCTTCATGAACCAGCTTACCTGATCTTTAACAAACAAGGCATTAGCTTCAAGTACCAGCTTACCTGATCTTTAATAAACAAGGCATTCGCTTCATGTACCAGCTTACCTGATCTTTAACAAACAAAGCATTAGCTTCATGTACCAGCTTACCTGATCTTTAATAAACAAAGCATTCGCTTCATGTACCAGCTTACCTGATCTTTAACAAACAAAGCATTCGCTTCATGTACCAGCTTACCTGATCTTTAATAAACAAGGCATTAGCTTCATGTACCAGCTTACCTGATCTTTAACAAACAAAGCATTAGCTTCATGTACCAGCTTACCTGATCTTTAACAAACAAAGCATTCGCTTCATGTACCAGCTTACCTGATCTTTAATAAACAAGGCATTAGCTTCATGTACCAGCTTACCTGATCTTTAACAAACAAAGCATTAGCTTCATGTACCAGCTTACCTGATCTTTAACAAACAAAGCATTAGCTTCATGTACCAGCTTACCTGATCTTTAATAAACAAAGCATTCGCTTCCTGTACCAGCTTACCTGATCTTTAATAAACAAAGCATTAGCTTCATGTACCAGCTTACCTGATCTTTAACAAACAAGGCATTAGCTTCAAGTACCAGCTTACCTGATCTTTAATAAACAAGGCATTCGCTTCATGTACCAGCTTACCTGATCTTTAACAAACAAAGCATTAGCTTCATGTACCAGCTTACCTGATCTTTAATAAACAAAGCATTCGCTTCATGTACCAGCTTACCTGATCTTTAACAAACAAAGCATTCGCTTCATGTACCAGCTTACCTGATCTTTAATAAACAAGGCATTAGCTTCATGTACCAGCTTACCTGATCTTTAACAAACAAAGCATTAGCTTCATGTACCAGCTTACCTGATCTTTAACAAACAAAGCATTCGCTTCATGTACCAGCTTACCTGATCTTTAATAAACAAGGCATTAGCTTCATGTACCAGCTTACCTGATCTTTAACAAACAAAGCATTAGCTTCATGTACCAGCTTACCTGATCTTTAACAAACAAAGCATTAGCTTCATGTACCAGCTTACCTGATCTTTAATAAACAAAGCATTCGCTTCCTGTACCAGCTTACCTGATCTTTAATAAACAAAGCATTAGCTTCATGTACCAGCTTACCTGATCTTTAATAAACAAGGCATTAGCTCCATGTACCAGCTTACCTGATCTTTAATAAACAAGGCATTAGCTTCATGTACCAGCTTACCTGATCTTTAATAAGCAAAGCATTAGCTTCATGTACCAGCTTACCTGATCTTTAATAAACAAGGCATTAGCTTCATGTACCAGCTTACCTGATCTTTAATAAACAAGGCATTAGCTTCATGTACCAGCTTACCTGATCTTTAATAAACAAGACATTAGCTTCATGAACCAGCTTACCTGATCTTTAATAAACAAGGCATTAGCTTCATGTACCAGCTTACCTGATCTTTAATAAACAAGACATTAGCTTCATGTACCAGCTTACCTGATCTTAAACAAACAAGGCATTAGCTTCATGTACCAGCTTACCTGATCTTTAATAAACAAGGCATTAGCTTCATGAACCAGCTTACCTGATCTTTAACAAACAAAGCATTAGCTTCATGTACCAGCTTACCTGATCTTTAACAAACAAAGCATTAGCTTCATGTACCAGCTTACCTGATCTTTAATAAACAAAGCATTAGCTTCATGTACCAGCTTATCGACATATATAACATCCATCTTGATAAACCAATCATTTTCTGGTATCATAGTTAGCACAATCAGAGCCTCGACCATCAGTTGTCGATACTCAGGCTGTGGAATGGTGTTCAGCACAGATTCTACTCTCATGGCAAACTTAAACTCCCCTGGGGTCATCTACAAGTAGGTTGTCTTCATTATGATCAAATTTTGAACCGTCATAACACCACAAATTTTATCAGATGCAAAGAGGAACAGAGCAAATCATGCAAATGTCTTTGAAAAACACAACCTCTTGGTAAGCACATTTTTTCAAACATCCCCTTTTCTAAAAGAAAACCTTAACTTTAGTTCATGTTCAATGCATAATGCATTAGTATACAAATTCTCCTTTTTTCATTTAATCAAGGCAAAAGAGATATGTGAAAGGGTGGAATATCAGATGACAAAAGGACAAACAGAAAATTAAATAATCTAACTAAAGAATTAAGCATATGAGAGAAATAAGTTGATGAAGGACTCACTTTTTATAAGCTGATTACAAACTGATGTGATACTTATGTCACTACAGATATAACTTACCTCATTTGTTAAACTGTTTGGAAGAAACATTCCTTCTATCTTTAACCCTGAGCACTGAAAAAAAATTAAATAATCATTGAATAACAATTCTACAATATATGGTTTTTTTTTAATTTAAAGTGTAAGTTCGCAATTTTTTCAAAATTTGTACATTGAAAGACTATCATATAAAAATAACTTTGGTAAAACTCCTAGCGCTCAAATATGCATAGTTAGGATAAAATTGGCTTTTGAAAGTAAAAAAATTCTATCCATGGAGGGTCACGTGATTTGTACTAGATGGCGCTGCTCAAAGCCAATACACAAAATGAATGTTGCAGCCTATACCCATGTGGTATTTATCGATGTGTACCACGACGGACAAAATTAAGTCGGGAATGATAAAATAAAATTCAGTCTAATGATCGATGATTGATTGTGAAAAGTTTTCAAATGGTACCAACCGTTAAGTTCAGAATTAATTCGTAGAAAAATATAGATTTTTTTAAAATACTTTTTTTAGATTCGCCGTACTGATATTTTCGGAAAATATATTTCAATTTTTCAGTATGCAGAATTTCCCTATACTATTACTTTAAAACTCATGGTCCCCTGACACCCTACTGGGATTACCTTGCATGATTCATTTGAAGTGATATTATGATAATTAGTCCTTCCGTGCAAACCATCGCACCACAGGGGCTTACTTTTCGTTATCTGTGTATAAGACTTTATTCCCTTCTACAATCCACTGGCACAACAGGGGTTCACCTGCCGTTTCCTGTGTATGTTTAGTACCCCCATGCAAACTATCGCCCTGCACAGGGGTTTAATATTGTTTAATGTGTATTAGAAGTTGACATTTACCTGGTTGGAATGGGTTTAGATTACTTTCTTTAAACGAAAATCAACCCCCTTGGTCCGCCAGTGCCATTCGAACATTGAAGTGCGAAAATGTTAATAAAATATCCTTTCTAATTAAAAACATATAAAAACAATAAACTGTATGATTTTTTTTTGTCTTGCAAATAATTATGTAGTTAATTAATTGTTTTTCCAACACTTCAAAAACGGAAAAAGTGGGAACTAAAATTCTTTAAACACATTTTTAATTTGGGTATTACACAACCATGCACAAACATGATGTAGCACTACGCTTTGGCTGCTTGATAATTGTAAGGGTAATTAAAGTAGTCAATGGAGTGAACAGGTGATATTGACACCTGCTGATTAATAATACCGTATACTGATTAAGAAATTATTAAAAGATGTACCGTTCCAAATTCTTAAAATCGAGCTATGGTGGGTGTGTCTATGGCAGGTTGAGTGCTGCATTGAAATCTTTGATTGGAGGAGCACCTTAATTGATCTATCTGTCAATTATACCTGTAATTAACCACCGGGGCGTGGCTATTGAGGGGTGACAGACCGCCTGAAAGGTTAATGATATCAATTGACACCAGTGTATTCATCATGAACTGACTTTATTGTCCTAAATATTTGAAAAAGGATTGAAAACTAGGTCTAATTTGTCAATAAATATTCCAGATTATTTACTATTTGGAATTATAATTAAATATTTTAAAACAATTTAAGTAAACTACTTGCTTGCTGTTTTGATAAAAAAAACCGCAGGGATTAAAAAAAAATATTAATGTCAAATTATTCATATTCCAAATCATTTTTATGATCGGTAACATCGGTCTTATGTTACAAATATCGTCAATTGGTTAATGTAGTTATCATTGGAGATGTGACGTCACATCTCCAATTGAGCTATCCCATAATTCATCATTGTTCATAGCATGGCCGCGTCCATATGGTCTTGTGTATTGGAATAAAATTACAAATATCTTTCTTGATATATCGTTTTCAATGCCCAAACCTGGCATGATGTCTACTCTCATTATAATAAAGCAAATAAACTAATAACTCAAAAATCGCGAACTTACACTTTAAACTTTAATAACTTGTCAAATATTAATCTATTTTTCCTTTCATTTTGAACAGAATAAGTGGTGGAGCCAAAGGTTCATATATAAATAATTCTACAATTCCTTATGATACAGTCCCTAGTTCATAGCTCATGCATTTGAGCTATTAATCTAAAGCAAAAATTATTTGACAAATTGTAAAAAAAAATCAATCTTCCCTGTTTAGAGGTCCATCTATCCTCACACAAACCTTCCCATCATCAAAATTTTCCAGACCTTCATATAGAAACCTTCTAGTACCCCTTTGAAAGCACCATCTAGCCTTACACAATCTTACCATTGTCAAAACTTTCCAGACCTTTGGATAGAAACCTTCTGGTACCCTGTTAAGAGCCCCGTCTAGCCTCCTTCTCCTTAACCACTGTCCTTGTCTGTCAGTATCTGTAGCAATGTCTTCCTCCTCTTCTGGTTGGTTTAGGGCTTGATCTAACATCTACAATAAAAAAAACATCATAAAAAGAAAAATATATTAAAAGACATATTGCCCCATCCCGCAACATTTGGGATGGATGGACAAATGAACTGTCCTGAATACTATATGCATCCTACTTTTGTAGATGGGGTTTAATAAATGTTACAAATAATTGTCCCCCTGATTACTACAGATCTACAGCACTGTGACACTAAAATTGTTTATTGGGTACCAACTTTCATGATTGATTAAAGAACTTGAACATCCCAAAAATAAGAATGACTCCTTGATGTTGACAATCAGAATTTGAAATTCAAGAGAATAAAGAACCAAGGAACCAGCATTTCTGCATCATAAACATATGATTAGCATACCTACCTATATCCTTAATGTCTTGTGGCACACAAAAAAGAAAATATACAAATACCTTATCAACCAGATTTGTTGTCTTATATGGAGAACAATTGTTGTCCACATATTCAGTCACCAAGTAGATATACCGTAGATTCATTAATTTTTGGGGGGTACCAATTTTCATGGCTTGATAAAAATTGATAAGTTCGTGGATTCTTAGATTTGTGGTTCTGAAGTCATTAGCATAAAGATCAATGTTATAAAATTTCCTTTTCGTTGGGTAATAAATTTCATGAAAATTGATAGTTAAATAAATAATAATGTAACCACAGTAAGTGACAGGAATAATATTCCTTTACACCATATATATAGTTCTTTCAATGAAGCTATATGCCAAATATCAAGCCTGTGGCATATAGATGCCTGGAAAACTGAGTTACAAATTATAGAATCCAACAGGGCAAAGATTTATAACTGACATAAATTGATTTGTAACACATTACAAATGACATAATGAATCTGTGACCAGTTTAACAACAGAAATCCATGAAACATAACTCAAACTGAAACCCCTTAAACAGAGAATAATATTTGCTGAAGTTAGTAACATTTTGCTAGTTTTCTTATCCTTAAACAGACTTACAACAAAGACATCTAATTTTCCATTCTTTTTATTATCTTCTCTGATAATGCTTTCTCCAACGGAAAAACACTTTCTTTCATCTTCCAAGAGAAAAAATATAGACCAAGATAAATTCTCTTTTCCACAAAACAATAGCCAAACCCATGCATAAATCATAAGCTTTTCAAACCAAAAACAACTCAAACAGACCAACTCCAAACCAATACATCAGATGATATTTATTAGTATGATCGCTAAGAGCTGATGCGTACAAAACTTTATGTTTTGATACATCAAGTCAAAACATATGATACACTCACACATATTCTAGTAGTTATTCATTATAAAATAACCTTTACTGCCAGTATTTATGTACTTGTACATTAACAGCAATGGAAAGATGGCATTTACTATCAGTCATTCAAATATTTTGTGATAGTAATGAAAAAAATTGACATTCAAGCATTGGTCAAAAAAAAGAAAGAAAATACGCACAAATTTTGTTTAATTTTGCCTTTTAATTGGGGTCTAGTAACTACTTAAACTTCTTTTATTATCATACAAGATTGCAAAAAAGGCACATTAAAAAAATCACATCACAAAATATTCAGAATAACTGAATAAATGAAAGAAAATATCATGGGAACCTTTTGTGGTGATTTACTGAGCCGCGCAAACTGGCTAGTCTCTTCTGTCTTTTTCTTGGATTTCACTCGTAAGCAGCTCTCATCTTCATTATCTGAATGCACTGCAAATATAACACATGCAGAAAATTAACAAGTTGCATAAAAAGATGCAAAAATCATATCAACAAAGTTAGTCAATGTATTAGTACAAATGGTTTTAAAGTATGACAAAATATCCTTTTGTTGTTAAAACATGTCATATAAGTAAAACCTTTGTATTTGGTAACTATGAAACATGGTATCATTTAGCAGATAGCTTTTTTTTTCTTTAAAATATTGTGATGCTTAAAGATCAATATTGAAAACTATAATGATTGGTTACTGGTTAAAGATTTAAAATGAAAAGAATGGACACAAACAGCGAGTCTCAAATTGTAAAAATAAATTATAAATACAAAATTTAAAGACATGCAGATAACACCTGAAATGAACAAATAATTAATAAAAAGCTTCGCCGAGCGCAGCATGATACGACCGCAACATGTTGAACCCTGTACATTTTAGGCCCAATATGGATAGTCTATTGCTCTGGACACATGCAGCCCATGGTGGACTGACAAAGGTTTTTGACACATGCTGCTCTGGTAGACTTTCGACCCAGGGGGTAAAAATATAAATTTTCAATTTTGTATTCTACTCTTGCAAAAAAATTGTCAAAATCGGACAAGAATTAAAAAAAAAATCAATTTCGGCCCCTTTTGGCCCCTTATTATGTTACAGGTGAAAAAGGGGTGGGGTTGCAAAAATAATTTCTCAAATTTGGATTCACTACTTGACAAAAATAAACTTGCAAAAAAAAATTTCAAAAACAAACCAGAAATAAAAAAGTTTTGATTACGGCCCCTTTTGGCCCCTAATTACAAAACAAGTGAAAAAGGGGATGGTCACAAAAATTAATTCTCAAATTTGGATTCACTACCTGACAAGAATAAACTTGCAAAAAAAAAAATTTTTAAATCGGACCACAAATAAAAAAGTTTTGATTTTGGCCCCATTTGGCCCCTAATTACGTAATAGGGGAAAAAGGGGGGGGGTCGCAAAAATTAATTCTTAATTGTGTAAATTAACATTTAAGCAAGCAACAGCTTCTCTCTACCTGCTATAGTTTTCATTTCATAGGCCAAAAACATGAAAAAACATTATTTTAGGGGCTGTAGCCCCTATAAGGGGTCATCTGACAACTTCGACCGTAGGAATTTTTAGTAGAGCTAAATGAGCTGAACAATTAAGCAAGCAACAGCTTTTTGCTATCTGCAATAATTTTCATACTATAGGGCAAAATCATGAAAAAATGCTATTTTTCACCTTTAAGGGGCCGTAACCCCTATAAGGGGTCTTCTGACAACTTCGACCAAATGGAGACTTTTGTAGAACTTTTGATCCTGAAGCAGTAGGGTGGCTTCAGATTTCATCTATCCCTTATACTTTTTGAATTACAAGCCAAAAACAGTAGTCTGACCCCCCTGGTCTATTTTTAGCCACGGCGGCCATGTTTTTTGACGAATCAGAAATTGAAACATTACTATAGTGCAGGACACCCTAATGATCAATCATACCAAGTTTCATTGAATTCTGTTCAGTAGTTTCAGAGGAGAAGATTTTGAAAAAGTTATTGTAAGAACAAACAAAAAAGTTACAATTTTGGCCCCTTTTGGCCCTTAATTTCCAAACAAAAAAAGGGGGGACTCCCAAAATCAATCCCATCCATCCTTTAATGGTAAGAAATATCATTGTCAAATTTCATTGCATTTGGATAACTAGAACTAAAGTTATCGTGTATACACTAAAGTTAACGGACGACGACGACGACAACGACAACGACGACGACAGCATCATACCATTATACGTCCGCAAATTTTTTGCGGTCGTATAAAAATCAAATATCATGAAGGAATTACTCTACCATAATGATAATAGGCTACAAAGAAGAAAATTAATTTTTGAACTATAGCATTATAAAATGTCAAACTACTGCTACAATGCATCTTTAAGGTACCTACTTTGCCATAAATCTTGATTGAAAATTCATTTTTAAATGCTAAAAGCAACATTTAACACAAGAAATCAAGAAGCAGTAGATATAAACTTATCTCACAAAAGGGTTTCATGATAAAAAACACTTCTCTCCTCATAAAGAAAGACATTAGAATGATTGCCAGGTATGTCTACAAAGACACTAAAAGGGGACTATGACAGTCACTTCTTAGAAATTGAGCCAAAAATATCATAAGCCTACAGTCTGCATTGGACAGTGCTCTTTATTTATACTATCAATAATCAAGAATTACATTTTTTTAACATGATTAATGAAATATATTTTGTTATTTAAGGAAAATATTTAAGTAAATTTTACACCAACATTTAGAAGGAATATAATTTATTTGATAAATTAATATGTATACATGTAGTAGTAGGAATATATTCATATTTATTTAAACAACATTACAAGGGATATATTCTTATTACTAATTAACAATTATTAATCTTTTACAAAGGAAGTGGATATATCTAGGGAATATTTACATTTTTTTATAAAGGACTTTGTGCAAGTAATAAATCATTGTGAATAAATAGAAAAAATAGATAAAATGATGGTTTCCTGCAACTGAGACTCGATCTTCTCTAAAGATTATGAAACAATTTGTCTTTTTATAACGAGTATTTCAAAGTGTAAATTTTTTTAAAACAAATGTAAAAATCTAAAGTTTTTCAGATATTATATTCTATAAATATCAATTCATAAATATGGATCTTTAGGAAACCAACATTCATTCTTTACTTTGACCTTGGCGTATCAAGCAGAGGAAAGGGCAAAGCTTATATTTGTTTACCTGATCTTGCTGAAAGAGGTGGAAAAATTAAGGTAGAAAAGATGGCATTGTGGCATTTAAATCTAGTTGAAAAGCAGATAAACTGACAATTAATGAAAGTTCATCAATGAATTAAAGAATTTATTTCTTAACGTCATGCTTTTCTCTTAGCTAGTAAAAACAAGTGACAGACTTGAAATTGAATCACATGATATGAGACCATGTGCTACATACTTCATTTCATATTAAATATAAAGAGGCTGTGATTAGCAGTTGCTGAGAAAACTGTAATGAAATAGTATTTTCCACCTGCTCAATGCTGCCAACAATGTCAGCTCATCCGACACCTAAAATTCTATTACCCAGAATTTCATTTCATTTAATTTTATCTAAACAATTGCATGCATGCATTTGAATAAAATCTTTGATATATGTCATAATGAATGATGAGCATAATACCAGAAATAAGAAGCTTTTAAAAGTTTCAATAAAAATCACTGATACAAAGCATGTCCATGATTTTCATTATGTAACATCAATGAACATTGCTGCAATGCATAATCATTATCAAATAAATCTAAAGCCAAAATCATTTCTATAATAAAATTATGGGATCTCAAAAATTTTGTGGTCATATAAAAAAATAGGGCATGTAATGGGACATTAAATGATACCCCGCCACGTTATAATATCAAAAGTTCATAAAATTTGATTTCAAAGTGGCCTATCTCGAAAACTGTTTTTTCGGATCATGCTGGAAATTGAACTTGACCTGTATTATATTGTAGTCAATAGCTGTACAAAATATCAATTGAATCCCATGACGCGTTTTCAAGTTATTGGTCGGAAACTCAAAATTTCATAAAATTTGATTTTTCAAAGTGGCCTATCTCGAAAACTATTTTTTGGATCATGCTGCAAATCGAACTTGACCTGTATTTTATTGTACTTAACAGCTGTGCAAAATATCATTCAAATCCTTCGACACGTTTTCAAGTTATTGGTCGGAAACCTTCGGGGGACGGACAGACAGAGGGACGGACGGACAGACACCGAAAAAAACTGAGTGTATAACATAATACCCTGCCACTTCGTGTGGCGGGGTATAAAAATCATTATCCCTTTAATTTGTCCATGGATTGAAAGCATTGGAAGGATTCAAGCATTTTCTAATTTACCTGAATGTGCTGTATTGGTGATAAATAAATAATGAAATTAATCTGTTCATTGTAATATAATGCAAAAGCTTGAACTACATTAAAAAAATTAGGTTTTTTAAAGATATACTTGTATGTTAGCCATATAATTTAATAAAAGTTACTAGAAAAAAGTCAATATATATTTCAGAAAGCAGTAATTAAGATAAATAATAAAAAAAGAAATACATATGGATGGGAAAAATCGACACATGAGTTAATAATGATAGAATATGTATGGAAAAATAGTAACTAAATATAAATCCGGCAGACAAATCAGCAAACATGATATTCAATGTGCTTTAGTTCTACAACTGCCATACTTCTCAAAAATGAAAACTAAAGGACATTTTATTATGCAAGAAATTAAATATTAACAACATTGTTTAAGCACCTAAAGTTAAAAATATATCTTGAATTTTGGTGAAATTGGAGTTTGACATTATTTTTTTTATACTTAATATCTGTCCTTATTTTCATTAAATACTATGAAGCATTTTCAAGTCAGAACCTAAAACAACTTCTAAGAAAAGAAGACAGATAGAAACAGATCACATAATATCTTGCCACTTAAAAGGGCACAGGCTACATGTAAGGAAAGAAGATGGACAGATCTATACAATACATACCTGCACTGATAATAAACTCCTTGCCACTGAGAATATGATGTAGTAATGTCTTCATCTCAAATGGGCTAAGATTCAAAAGATGGTCTGATGCATCTTCACCTATTGAAAGTAAATATAAGTTTTCAAACTTGAAACACATGCATAGATTCTACTAAAAGTTTTAATATTAAATTAAGGCATAGGCTTTCTTGCCAAGATCTAAAAGGATATAATAGACTTTATAACTAGAATTGCGGTCTTCCATGGAAGACGTATGTCGCCTATGTCTTAATTTGTTAAACAGGAAGTAGATGAGGTACTACTATAAGATCCCTTTACACCATATAGTACTAAAGGAGAAAGCAACAGGCCAAATATCAAGAGGCTGTGACATGTATTTGCCTGGAAAACTGCAACCCAAATTTTTGTGACACCACTGGACAATGACGCAAGACGACAGTTACTATCAAAGTGACTCCTATATGTTGCTTTGCAATATGTTGCAGGTGACATAAAAACCAATATATGTGCATAGAAATTGGACATGTTATTTTGAAATTTCATTAAACTTTAATGTAAATGTAGCAACATTGCCTTAGTGCATTGAAACTATACACCTGGAAAAAAGTTAAGCACCCCCATGATTTTTTAAAATCATACATTTTCAAAACACTTTTTAACCATTATTTAACAAATATTCATGGTAAATTTTTATTGCAAACTAAAATATGCACTGTTAAGCACAATTTAACATGTTTGTAACAAACAAAAAGACATCTTTTATTTACATAACACGACATGGCAAAAAAGAAGGCTTTTGTACATAAACATGGTCTCCGAAAAGTATGGTCCCCTGAAGCTCGAAACTTTTAATTAATTGTCAAATCGCACTCGAAAAGGTAAATCATAATCAAAAGATTGATACTGTATCAAATTATTAAATTACTAGTTATACGACATGACAACAGAAATTTAAACAGGACTATAAAATTCAAGGGTTTTGCAAGGATAACTCCCAATCTTTTAAAACAAGAGTTAACACTAAAGTATGTCTCGCCTGCCGGCACCATCAGAAACAATTATTCTTTCTTACTTCCACTATATTTTGAATTTACATGGATTTTCAGTTTCTGAGATCAAAAGATGTTTATAGAACTTAAACATTGCAAATATATGCAATAAAAATAATCAAAGTCACTCAACCCGAAAATCAAGGTCAAGGTCAAAAGATGGGGATGCAACTGTGCTAAGCTACTAATGGGGCATATGTATACCAAGTTTCATCAACCTAAGACCTATAGTTCTTGAGATATGGAGGTGCTCGCAAAACTTTTCCATTGCTATTATATATATGTATTGAAAATTGTCAAAGTCACTCAACAAAAAAATCAAGGTCAAGGTCAAAAGATGGGGATGCAACTGTGGTAAGCTACTACTGGGACATATGCATACCAAGTTTCATCAACCTAGGACCTATAGTTCTTGAGATATGGAGGTGCTCGCAAAACTTTTCCATTGCTATTATATGTATTGAAAATTGTCAAAGTCACTCAACCGGAAAATCAAGGTCAAGGTCAAAAGATGGGGATGCAACTGTGGTAAGCTACTACTGGGGCATATGCATACCAAGTTTCATCAACCTAGGACCTATAGATCTTGAGATATGGAGGTGCTCGCAAAACTTTTTCATTGCTATTATATGTATTGAAAATTGTCAAAGTCACTCAACCGGAAAATCAAGGTCAAGGTCAAAAGATGGGGATGCAACTGTGCTAAGCTACTACTGGGGCATATGCATACCAAGTTTCATCAACCCAGGACCTATAGTTCTTGAGATATGAAGGTGCTCATAAAACTTTTCCAAAAAGTTAACGCCGCCGTCGCCGCCGCCGCCGTCGTCGCGGCCGTCGCCGCCGCCGGTAAAGTAACACCTATGTCCCGCTCTGCTTCGCAGGCGAGACAATTAAAGTTTTTTTTCAGAACCTAGAACTTCAAAATGAAATTGAAGGGTTTTTTAGGCTTCAAGGACATTGATTTATTAACTTTATACTAACCAGAACATTTGAGTGTCCTTGCCAGTTCAGAAGCCATGACTTGTATGATCAATCCCACTCTCAATCTCAACATCTCTT
The DNA here is from genome assembly GCA_963971305.1 of Arcuatula senhousia. Lineage (NCBI taxonomy): Eukaryota > Metazoa > Mollusca > Bivalvia > Mytilida > Mytilidae > Arcuatula > Arcuatula senhousia. The sequence continues at coordinate 47,307,909 of OZ020312.1, read as the reverse complement.
TGAACAACTTGGGTTCAGTTCTTATAAACATGGCAAGGTATATCAACAGCTCCTGTAACAAGTAGAAGACTTTTATGTTATTCATTATACAGGTGAAAAGGCAACATTAATTTCGAGAGACAGAGCTGTCAAGTTATGGACATGAAAATGCGTGAGATCTGGTAAAAAACAGGCCTGTGTCTATTTACTTGTTCATATAAATATATGTTTTTCTTGTTTATAAATATATATATGATGAAATAATGCAGAAATAAGTTCATTTTTACAGGTGTAGAGGATCTGCATTGGGTTATTAATCCTTTAATTAATTAATTAATTAATTATTTACCCTGGATATGAAAACAAGCTTAATGCTTCTATAAATTGCTCTCAAGTTTGCAGTTAACAAGTTTGGTTTTTGTAGTGGCCACCATTGAGCCTTCTCTTATCAAATTCTGCAAAGGGGTCTTCAAAGTGCACTTTGTTTTCAAAAAGTTAACAGCCAAGACTGCTCTTCAACTTTGAATGAAAATTCTGCTTCTATCAGTGCTATGGTCAGTCTTAGAAGCATTTGCCACATGTTTAAGTGTCCTCACTATAAATCAAGAATTAGGAACTAAAATAACAAGAGTTAACACTAAAGTATGTCTCGCCTGCCGGCACCATCAGAAACAATTATTCTTTCTTACTTCCACTATATTTTGAATTTACATGGATTTTCAGTTTCTGAGATCAAAAGATGTTTATAGAACTTAAACATTGCAAATATATGCAATAAAAATAATCAAAGTCACTCAACCGGAAAATCAAGGTCAAGGTCAAAAGATGGGGATGCAACTGAGCTAAGCTACTACTGGGGCATATGCATACCAAGTTTCATCAACCTAGGACCTATAGTTCTTGAGATATGGAGGTGCTCCCAAACTTTTCCATTGCTATTATATGTATTGAAAATTGTCAAAGTCACTCAACCAAAAAAATCAAGGTCAAGGTCAAAAGATGGGGATGCAACTGTGCTAAGCTACTACTGGGGCATATGCATACCAAGTTTCATCAACCTAGGACCTATAGTTCTTGAGATATGGAGGTGCTCATAAAACTTTTCCAAAAAGTTAACGCCGCCGTCGCCGGTAAAGTAACACCTATGTCCCGCTCTGCTTCGCAGGCGAGACAAAAATCATTTCTTTATTCCCTGTTGTGCCATACATTTTTGATTCATATACCTTTTTTTCATTTGACTTCAACCTTGCAGTAAATAATATGAAGACAAACCTGTGTTAGAGAAGCTGTACTGAGATCTTCTCCATAAACTTCAAATATAATGGCTGCCAACTCATCTGGTGGAAGTGGGCTATAAATACAACATCAAGAGGATAAAAAGCTACATTTTATAGCTTATCTATACAGACATTAGAAAACAAAAATTATGGATGTTATTAAGATAGTGAGTTAGTGTACATGAAAAGCATATAAAATAATTGTTGTAGTACATTGTACTTCTGAAATCTGCAATGGAGAAAACCAACCAGTCTTTAAAATAGACTAATGGCCATGGTTAATTTTATCCATGTAAAGATGGATATGTAAAGGATTCAAAACCAATTTCAACAAGTTCGAAAAAATCAATATCTGAACATATCTCTATTATTGTGTATCCCTCAATATGGCACTTTAAGACTGTTGTTGTAATACAATTTGTCAAGTTTGTTAATTGACGAGGACAATTTCTATGTTTTAAATATGCTTGATGAATTTGATGATGAGTATAGTAACTTATGTCATGATGACCCTTTCATTAGATGATTTTGGTAATGAGTATAGTAACTTATGCCATGATGACCCTTTCATCAGATGAGGTTAAATTGTAATGAGTATAGTAACTTATGCTATAATGACCCTTTCATCAGTTGAGGTTAAATTGTAATGAGTATAGTAACTTATGCTATGATGACCCTTTCATCAGTTGAGGTTAAATTGTGATGAGTATAGTAACTTATGCTATGATGACCCTTTCATCAGTTGAGGTTAAATTGTAATGAGTATAGTAACTTGGGCCATGATGACCCTTTCATCAGTTGAGGTTAAATTGTAATGAGTATAGTAACTTACACCATGATGACACTTTCATCAGCTGAGGTTAAATTGTAATGAGTATAGAAACTTATGCGATAATGACCCTTTCATCAGATGATTTTGGTGATGAGTATAGTAACTTACGCCATGATGACCCTTCATCAGATGATTTTGGTGATGAGTATAGTAACTTACACCATGATGACCCTTCATCAGATGATTTTGGTGATGAGTATAGTAACTTATGCCATGATGACCCTTTCATCATCTGAGGTTAAATGGTGATGAGTATAGAAACTTATGCCATAATGACCCTTTCATCAGATGATTTTGGTGATGAGTATAGTAACTTACGCCATGATGACCCTTTCATCAGCTGAGGGTATTCCTACAGACAGCTGTTTTTGACGTACCAGGAGATCAGTGGCAGACTAAAGAGAAGAGGAAAAACATAACATGTTTATTTTCTGTAAACATATAAAGGTATGATAAACTATGGTCTAAAGAAAACCAGTAAACTCTTACTAAACCGTCAAGATGCAGACTGGATCAAAAACAATTCAAAGTTTTTTTTTTAAAAACCTGTTACAAAAAAAATCTTAGAACAGCAATTTCCTGTCTGTTTTGTTTTTCTCAGAATTTATTTTTCAGCTATGATAAAGATATATTTTTTCTTACATGTATTCTTGCACAACTACTTGTTCATATTAAAAGCTTGCCTTTTTTAGTTGTTGCAAAGAATAGTAAGTGTGTACACATTTTTAATGGATATTTCATTTTCATTCATTCACTAGGATAATGATGCTTCCTAAGTTATGTTAATGCTGAGTTTTAATGCCTTTCAAAATCATTTAATTGTTTTTATCTACTTACCTTACAGTACCTCAATTTTGAAAAACATGCTGGATGTTTTCCCTTGCTGATATTTTTAAAAATGCTGTTTGTTTACGTAGGTTGTGTCGCATACACTTATTCAAAACCTCATTATATTCTTTCTAAAACTCTAAAATCTGGATTATCCCTTTCTGTTACAAAATATTAACTTTATACTAAAACATTTCTGTAAAAAAAGATATCAACTTACTAAAGCTAATTCTTCTACCCGTTTTTTCAGCATACCAGCTGTGTGTCTCACTAACCACCATTGCTTCCAATGACCAGCCTAAATATATGAAAAATTTAAAAACATATAAATGTTTTTTTTTAATAATTGTTTAAAAAACAAGGGAAACTGAGTAATTCTAAAAAACAATTACAACATAAACATTTATTTACTGAATTTCATTCACCAGTTTTGTTACAGGTCACCTATTTCAGACTTCTCTATTTGAATCTATTCTAAAAGCCAAGAAAACAAATCTCCGACCAATCCTTGTAAATATACAAGAACGGGAACCAAATTCCCCCCCCTCAAATCAGCAAAAATTCTAAGTCAGCTAACTAAAAGGGGCACAATTTCTACAAACAGGGTTGCCACTTTTTTCATGACAAAAATTTCAAGGGTTTTTCCAGGACTTTTCAAGGGTATTTTAGTCATTTTCAAGGATTAAAATAGTTGTCAAAATGATAGATCCTGATGTTTTTTTATATTATTTTTCCCAAAACAGCCGACAAATTGTCATAATATAAAATTCAAGGGTTTTTCAAGGATGTGTAATTCAAGGACTTTTTCAGGTCCTTGAACTTAAAAATGAAATTCAAGGGTTTTTCCAGTTTTCAAGGATGCGTGGGAACCATGTACAAAAAGGGTCATATGGTATTCAAAATCAAACTTGTCAAAGCTAATACTATAGCAATATAAAAATTAAGTCTAAATTTCACAAACATCCGTTTAGAATTGTAGGCGTGAGAGTGCTTACAAAAGCGTATTAATACATGTAATGGATACATTGGCCTCATTTTCATGGTCAAAGGGGGGCAAATTCCACAAAAATAGTTTGATGATACCCATATTTACACTTGTCCCAACTAAAAGTGATATAAACATTATGCATTAATTTCATAAACATCTGTTGAGGGAGTGCTTACAAAAGTGTGACAGACACACAGACAGATGGACACACGGACGGGCATTTATATGTCCTAGCTCTGGGTTGCAGCAGGGAACAAAAACAGAGTAATACTGAATTGATATAGAATAAAAGAATAGCTCTTTAAAGCTAATTTATGTTAATCTTAATGACTGTTTTCCATAGTGGATTTTTAAATTGATGAAATATATAGGTTGAGTCACATAGATTTACTTAACACCTCATTATCTTTTATTATGAAGAAGGATTCAACAGCAAATGCCTTCATCTCTTATCAATTCTTGAACAGCCCCTTGCTTAATAAATACCTTTTCATAGAGTTCTACTAGTAATTCTCTCAGAGAGCAAGGCTTCCCACCTATCACAGTCTTCCAATCAGATCCACTTGATAAAACACAAAGCAAGAATTAACAATTAAAAATAAGCAAATCAAAAACCTTACCTGTCATAAGGTTTTAATGTAGTACCAGTACAGTTTTATGAATTAATATTTAATCTACAAAAAGGAACTGTGTGCAAAACATTGAATGTAAATATGAACTTTATATGATTCTTCCAAAACCATATGATACTGGTAATTATCATAAATCTTACTGGGCAGTGCAAACTATATTCATTCTCAGCTCCTATTAGAGTATACAGCCGGAGCTGCCGTTCAGGGGCTAAGAGCTATCATTCAAAATTTCCATCACTTCCCAACTTGTACTCATATACAGCTGAGTAAACTGGAACAATTAAAGTAAAGTATCTTGTTCAAGGATACAACACGATAGTATCACTGGATTTGAACTAACAACACTTTGGTCGCCAGTCCAAGACCTTATCCATTACATCAACATGTCTTCTGTATTTTTACAAATAAATGTTCTTTGGTCTTAAAACAGTTAAGAATTCTAAGTAAAAACTAAACACAATACAAGATCACAGTTCCCTTACTTTTTAATGGTTAAATAATGGATGATATCAGCCCGTTCATGTCTTACTTTTTAATGGTTTAAAAAATGGATAATTCCAGCCTGTTCATGTCTTACTTTTTAATGGTTAAATAATGGATTATATCAGCATGGTCATGTTTTACTTTTTAATGGTTATATATCAGCATGTTCATGTCTTACTTTTTAATAGTTAAATAATGGATGATATCAGCCTGGTCATGTCTTACATTTTAATGGTTAAATAATGGATTATATCAGCCTGGTCATGTCTTACTTTTTAATGGTTAAACAATGGATGATATCAGCCTGTTCATGTCTAACTTTTTAATGGTTAAATAATGGATTATATCAGCATGGTCATGTTTTACTTTTTAATGGTTAAAAAATGGATAATTCCAGCCTGTTCATGTCTTACTTTTTAATGGTTAAATAATGGATTATATCAGCCTGGTCATGTCTTACTTTTTAATGGTTAAATAATGGATTATATCAGCCTGTTCATGTCTTACATTTTAATAGTTAAACAATGGATTATATCAGCCTGTTCATGTCTTACATTTTAATAGTTAAACAATGGATGATATCAGCCTGGTCATGTCTTACTTTTTAATGGTTAAATAATGGATTATATCAGCCTGTTCATATCTTACTTTTTAATGGTTAAACAATGGATGATATCAGCCTGTTCATGTCTTACTTTTCAATAGTTAAACAATGGATGATATCAGCCTGTTCATTTCTTACTTTTTAATGGTTAAATAATGGATGATATCAGCCTGTTCATGTCTTACTTTTCAATGGTTAAACAATGGATGATATCAGCCTGTTCATGTCTTACTTTTTAATGGTTAAATAATGGATTATATCAGCCTGTTCATGTCTTTCTTTTTAATGGTTAAATAATGGACTATATCAGCCTGTTCATGTCTTACATTTTAATGGTTAAACAATGGATGATATCAGCCCTTTCATGTCTTACTTTTTAATGGTTTAAAAAATGGATAATTCCAGCCTGTACATGTCTTACTTTTTAATGGTTAAATAATGGATTATATCAGCATGGTCATGTCTTACTTTTTAATGGTTAAATAATGGATTATATAAACCTGTTCATTTGTACTTTTTAATGGTTAAATAATGGATTATATAAACCTGTTCATGTCTTACTTTTTAATGGTTAAATAATGGATTATATCAGCCTGTTCATGTCTTACTTTTAAACAGTTAAATAATAAATAATATCAGCCTGTTCATGTCTTACTTTTAAATGGTTAAATAATGGATAATATCAGCCTGTTTATGTCTTACTTTTTAATGGTTAAATAATGTATTATATCAGCCTGTTCATGTCTTACTTTTTAATGGTTAAATATTGGTATTATCAGCCTGTCCATGTCTTACTTTTTAATGGTTAAATAATGGATTATATCAGCCTGTCCATGTCTTACTTTTTAATGGTTAAATAATGGATTATGTCTTACTTTTTTAATGGTTAAATAATGGATTATATCAGCCTGTTCATGTCTTACTTTTTAATGGTTACATAATGGATGATATCAGCCTGTTCATGTCTTACTTTTTAATGGTTAAATAATGGATTATATCGGCCTGTTCATGTCTTATTTTTTAATGGTTAAATAATGGATTATATCAGCCTGTCATGTCTTACTTTTTAATGGTTAAATAATGGATTATATCAGCCTGTTAATGTCTTACTTTTTAATGGTTAAATAATGGATGATATCAGCCTGTTCATGTCTTACTTTTTAATGGTTAAATAATGGATTATATCAGCCTGTTCATGTAGACTTTCTGTCTGATTTAACTGATCAATCAGTTCATCCTGGTTGATTGTACCCTCGCTATGGGCAAAAGGGAATTTGTGACGTACTACGGGGGACCCGACAGGACTTGGTGCCATATCTGCATCTGTAGGGTGGAGTCCTCCTTTCAAATGATGCAGTAAGTGTTCCGAGTCTGTAAAAGATAATGTATAAAATACAGTTTCTAAGGAACATTTCTAAACTGGAAAAATTCAAAGAAAGAAAAAAAATCTGAAGAACTGATGATAAATTGTATAGACAATATAAAAATTGCAAATTATATTTAAATAAAATTATTGTAACTTGACAATAATAATTTGATATGTTGCATTGAATACAATAATTTATTGACATTCCTATTATTCTTTCTTTAGATATAAGATATATTATCAACTACTTTGTAAGGCATTTAACATAGAGGGAAGAAACTACAGTAACAGTTTTTATTTACTGGTTATGTATAACTGCAATAGAATTTCTCTTCTATTTTATAGCAACTATGAAAATGACTTATGGATTTTATATATCTTATCAAAACTTAGTAGTACAGTACTATGATTATAAAAGAAATGTGTATCAATGCAAAATCTTCAAGTTGATCTTTTAACATGCAAAATCTGAGTATTAGTGAAAAAAAAGAAATTAATTAAGCAGTTCCTAAATGAGAGCTCTAACTTTGCTAAAAGCAGGTTAGGTGAAAACATAAAAGAAGACAGAGAAAAGCCATTCTTTTTTCAAATGTTTGAATGAAAAATCATAGGAAAAAAACTCTACAAGATATTGATTCAAACAACAGTCTTCAACCATAGGTAAATAAAATGTAACACTATTCTAGAATAAACAGTATGTAGTTAGAAAGGAAACCTTGCATTGCTTCAAAGATATTTCCCAAAGTTGCCATTTAGACATGTATATCTGTTTTTTCCTATTGTTAGCAAGAGATGTTTTCAAAACATGTAACAGTAAAATGCATTAAAGAGAAAGAGGAAAATACAGGACTTTAAAAAAATGTTCAATGGCCCTTTGACCCTGCATTGTAAAATAACTTTTGAAAAATAATCATGCTTTTAAACTTTACACATATGTTCAACTAATTTTTTAAAATGCACTTTTTTCAAGCTTTCAAATTGCTACTGCAAATAAAAAAACCTCAGCAAATGGGAAATAAGCCATATAATATTAACTGAAATGATGGAAAAGATAAATTATATCTTAAATGTGCCTTTCAAGTAGCAAGGCCAGGTACAAAATCCAGTTTAACATCAACACAAGGTATTTGGTCATCTATCACTGTCAGAAACCCACAGCAGATTAGACCCAACCTGAAGGAGACAGAACATAATCAGTTGTGGGTTTCCAGTGAACCTCACCCTTATAGATACGTTAAGCCTTAAAGAAAGACCTCCTTTGCTCTTCCATTATCAATCAGATGACCTTTGTCCTTTGACCTCTTACCTGTTCTGGTCCTTCTATTTCCCTGTATAGGTATACCAATCTCGCTTTCTGGATCAACTTAATCAAAAGCAAAGCAAAATAAAGCAGAAATGAGAATATATAAAAAGTGAACAAACATACCATCATTTGGTGAGAAAGGATCACTTGGACTTGTACTTCCATCTGTTAGTAAAGAGCACACACTGATTAATCAATAATATTGACACCTATATCCTCAAAGAAAACAAACAATTGGAGTTATTTCCCCTGAATACACCGTATGAGGTTAAAAACTGAGAGACTTTTGGTCTTTGGAGACTGTTCACAAGGAAACTTTTGAGAGTTGAGTTGTATACTTTTGTGAAGTCCACATTTTCCATGTAGAAAATTTAAGTTAGTTGAATCAATCATTATCTGCTACGATTGACAAATAAATTATGAGCAAGTGGGGTATGTGAAAATTTTGTTAGTGAGTAGTGTAAAAGTTTAACTTAATTCACCAAAAGAAAAAAACACCTTCAAAATTTATAGTCAATATAATGAGTAGGTTGAATCTTTTCTTCACGAGATAATAGAGATGTTGGGGCTACATTTTTTTCCAAGACAACAAATGATATATTTATATAAAGTAAATTTTTGATACCTCACAATGTTTTCTTTGAGGATACACAAAGACTAATCTACTATACTAGCAACACTACATGTGTAATAAAAATATAAAACTACGTGTATATAGGAAGATTGGGAAGTGCAAGAATGACTGAATAGGCTTTAAAAATAAGTTTATAGAGACGTTTTTTTCTTGTAATGTAACAACTTGATACTACTACATAATAAATTTGAAATCACATAATATGTATACACTTGAATATTTGAAACAAATAAAAAAAAATCCAATCAATGGTCATATGCAGACCAGAAAACTATACGTATTTAAAAAGGAAAATGCAACATCAGAAACACTAAAAAGAATATATTTAAACTAAAACAATGAGGAAGATCATTTAAGATATCCAACTCGATATTGCAAACCAAAATTAGATTCCTTCCCAACAAAAAATAAGTTTTACATGTAAATTCTTTCTATTGTAAATTGGTAAAAGCCAAGAACTCATGAGTCTATGATTGTACAATTTATTCCCAATCCAATCAACAAGAGTTAACACTAAAGTATGTCTCGCCTGCCGACACCATCAGAAACAATTATTCTGTCTTACTTCCACTATATTTTGAATTTACACGAATTTTCATTTTTTGAGATCAAAAGATGTTTATAGAACTTAAACATTGCAAATATATGCAATAAAAATAATCAAAGTCACTCAACCAGCTACAACTGCTAAGCTATTACTGGGGCATATGCATACCAAGTTTCATCAACCTAGGACCTATAGTTCTTGAGATATGGAGGTCAAGGTCGTGTACCAACAACAATGAAATAGGAGCTCTTAGGAAAAGTTGGGATTCTGTGGTTATAGTATTATGTAGATTGAAGTAACAGCGTGTGCTTGTTAAAGTATGTATTGAGCTGCATTTATAGGCATAAAAACTCTAAATTGTGATATAATTAAATTGGAAATTGACAATAATAAACTAAGGTCAACAAGATAAACAATATGGCTGCCCCCATTGATGAGCAACTCGACATGTCACAGTCCCAGTCACAGTCATTATTAGAGCCATCAACCCCCTTAATTCTTGGTACAAATAGTGGCAACAAAAGAACTGATCCATGTAGTCCTGATTTATTGCCTGCAACACAAAAGCAAACTCAAAGACAAATTAAACGTCGGAACTCATATGGTGATCTTCGAGAGTTACAAAGCACGTCTAAAAAGTCCTCTACAGCAAGGAAATCTCTAGCCGACAAAATACTGGATGCACTATCAAGTCCAGAGGTACTGAATGCCATTATTCCTGTGCTTGCAGATAAAATTACTGAGTCATTATCTGCAAACATAGAAGAAGAGGTCCAAAAAAGAGTAGACCAAAAACTGAAGCCTCTCACTGAACAAATAGAAACTCAGAAAAAAACAATTGAACAACAGGGTCAGAAAATCACAAGACAATTTATTGATATAGCAGCACTCCAAAAATCAACAGAGGGTCAAATACAAACAGTCAGACAACAGTCAAATGATTTAGATTATCTAAACAGAAGGATAAATGAACTTGAAATTCGAATAGAAAACCAGGAACAGTACTCACGACGCACTAGTCTACGCTTTCACAACATACGAGTACCAGTTGATGGGAGAGGTAAGATTATCCACCATGTAGACACCGACCAGCTGGTGCTTAACATCATCAATCAGAAGCTTAACCTCAAGGACATCACCATCAACGATATCGGCCGATCCCATGTCATCGGGAAAGTTAAAGATGGAAAATCACAAGTAATTGTCCGTTTTTTATCTTACCGCACCCGACATCTTGTTTATTCTTCTAAGAAACAACTTAAAGGGGATGCTGATGGACACTACATCACTGAAAACTTAACAAAATTCAGAACAACTTTGGTGCAACAACTCTCTAAACTCAAGTTTGATAAACAGATTGAAGCTTTTTGGACATTTGACGGCCGCATATTTGCCAAGAAAACTGAACGCAGCCGCAAAATGATTATCAAAGACAAATATGACATTGAAGACCTATTAAATTCCACTGAAGAACCCAGACAAGAACCTACTAACTTTGCCGAAGCTTTGGCCAGTAACATCGTTGGCTGAACTATTTATCATTTTTGTCTCACTCTGTAAATTATCATTTTCATGTTCAAAACTCTTCTTTCCTTACTTCTTTTCTAACATAATGTTTACTATGGTATTTAAATGTTTACAATAGTATTTAAATTAGTGTTGTGATTATACTGAGTACGTCACTTTTCCTTTGTTATTAAAAATTTACAGTAGATTGATAAAACCGGTTTCGCACGATTATGTTAAAACATGTGCTTTTTATTTAATCATTGAATTATCCGGACCAGTCATTTAACAAAACAAACTAAAGATCTATAGAAATTTGTTTTAATTCTTTAAATTTAATACAAAAACATCGAATCTCTTAATATTAAGTATCACGGATGTCAAAAGTTTCAATGTTTGAAATCGAAATTAATTTTCATACATGTAACTTATTTTATTATTTCACGTCCTATCGATATTTTTGAGTGGATTGCTGCTAGACCTGCTAAGCTACAGCATATGCTCGGAGCCTCTGATGTTGTAGCTTATCAGACCTATCAATCGACACAAACATATAAGCGAACATAAGAAAAAATAACATTATGTATTAAGTATAGTACTGTATTTTACTATTGTATTATGATAGTATATGTTATGTAACAAAAGAATATGCTCTGTATAATGCCTACATATCTTAATCATAGACGCACAATGTTTGTTATATGTATTGTAACTAAATACGTTTTCTCCATAGAATCCCATTCCCAAATCCATATATCTGTACATGTTCTTGTCTCTAACTGAGAAAGTCCAACCTTTCTTATTTTTGTTGTATATATTTTTGCTTTTTTGTTTGTCATCTTTTAAAAGTGCTGATTGTATGATGTCCATCCTACTACAACAAATATTCCATGACCTGTGGCCCCCCATGTGTTCAGTTATCTCTATCCTTTTCCTCTTACCAGATGGATAGCGATTTAATGCAATATAGGGTGGCCATCGGTCGATTCAATTTCGTAAAGGTTAAACAACATGGATCGTTTAAAAGCAAATATCAATCCTATTTTGAAATATTCCTGATAAACCTTAAATGTAGTTTACATGTATTGGCACTTACCATTCTTCAGTCATCAGTTCCTAAAATTGACGTTGTTTTTCTGCTGTTTGTGCTTCACTTCATTCTTATTATTGGAAATGTAGAGCAAAACCCAGGTCCTTCATTTCTTGAGCATGACAATGATGAAAGGTATATATCCCTTTGTAATTTTAATATACGCAGCATACGGAAAAAACTTGAATTCATTAATAACACATTTGATGAATTTGATGTTTTAATCCTTACGGAAACACACTTAAGTCCCAATATTCCAAATGAAGAAATTCTCATTGATAGTTTCTCAAAAAATATAATCCGTAAAGATCGTAACAGTCATGGAGGAGGCATTATTATTTATAGTAAGGAAGATATATCACTTAAACGTATACCGGAACTTGAAAATGATACCGATGAAACTATATGGGTAGAACTTCTCGGAAGGGGAATAAAAATCCTTCTATGTGCGGCCTATAAACCACCACTGACTGACTCGGAAATGTTTTTCACACGACTAAATCATGCGATCGGCTTAAGTTACCAACTAGGCGACAATCTCGTGGTCACGGGTGATCTGAACTGTGACCTACTTCAAGTTAATAACAACAAACTGAAAGAGATGATAGATCTTTTTAACTTAAAAAATATTATTTCAAAACCAACCAGAGTGACCGATACATCCACAACTCTACTTGATCCGATCATAATAAGTGAATCACTTTCCTATTATTATGCCGATGTCCTAGATACACCACGTGAGGTGTCTGACCACAAAGCATGTTTATGTTTTATTAAATGTCCAAACAAGGTCAAATGTACTTGTAAGCGTGATGTTTGGATATATGCGCAAATGAACAGACAAAAATTCGAAAATCTGCTTGATGAAACTGACTGGCATGAATTATTACCAGAAGATGCGGATATTGATGAATCGTGTCACGTGTTTACTGATAAATTCTTAAAAATTGCGAAAGAATGTATACCAACTAAATCGGTTACCGTGCGCAAGGGAGATAAGCCTTGGTTTACAAATGAATTAAGACGCGAAATACGAAAAAGGGACAGGTATCGAAAATCTGCACTACAATCAAAAAGCGATAGGGATGTTCTGAGGTACAAACAGCAGAGAAACAAGGTTAATAATCTTAAAAAAGTCGCGAAAGAAAAGTTTGAACAAAATTTAGATAACTTAATACTTGAAAATGCATCTACACCCAGAACGTATTGGAAACTTATGAAAGTGCTTCTAAAATCCTATAAAGGATCAACGGATATTCCCCCGCTCAGGGATATAACACTTGGAACAGATACTGAAAATTATGTTTTTGAAGAAACTGAAAAATGTGAAGTGCTGAATAAATATTTTTCATCCATTTCTAAGGTCGATGACCAAAACCAACTTCCACCACCATTCGATCAAAGAACAGAAAATTATATTGATAGTATTGAAATAGAACAAAGTGAAATTGTTGATATTTTAAAAATTTTAAAACCAAATAAGGCATCGGGTCCAGATATCATAAGCCATAGGATGCTAAAAGTATGTCCTCAAAAAGTCTCAGTACCTCTGCAAATATTGTTTAACAAATCGCTTCGACAATGTAAATTTCCATCGAACTGGAAAATCGCATCAGTGGTCCCTATCTTCAAGAAAGGTGATCAGTCTTTGCCATCTAATTATCGTCCTATATCACTGATAAGCTGTGTTGGGAAAGTGATGGAAAGGATTGTTCACAAACATGTTTACAATCATCTTTTTTCTAACAATCTTATATATGAATATCAGTCAGGTTTCCTTCCAAAATACTCTACGGTTCATCAACTGCTTGAAATGTATAACTGTATACTTAACTCACTAGAGAAGAAAGAAATTAACTGTTTCGTTTTCTGTGACTTTTCTAAAGCGTTTGATAAAGTCTGGCATGATGGTCTTTTGAAGAAACTTAAAGCATATGGAATTAAAAATAATCTTTATCTGTGGTTCGAAAGCTATCTAAAAGCAAGAAAACAAAAAGTTGTTATCCAATCGTCTGAGTCACCCTTAAATAATATAACAGCTGGTCTACCACAAGGATCCGTCCTAGGACCCTTATTGTTTATTATCTATATTAATGACATTGCACTTAGATTAAAATCTTTGTGTAGGCTATTTGCTGATGACACATCGTTTAACTATTCCCATCATGACCGAATGCACATTAAAACGGTTATTGATCATGATTTGCAAGAGTTGGACGAATGGTCAAAAAAATGGCAGATGTCATTTAATCCAAACAAAACTGAAATTGTCATTTTTTCGAACTCAGATGTAAACGATATAAATTTTAATCTAAATGATATTCCTATTCCTATATCCGATATTCATAAACACCTGGGCTTAACATTTAGCAGTGATGCTAAATGGAACACCCATGTTGAAAACATCGTAAAAAGCGTCTCAAAACATCTTAACGTGCTCCGAAAATTAAAATATCAGTTAAGTCGTGACAATTTGGAAAGGTTATATCTAGTTTTTATAAGACCATTGTTGGAATATGCATCAGAAGTTTGGGATAATTGTGGTGCTGGCAATGCCTCAAAATTGGAAAATTTACAATTAGAGGCAGCACGTTTAGTAACAGGGCTTCCTCTTTTTACAAAATTAGAAACATTATATAGAGAAATTGGTTGGGAAACTTTAGCTAATAGACGACTCAAACGCAGACTAAACATGTTTTATAACATCCAAAACCTTGATACCCCAAATTATCTAAATAGTCTTGTACCCCCCAAGGTGCAAACACTGAGTGCATATCCACTAAGAAATGGTGAAGATATAATACTTCCATTTTGCAGGCTGTCGATTACTTCAAACTCTTTTATTCCAAATACAATAAGGCAGTGGAATAGTATTGATCCAAGTGTTCGAAAAGCACCATCTATTGGTGCCTTCAAGAATGCCTTGAAATCATCCGGTCTAACCAGTACAGAAGTCCCAAAACATTTTTCATATGGTCCACGAAAACTCAATATAATTTTAGCACAACTAAGATGCTCTGCCTCCTTTCTTAATTATGATCTTTTTAGAGCAAATCTTGTTGTTAACCCTACTTGCCGATGCGGTTCCCCTATCGAAAACAAACAACATTACTTTTTTGTATGTCCTCTATATAACAATGACAGAACTCAACTTTTAAATAACCTAACTTGGCTTCCGAATGGAATAAACATTGATATTAATACGCTTACCCAAGGATGTAAAGAGCTATCATACGATGAAAATATTCTCATTTTTAGAAATGTTTTTGAGTTTATTAAACGATCCAAAAGATTTACAATTACGTAGATTTTCTAAGTGGACAATCATCACATCAGCACTTTGTCTTTTTTTTTGTCTTTTTTTTTTGTCTTTTTTTTTTCTCTCTCTCATTCACTTTTTTCTTTCTTTCTTTTTTTGTGAAATTCCATTACTTCTCTGTATACTTCTATCGTTGTTTTATTACTTGCTTATAGCTCGTAAATTTGATTTCTTTTCTATTTAATTTAAAATGCACGATCTTGTACCTTATTATGTATTTCATTGTAATGTCTCTCATTGTATTGCGGAGAGGACTTTCTAAGTATGAATTTACTTGTGTCCAATCCATTTTGTTTTATTACAAATAAAATATGTTTAAACTAAACTTGAGATATGGAGGTGCTCGCAAAACTTTTCCATTGCTATTTTATGTATTGAAAATTGTCAAAGTCACTCAACTGGAAAATCAAGGTCAATGTCAAAAGATTGGGATGTAACTGTGCTAAGCTACTACTGGAGAATATGCATACCAAGTTTCATCGACCCAGGACCTATAGTTCTTGAGATATGGAGGTGCTCATAAAACTTACCAAAAAAATTAACGCCGCCGTCGCCGCCGCCAAAGTAACACCTATGTCCCGCTCTGCTTCGCAGGCAAGACAAAAATTGATGCCCACATTTGTACTTTCAAAGCATTACCTAAATGATGTACAAGAGCATTTGAACATTTTCATATGATGTGCTGGCTTCAATTCAAGTAACATCAAATTAAAGTAAGCAGTATTGGAATTCTCACAACCACATTTCACTATATTTGAGACTTGAACAAAGAGCTGCCAAGAGAAATCAGTTAATTTACCAAATCCAATACACATGCATAAACAAATATATTTGTATATGAAATAACTTCACATTAGATAAAGACATGTAATAAATAATTACTGTGGATTCATTTATTTTTGTGGGTACCAATTTTCGTGGTTAGATGAAAAACGATCAGTTTGTGGATTCTTAAATTTATGGTTTTGAAGACTACAGAATACAGATCAATGATAAAGGACTAAAGCCACGAATCCTCATATTTGGCCCTAAGGTAGTACTCCACAATTAATTTATTTAGCTCATTTTTGCATGTGCTCGACATTGACTATTTTGTCCCGGGTTCTTGTAATCGCTTAAACTGCTATTTGCACTTTCAACTAGGTGGTGTTCCAAACTCCGGGCATGTTTAGTCGTGTTTAGTGCCGTATTTGGTTTCTTTGTTGTACTCGTTGCCCCTAGCAACTCTTAACATTTGTCAAAAATATGGGGACAAAAATACGCAAAAATCGGGGTTTTGTCCTTTTTTTGAACGTTGCCAGTAGTCGAGCTTTCGGTTCAGGTGAAACGTAACATGTATGAAATGAAAGCCCGAAAACAGTCCTTTCTTTTAAGACCAAATAAACCTATCCGACTTCGGCTCTTTTTTCCGCTAAAATTGTTCAAACTTAAAAATCTAAAAATAGCAAATTTAAATTTAAGCCCATCCGCTGGTCACCATGCACAGCGGGAAGCGACGCTTTATGATCATTGGTATTGATTTTTTCGAAATTATTCTTTAAAACAATAACCGTGGATCGTAATTTTTATATAACGGGTCCAGATTTTTTATTTGTCTTGTTTTAAGACCAAAACGAATCAATATTTTCATTTAACAAAAAAGTTCACAGGGGCCACATACGAAAACAATACTGTGAAAAAATCCTAATTGTGGAGTACTACCTAAATCAGGCCACTTTTTAGAAATTCATTTGTTTAAGATTTTTGTGGCCAAGTAGTCTAGAATGATTACTTGTTACAAAACAAAATCAATTTCAAAGTTTTCTGTACTTGTGACGTTGTAATGACGTCATAAAGTGACGCTAAAATTGAAAATATGCTTATTTCAGCTAAATTTCACAATTTTCCACCTGGTTTTTGGTGAAATTGACATTAGTGCCACCCCCCGCCAATAAATATTTTTGCTTAAATTTTATAAATACATTATTTTCTTCATATTTCAACAAAAATTTCGATGGGCGAGGGGTGGCGCCACACAGAAAATCACAAAATTGTGACTGAAAAACAAGTAATTTTGGCCAAAAAGTAAAAAATCACTGATTTAGGCTATTTTTGAAAGGTTAGGGTACTTGAAAATTCATCTTTACACCATAACCAAATCTTTTCTCTTTTAACACAGACATCCAGCTATACATACACAAAGGACAAGATATGATAAGAAGCACAATTTGGCCCCCTAATATTTGCATATTTTTCAAATTAGGAATATTCCATAGTTATTGTCGGCTTTTGCAGTTAAGAGGTCATAGTACATGGGACAGTCATTGATTTTTGTGAAATGAAATCTATTGTTAGAATACGCATGTGCAAAAGGGTCAATTCAATGCAATATCGCAAAATAGGCTCAAAATGGCTAAAATTTATGCAGTTTTTGTGAAAAATAAATATGAGCGGACCTGTGACCCACAAAGATATTTTCAGCAAACATTGGTATAGTGATGCTACACCCGCAGTTAAAATATTTTTGTGGGTCACAGGTCCGCTCATACTTTTTTAAATTAAAAACATATGAAAATTTAACATATTTTGAGCTTTTTGGAGAAAAGGTCGCTTTTCCCACATATTTAGCCCACCACTGAGAAGAAAACTGATAGATTAAACAGTTGAAACATACAAATTATCTAAAAATCACCACTTTAGAGTAGTAATATTAACATTTCGAAGAAATTTGTCAGCTTTGAAAAAGGGGCCAAAAACAGCCCTTATCATATCTTGTCCTTTTGGTGTAAAACAAACCAATTTTGATATTTGAGTATTAACAGGGCCAAATATGGGGATTCTTGGCGCTAGTCCTTTCCTTTTCGTGGGGAATCAATTTTCGTGGGTAAAGACCACCCACAAAAACAACGGAAATTGAAACCCCAAGATTAATAATGAAACCACAGTTTATTGTTACCCATCACTGCAGTATTATAGACCTAAATACATTGTATTGTAAATCACTGATTACAATTATAACAAAATAATACATGGCATGCTAGATTTACATTAGAAAAGTGTGACATTTAAAAAAAAAAAAAAAAAATGTAAAAAAAGAGTTTTGAGGGCTGTTAAATATTTCAAACATGATTATTATTAACAGCATACAGCTAGTTTTAATCTTTGTTAGACCTACATAGTTTTTGTATGAATAGAAAACAAATTATTAAACTCATTTAAATTAAGAATTGTGGGTAAAATGGTGTCATGAAATAACTTATTATCTTATATATAAGTAACAAAACAACTCAAAATCAAACAGCCTAACATCTAAAACCCCTTTAATTTGAAAATAATGAGAGCAGTGACTTGTAGGGATTTCTGGTCTAAAATATTTGTTAAAGTCGATGTGTGACCTTTCGCCTAATCTGAAAGTTTCATGAAATACCACAAAGTACTCATAGCTAAACTTTGAAATTCTTTCTTTCATAAAAGAAAAGGGAAAACAAAATTGCAACCAGCTAATGGAATAATTCCTACAGGTTTAATTCAATACATCTCTGGGTCTGAATTTGCACTGAATGAAAAAATTATGTTAAAAATACTCAGACATTTCTTTTTTTAATTTTTACCCACAATTCTTCATTTCATGAGTATAGAACACACAAAATTAAAAATATCACACGTTTCTGACCTATGGTATTGTGCCTTAATGAAGATTCTTCCTCGACTGTGACCAGTATGGCTGGGGTGGGCATATCTGAATTAGCTATATAATATCACGGCACCCATTAATTTAAGGTGTAGACAATTAAAAGGTTTTAAAACACAGGGGAACAACCAAATTATTTGTAGTTAAAGGTGTCACTTTTAAATGTGATAAAATTTAATGAAACACAGAGGAACAATTTATATTATATTAAATGATTTATTTTGTGTTAATAACAGGAATTTGTATCTTCATAGTTATTGTGAACTTATCATGATGTTTATTTCAGATTAAATTCAATTCTACATGTATATTGTTTATTTGGTTTTTGTTGTTCCTTTTTTTAAATTAAGCTGACAATTAAAAAATTTAAACAGCGACAAAAAACCACATCATATTGTTTTGACATTACATGTATATACTTAATAATTTCATTTAATATCTGGTTATATACAAACTATTCTATTATGGGTGTGCAATGTTCACAGGGGTAAAAGCTTCAATGTGAAAATTCACATCTAACTATATTTCTATGAGAGCTTTCATAAAAGCAAGGAATTAAACTAACTAAAACATGAAATAGTGAGTTTATAAATTATATTGAAAAAAAAAAAAAAAATTGGTCAAAGACAAAAATGGCAAGATCTCATTTAACAGGCGAGCATCACACCTGAAATCAAATCCCACAAAATAGGACCACATGCTGATGTTGCATACCAGCATACCAAATATCAAGAGGCAATGATATATAGTTGCTGAGAAAAATGTAACAGAAATATTTCCCCTGTTCGCCCACTGCCTGACATTTGCCATTTGACAAATTTCACTTTTTGAAATCTTTCCAAAAATTGTTGTAGATTTAAATCCTGTGTATTATTTTTCTTTTGAAGTACCCATTTTTTTCTTGACACTTTATTTGTAATGTTTCTATTCTATCTGGGTTTGAGCAGGTAACTTTCCTCAGCTACAAGTAAACTCAATAGTTGAGGGAATGAACCGAGACTTTGTTGCATCAATTTCTGCATAATAAGTTAAATTCTGATTTTTCATTTTTAATTTTCTAAAATTGTTTAAAAAACTGTCAAAAATGGCCGGATTTTGTTAAACAGGAAGTAGGTGAGCGACAGACCTGAAATCAAATCCCACGTAATGTGAGCCACCCGGGTGCTATATACCTAATATCAAGTGGCTGTGACTGGTAATTGCTGAGAAAACTGTTACAAAAATTTCTTCCTTGCCCGCATGCCACCCACCCGCCAGACATTCACCATTTTATAACCAAGATTTTTCACTCCATGAAATCTGGCCAAAAATCAATTCTTAGTAAACTTTTATGCGGCTCCAAATGTTCAACCAGAGAACAAGGATAATTACAACTTTCTTGATACATTTCTAAAATATTGAAAGTGTTCATATAGGGGTTTAAACATTAAAAAAATAACTATAAAACTTGAATATTAAACAAACTACAGCTCTGAAGGAAGAATCACAAAAAGAAAGCAATACTAATCTCATCATAAAGAAGTAATACAATAACATAAGCTCTATCATAGTGGTTTGTCTATCTTTCATCAAAACTTTCATCAAAACTTATCAGAGAAGTAGATTATATTTGCTTGTTCCTCCAAAAATGATGTTTTCATCTTAAGCTGACTATTCTTCTCCTAAGGAATAAGTTAGTTTTACAAGCATATATAGTCTTGATATCCAGTTTATTCGGCCTGATAACTTTTGTCAAAGGCATCTCTAATAAGTCTTAAATAGACATTAAACACATCAAACATAATAAATTTTTCACATTGAAATTTGTACAATGTTGTAATCTCATTATTTTCTATTTTGATTTCAAAAGCTTGAAAGTCAGTTCACTTGATACTTTGATGAAATGGGATGAAATAGAACAAAAGTAATTTTTTGACTTCCTTTTGATAAACAAACCAACAAGCTTAAACCATTCAAAACATCAAATTTTACTGAGAACAATCTTTATGATGAGAATGAGTTTGCTACTATTAAGGCACAATAACGTGAGAACTTTTTATACCTGTTGGTGTTGTAGTACTACTCTGAAATCTTTTCAGATGTTCCTGTAAGGCTAAAGAAACATCATGCAAATCATTTACAGTGGCAAATCTATACTGTCATACCATAGGGTAAATGCATGGACAAATAAGGTCACAGAGCCACTGGTATTTGGAATCAAGAAAATACTATGTCCCTGCACAAGAACAATACTTTTTAACCATCAAAGTATTGTTTCAAGAAGCAATTAACATTTTCCCATTCTTTCAAACGTGATGTTAAAATGCTTTATGAAATGGCAACCATTACACCCGAAGAAATTAATTCAAAATTTAATAAATTCTCAAACCGCCCATGTAGCTAGAAAGAATAAATGGCCTTCAAGTGGTACATAGTATTTCCTCACCAAATTCAAACGGATTTGGAGTATACATTGTATACATACTTGTATACAATACAGGAATGGTCACTAATATATTGGGATGAATGCAATGAAATAGCCAAATGGAATTTCCAAGCCAAATCTATTACTCTATTTTATTGACCGTGTTGGTCATGGGTCAATTATTTCGGACTTCTTCATTTAAATCCTAGGTACAAGACCGAGAAAATGAAGCTCCGCCAAACCTTGTGAATAAAATAGAGTAATAGCAGATATGTATTTGGTTTGCAACACAAACAAGTTTTCTTCTTTTGAGGACACCTTTTAAGGTTTTCAAAACCTTTAAGAGTACCTTTTTGATATATAACCTCCTTAAAACCTGACAATGGTTTATTAAACATACAAATAAAATTTGGCTTAAGCAAAAAGACTAGTTTTAGTTCAACAGAAAGGCTCAGTTTGTTCTAAACTAAAATCTAAGATAATAGAAACTTTTTAGACAAACAAAATTTTACCTATTGGGAGGATTATCTCGTCCAACCATTTAACCACATACATGTAGACAAGTGATCAATAACATTCAACATGCCATCATTGAAATTATATTTGACTATGCTAGATTTATTTTCAAATTCTGTACACTTCTTCAAACTGAAATGTACTGCTTAAAAATACAACAACAAAAAAATGCAAAAAGCAAATTTCATTGATTACAACTTTTTTCAAAGCCATTCATTTTATTGAAGCATATTTCAAGTGTTACAACCCGTCCGATTTAACTATGGACTTTCGATTGTAGCGTAAAGAGAAGTGAGCAAACACAACAATGAAAAGGTACGTCGTCATGAACAAAGCCAATCGTTAACAAAAACCACAAATCGTTACATTTGATTACCTTAAAAATACATTGATTGAATGAATGGGCCGTGCAAACATTAAATCTGATTGGATATTGATGAATTGTCTGGCTGACGTAGGTTTTTCTTACTGTGACGATTTGCAGTTTTTGTTACCGATTGGCTTGTTCATGACGAAGTAAATTTTCATTGTTGTGTTTGCATGCTTCAATGGAAAGTCCATAGTTAAATCGGACGGGTTGTAAGACAAATATTTTAAAGTGCTTTTATTTTCTGTTTAGTATAAAGCTACTTAAGCTACTGATTGTGGCAAATTGAGGACTGAGATTAACACCTGACAATGTTTTTCCCAAAGCTGGATTATATAAATGTTAAAAATAGAAAAATAATATTTTGTAGACATTACAGTGTAGTTTGAAATTTTGAAGTCTGATGTTAATTTTCTCATGTTCATGTGCTGATGCAAGCTTGAAGCTTTCAAAGATGCAAAATGTATTATGCTATCAGAAAAAAAATCAAGTGAAAATAAAACAGGTTCAGCCTTGGTATGAGTTCATGAAAAAAAAGCAGTGGAGTATCTTTGAACAACAAAGAGCTCCTCTGAGCACATCATGTTGACCATTGGTCATAAATTATAATAATGAGAATGGCCCCTATCAACTGATCCTTCTAAAAAAATAGCATGCTTCAGTTTAGCATTTTGGGAAAAAAAGAGACCTAGATTTTTGTGTTTCTAACAGACTAATAAAGTAACACCAAGGTGACATATTTGTGTCAGTGAAAGAAATAAAATACATTTATAATTTCTAAATACTGCTCATGTGTTTTGACCTTTGGAAAATGATAACAAGATATTGCAACAAAATGAACAAGGATTATTCTTCCCATAAATCAAGACCCCAGAAAAATAAAGAATTCTTCTTAAGTGTTTGGAGAAGAGTTTGTGATTCCAATAATTTTGATTCAAAATTGGTGACACTAAAAGTAATGTCAGGGTACCCTACATGTTTAAAATGCATTATGCATAAAAAGTATATGAACTTTTGGTTTTAAAGAGAAAAAAGTATTTCATTGTAATATCAGACAAAGAAATGATGCAGGGTAACCAACAACAAAAAAGATGAAAGTGTAGGATTATTTCATAAAAGAATGAGAAATAACTAATTTACAAAAACTAAAATTTGAACTACAAATAATAGAGAAATGTACTACATATATATAAACTAAAAAGAAATTTATGAATATTTACATACAAATGCAACAGAAACAGGACAATGTTAATGGCTGTAAGAAAACTAACATCAGACTTGATATAATTACAATGCAGCAAGAGGATATGTATCAACATCTACTTTGCATGAACCGAAAAAATAATTCATTCCAAACTACACATACACAAAGAAACTTACTCAGCTTTTTTTCCCTGTCTATATCAAAATTTTGAATTAAGAAAAATCTATCAAAGTCAAAAATGGCTCGATTTCATTAACCAGGAAGTGGTGAGCGACTGACCAGAAATTGAATCCCATGGTATGGGACCCCATGCTGATGCTGCGACCGAATATCATTATCAAGAGGCTGTGATTAGAAGTTGCCGAGGAAACTTTACTAACAATTATTTCCCCAACTGCCTTCCTGCCACCTTACAATCCAGATTTTTTAATTTTGTGAAATCCAGCCAAAACGATCTCCTGCCCTACACTCTTTTGCATTATAACAACAAACAATTGCAAAAGAACAAAGCATTTTACACTTTTATAGATGATGCCATTTCACGGATATGGACAGTTAAATTACATATTTTCATCATTTTTCAAATGTACAAATGCACCAACATCCGTTAGCTTTTTAAATGAACAAGTGCAACAATCATTGAAATTGAAGATTTTGTTTTGCGTGTATTATGTTATTATTGTATCATGAACATTGATCTGTAATGTTGAGATCTTTTTAGATGCTAATCACCTCTTGCATATAGGAAACAAGTAAAGCCTGAACTAGCCTACATATAATGAAAAACATTAACCAAGTGCAACCATATTTTTTTCCATGTGTGAATGTGATTTCCCAAAGTACATCTGACTTAATGAAGATTTACCTGGAATACTTTCTGGGTCAACCTGAATTGACCTTGACCTCCTAACACTGCCATGGACAGGTAACTGTTTTCTTGTGTGATGTCTTCTCTGCATCTTGTTACCAAATGACAACAGTTTAGGTCTGGGACATGTTCCACCAGCTAGTCCTTTTAATATCTGGTTGATCTGAGTCTCTGAAAAACAAAAGTACAGTTTATGCAAAAAAAATAATATACATGATCAGTGTTGCAAATATAATTTTAATTGCAAAAAAAGTATAATTAAGTTCTTTGTTTCAGTTTAAAATCTTTTAAATAAATTTACTTTTTACTGGAATTAGGTCTTATTGGCAAAAAGCCATCAATTTTGTAAAAAAATAACTTACCATTTACAGTGTATTCAAATTGACCTCTTATGAAATTTTCAAAACAATACAAAAAATATGTAAACATGAATACATAACAAAGTGGATGCAGTAATGAATATCTATTTTCTTCACCAAATCTATATTAACTACATGGAGATTAATATTTGATTAATCCATAGGGGTGTAGAGGGAATCCTGTGAGATGAGCCGACTTTAATTTTGAGATGAACTGATTGATTGAAAGAACAGTATTTCAGTATTAATAGGACAAATCTCTGAATTACAACCCTATTACTTCTTAAATTTAGACAGGATTTAGCCTCTTTATACAAAAAACAATTAATCACTATACAATGTTATGCATCATACCCTGTGATAGATCATCTGGAAGAAAGCTCAGCTTGGTTACACAGGAAGTTGTCAAAAAATCTCTCAATTTACCCATATGTACTCTGAAAAAAACAAGAAACTACCTGTAGTTACAAAATATTTTAATTACAAGAAACAGAGAAAATTCTTTAAAAGTTTATGATGACTATCAATATGAATAAGTATACAAAGTTTCCTGAAGATCTTTCATAAAGATGCACGGTCTAGAAAAGCTGTTTCCGTGATTCTATTGAATAAATCCTTTGAGTAGAAGATATTGATCTTTCACATGTAATAGAATTTTTCAGTCTTTTTTGTGAGTGGACCACAGTGGAACATGCCAAAAGACCCCCAATTTTTTTTATCAAGTGTGAATAATCATCACCCGTTTTCCATGATGGGTGTAAGTACCTTTTTCTATAGAAATTTTTTGTACACTGAAATCCTAGGTATCTTCATTCAAAAATCCCAAAAGTTTGAAATAACAATTTGCATTTCATTGGTCAACATCATCAATTACTATCATTACCGACAGTTTCTATTGATTAATTGAATAAGTGTGAGATCACTGCACATGCTCTTATCACAACATGGTCATCTCACACTGTTAAGAGTCATTTACAGAAGAATAAATAACCTTGCTCAGATATTGTATTGATTATATTTCCATACCTAGTTCCGGCTATATAGCCGCTCTGTAGTTTCTTAATGGTGGCTAACAAGGCTGGGGGAAGGTTCTGGTTAGCATCTAAAATAAAACAAACTTGATGATTTTAAGAAGCAGTTGTTAAACCAAGTAAAAGTAAAATAGTTTTATTTTAAAGTTGAATATAGTCATTCTAATCAAAATGCATATACCGTAACCATTTTTTATGTGTTGATAGTTTTCTGTATTGTCGACACCTTATATATAATAAATTGTTCCTTATTGTATACCATATATATCATGTCAGTTGACTAATAAACACCATAAATTGAATGTTTAATATTTCAGTCAACTTTTGTAATTTGTGTTTGAAGGTTAAAGTACATTTGAAGCAGATTCTTAAAGATTTGAACGAAAATACTTATTCATCTATTTATTTGACACATAACATAAATCATAAAATAGTTATAAATACAATGATGTTATTTTTTGTCAATAACTTAGAAAAGAACATTTGTGAGGCATGTCAACTAGCAAAAGAAGCAAGCCACATTTCCTAGGAATGTTTATACACATTATACATTCTTTAGTAGTAATAAAAAAAAAATTACATGCTTGGTACAAACAGGCATACAGGTATATATTTAACAACATTGAATAATTTTTCTGACATATAAATAACTGAAAAACTTGCAAACCAAAAACAGTGCAATTAATTTTGATTACAAGCAATGCAAAACTTAGTACAAGGCCGTCTTGATATAGACAAACACCATATTGAAAAAAGTCATTCTTGGCCAGCATGACAAAAGCACTGCATTACTCAGCTAGTTAAAATCATTACTAAAAGCAAAATAATTTGTACTGAACCAAAGACATAAGAACAGTGTTCATTGAACAAATAGGTTCATTTTTTAAAAGTCATTCAACAAAATATTGAAGCTAATTTGAATGTGATTTTTATGAAATTTAGAACCTACCCAAACCTGGAAATTGTGTTAAAATATCTTGGCTCGACAACTGAGAATAGTAACAAAACTTAAACAGGAAAAATACTACCAACATGGCATCTCAAAAAACAGGTACTTTGATTGAAGGCTAAAATTTTGAAATTAAAAATCTTTTGTTTAAAAAAACACAGAAGCATTCTTCAATTTCATAGTTCTTTTATTCAAAAGCATAATCATTTTCCTCTTCCTTGGGATAGGCTAGGGACAATATCTCTTTAAACCTATATAAAATCTATCCTGCCTTCCAAGGCAGATTAAGGAGCAGCGTGTTGGCAAGCACACTCCTGTATAGAATAAAATGTTCCAAAAGTTTTTTAACGATAGTGGGCCCACCATGTATGACAACTCAATATTCAACATGATTAAGGCATCCGAATGGTTTTCGAAAAAGGTGGAAACATAGATGAATAAATATTAAAATGGACTTGTTCAAAAAAGTTATTTCCTACAAACTAGCTGAATACAAAATTATATTGTTGAATATCTGTGAGTTTTATACATCACTTAGCATCAGGAATACACAATATCCTAGCTCTACCTCTAATTAATCTATCTAATTGATTATAACAGGGGAGGTTACACATGGTGAAATCAATCTATTTATAGAAAATCATTCTGTTAAAAAGGTCAAACCGCTAGGCCAACGTACCTATAACATTGGCTGGTATAGTAAATGTCATGGTAGGCCGTCCTAAACCTTTCCAACTAGATTTCAGATAAGAAACCTCTGTTCGTATCATGTCCACGATAATTTTAAAATCAAGTGACAGGTAAAACTGTTGAAGATCCATAAACTACAAAATATAAAGAAGTCTAGTTTTGGGTTGAGTTTTTGATATGTATTCCTTGATTTCGCCATGGTCTGCCACAAATACTATGGTATAAATAGAATTTCAGCTTCATGCAGTGCCATCACAGAAAAACTAACTAAGTCAATCATAATCAAAATGTTAATTGCTGTTTATAGCTAATTTCAAAGTAGCAACAAAATAAAAATAA
Organism: Arcuatula senhousia; assembly: GCA_963971305.1. Lineage (NCBI taxonomy): Eukaryota > Metazoa > Mollusca > Bivalvia > Mytilida > Mytilidae > Arcuatula > Arcuatula senhousia. The sequence continues at coordinate 47,280,124 of OZ020312.1, read as the reverse complement.
ACCAAAAACTTTTACATATCTACTATTTTTTTGCATTTTGGCAGAATGATATAATATTTGTTTTTAAAAATATTAAAAAGACATTTTTTTACAGAATATTGGTATATTTTTCTCATTTTTTTTTAAGGACAACAAAAATAAATCTTTTGTAAATAGAATTTTTTAGCATTTCATATTTTGAAATGATATCCAATAATAATGACTTAAGAATATGTCCAAAAGATATGATGTCCCTACTCGCAACATGGTTTTTTTCCGCAATAAATGAATCATGAAGTTGATGCCAGGGGTATAATTCTATAATGATTTTTGTATGCTCTTATCCTGATTTATATCTGTATGATATCATACATTTTGTACTTCTTAAATATAAAAGTCACTTAAACCTATATGAAAAGTATTACAGCCCCACTATTTCTGTCGTCAATCAACCATGAAGTTGAGACTGGTACAATTCAAAAATGATTTTCATTTGAGGTTTCATCGATAACTTACTTTTTTCATGGTATAAAAACTTAAACTTGAAGGTAAACCTAAGAATAACATCCACTTTTCTGTGATCTATCAACCATGAAGTTGGTAAGACAGGTACAATTTTATGATGATTTTAGATTGTTTATAAGCTAATGTATATATGTATAAAGTTTAATGATTATAACATACTTCTTTCATTGTGAGTTAACTTAAACCTGAAGGAAAACCTTGTGGGACTTTGGGACAGACAGACAGAAGAACATACCCAAACACTATATGCCCCTCTAGTTAAATTAATAGGGCACAAAAATATATTATGATCCTTTAGCCAATAATTTCTACTTATATAAACAAATGCACCATTACTACTAACTTTTATGGTTTAACACTGTATTTGATGCACATTCAGGGCAGTCACTTTAATGGTGGAGAAAACCGGAGCACAAAAAGAAAACCACAATCAAGATTACTGACAAAGGTTATTACAAACAGATGGCTTAACAGCAAGTCTTTTTTTCTGCAATTATTTTTTTACTAACAAGCCAGAACTAAAATATTACTTAATAGACTAATCATTTAAAACAGTGCCTCAGATAACTTGGCCTTCCTACTGCTACAAGAAACAGTGTTCAGATCAAGATGACTTCAGACTCATCTCATTAAGGAAATCAACTAGTGTTCTGTTCAAAAGAATACCTTTTCTCCATTAAATAGAAAAATAGTTACCGAAAAAAAACTAAAAAACATTGGGGGGGGGGGAATTTCACATCTTTAAAAAAAAATTCTTGCTACACTGTCATGGAATTTTTGTTTAGATTTAAAAACTCTTTTTAGTGGTCAAAATAATTTAATTATTTTTGTTTTATATCAATTTAATTAGAACTGATAAAGTTTACATGAAACTATCTTAAACCAAAAGCATGCATTCATGCATTTCAATACATTCCTCATGCTACTAGAATTTTTTTAACAAACATTTTGGATTGTCAAGTTTTTCAAATGAAATTTAAACAAGAGGCTCCCAGGAGCCTGAATCGTTCACCTGATCTCTTATGCTTAAACCCCCTACCTAGTGTGCAACATGGTCTACATGTACTCAGTATTCATTAAAGAAACTAGTTAGGATAGAAAAGAGTCTTAAGATTGAGAAAACAAAGTTAAAAATTTTCAACAAAAAAACAAAACCAAACAAGTAAAAATTGATTGACAACAGTTAAAGGAGAATAACTCTTCAAAGGTTGATATGACAATTTTGACCTTGAAATCATTTTAGAAGATCTCAATAAGCTGAACAATTTTGCAATGCTGACTCTTTCTCTAGCTCTTACAGTTTTTAAGATAAAGTTCAAAAACTGTGAAAATTGTCAATTTTGACAATTAAGGGGAAATAACTCCTATAAGGAGTCGTCCCACAACTTTGACTCAATGGAGAGTTTTGAAGAGCTTTTGTTGCTGAAGAAGCATGGTTGCTTCAGATTTTCTCTATGGCTAATACTTTTTGAGCAATAAGATAAAAACTATGGTCTGACCCCCCTGTTCTATTTTTAGCAACGACAGCCATCTTGGTTGGTCAACGTGCACAAATTTCAAAAACTTCATAAGGACACCCTAAAAATCAAGTGTACAAAGTTTGAAAGCAATCCCTTCAGTGGTTGCAGAGAAAATTCTTTTTTTTTAAATTAGTTAAAATTGATAGAAAAAATAGTTAAAGGGGGATAACTCTTGACAATTTTGACCCTAAATCATATAAGAAGCTCTCAATAAGCTGAACAATTGTGCAATGCTCACTTTTCCTCTAGCACTTAGGGTTTTTCAAGATAAAGCCCAAAAACTGTGAAAATGGTCAATTTTGACTATTAAGGGGAAATAACTCCTATAAGGAGTTGTCCCACAACTTCGACTCAGTGAAGGGATTCGTAGAGCTTTTGATGCTGAAGAAGATGGTTGCTTCAGATTTTCTCTATCTCTTATACTTTTTGAACTATAAGCTAAAAACTATGGTCTGACCCCCCCTGTTCTATTTTTAGCAATGGCGGCCATGTTGGTTGGTCGGCCTGCACAAATTTCAAAAACTTGGTAGAGGACATCCTAAAGATCAAGTGTACAACGTTTAAAAGCAATCCCTTCAGTGGTTTCAGAGAAGAAGATCTTTGAAGAAAAGTTAAAGGACGGACGACAGACGCTTAACGATGACAATAGATAACATGACCCTTACGGTCAGGTGAGCTAAAAAATCATAAATAAACAAATTTAACTAAAACAAAACTGCCATTTTTCTTGAAACTGACTAAAAACTTGCAAATAATCTTTAATTTTCATACACTTTTATATAAACATATTTGGATAAAGGATGTAATAGTCTCAGCATGTAACTAAAAGACAAAACTTGCTCCAGGTTAGTTTTACTACAGTACATGTATAATCAAGACAGGTGTTAGTAGAATCTAGACATTCAATTTATTGATAGGCAATTCCATGCATTTTAAATTTGGAATTACTTATATGTATATGTTCATCAGAATCATATTTATGACTTCCAAGGTTGTCAACAATAAAACAACCATAATATATTAAATATATTTCATCTTATATACACGCCATTGTGGAAAAATTCAAAATAAAATACATGTACATTAAATTATAATATTTTTTTCATCTTTCATTCCTATGATTTAATATGCATGGAATAGGAGAAGCGAGTATTAATGAATACAAGGAGTTAAAATGAGATTGTTCAGACCTATAGAGGCAGAGGCCAGCTGAAATATAATGGTTGGCCTCCCAAGCATTCGCCAGTTCCTTGATAAATACTCCACGTCTGTCTCAAACTTATTAATTAACAGATTTAAATCAAGGGGAAGATAGAACTGTCTCTGATCGACAAACTGAAATAGAATTTGCATAATTTAAATTATAATTATGATAAAAGTCTTAAGATAAAACTGTCTCTGATCGACGAACTGAAACAGAATAATTATGATGAAATTTCTCATTACTTTTGATGTTAACAACATAAATGGTTAGAATAAGAAAATAAACGTACATTGTAGTAACCAAATTGGGATGATCAACCGAAAAAAAAGATAATAACAGGCCAAACAGGAATAATAATAAAGGGGCAGTTAAATCTAAGAGTATTAGATGAATCTTTGAAATTAATCTAGATGAATCTTTGAAATTAATCTATTCTATTTAAACTGAAATAGGATTGAATAATTTGTATTAAAAATTTGTTATGGTCCCAAATCTTTAGAGGCAATCTACATGTAAATAGTGAATTTTCCCATCTTTAACATTGCTTTTGTTTTGTTATTACAATTCACAGCTTAAACACACTGGGCAGTGACAGTGCAAATGAGCTTTCAAAAATGGACCATTATACTATCTATTAATAAAGGAAAAAGTAAGAATGGAAACTCAAAAAAATATGTTAGTAATCGTTAGAAATGTGCATACAGTACACTACCAAAATAAAGTGCACTGACTTCTAAAAGGGTTTATGTTGCCCATGTTATGACCATTTGGTTATCAACACATACTTTTACCAAGAATTGTAAATGTTAAAAGAAAACACTTTGAACGAAATTTGCACATACAACTTTTTTTTACAAAAATAAAACAAGCCTTGCAGTACCATAGTAGAAATGTGAGATTAAAACATCAAGAGACTGCTGCATGTAGTTGCTGAGAAAACTGGGGCCACTTTTTATGCCCCATCTATGAAAGTAAGTGGGCATATAGTGTTTGGGTTGGGTCTTTTGGTATGTCAGTCCTTCCGTCCATCTCAAATGCTGCGAGATGGGGCATTATGTTTTTTAAATATATTCTTGTTTGAAGACAATTACACAAGCTTACAGATTATGACCCAACTTAATGTTGCTTCTGCATAAAACCGGGTGAATAAAACAAACTAAACCCAAAATTTACTCTGCAATTAAAGATCAGTTCCCTCTAACCATCAAAATAATGATTTGATATACATGTATGCGACACAACCTTTATAAATCAGCTACACTTTAAAAGTCCACAAATGAAAACAGTCAATGTGACTTGTGTACAAATGTGCAGCTTGTATCATTATCAAACTAACTCTCCCTTTTAAACATAGATTCTTTATTTTGGTCTTGATAAAATTTATGATATACATGTATCAACTTGATAAGCATCACTTTTGATTTGGATTATCAGACAAACAAATTTCACCAAAACGATAATGAACACTGAACTTGTCAAGAAGAAATCCTTTTTAATTTTGGAAAAAAAGGAAAGCTTGTGTTATGTAAAGGTGCATGAGTAATGCAAACTTAAAACAAGCAGGTTATTTTTTTTATTAAATGCTCTGTATAGATAAGGGCTGTTCCAGAATTAATTGTGTGGGGTGGTCAGGAGGAATTTCTATGACATTTATGGTGGGTGGTGGGTGTTTTAGTATAAGTGTGTGTGTGTGTGTTGGTGTTTTACGCCCTTTATCGACGCACCTGGGCTATGTAGGGCGGTCAGTTTTAATGGTGGAGGAAACCACCGACCTTGGGCAGGTAACTGACAAACCTAATCACATACAGTTGGGTAAGTCCCTATTTTGTTAAATACAAACGGGACTCAAACACCAGCTGAGAGGTTATGGCTAGTGATCAATAGTGTGGTATTTAAACCAGCGCCTTAGACCACTCGGCCACCCAGGCCCCGGGTGTTTTAGAAATATTTTGTGAAGAAACAATGATAAAAATTAATTATATTTTAATGGGTGGTGGGGTAAAGAAAAAAGTGCCTCCTGACCCCCCTCCCTACATTTAATTCTGGAACAGCACTAACAACATAAAGAGAGAAAATGAATAAGACAAAAAGAAAAAAAAACTAATTGAAAAATAAAAAAAAATCAAATAATAAAAATTATATTGAAAATAACGTAATAATTTAAGTAGCTGAGGAGTTAACTGAACATAGAATTTGAGATAAAATAACTGTGGATTCAAGCCAAATAAGTGAGAAATGTTAGTCTTTTTTAGTTACAGTAGGCTTCTACACTTGCTCATGGGTTTTATTGACTCAATCTTTAAATTACCTTAATTCTACCTTCATTCTACTAAAGTCTTACGACTTTTTGCTTTATTCCAAATTTCACTTTTTTTATGCTGTGTTTATGGATGATAAAATTACAATACAAATCTTGATTTATCTATAGAAAGCAAAATTGGAAAAAAGAATTTTGGATCTGTCCAAACAAAAGGTTTTTAATAGCTATTATCTATCAAATGTTCAACACAGGAAACATATGCCCCACACTCAAACAAGAAGTAGAGTTCTGACAGGTCTGAAATTTGAAAAGGATATACAGACATATTCTTTATTCTGGTGTTTCAGAGAATATCTTGATATAAAATTTTGGTAAAACTTGGTGCCCAAGGACAAGCTACTCCTGGGCAATTTGTTTTTGTAAGTAAACAACAACATAATTTTGAAAAGTACAATATTTGGCTGCAGAACAAACTGACAAATACACAAAACAAAAAAACAAAAATTGTATACTTTGAAGCTGAAGAATCGTGCATAATCACCTGAATGACAACATTAAGATGGATTTTTTTTTACGAATAAACATGTTTAGACAACAGAGAAAGCCTACTATGAATTTAACGACAGATTAAAACCTAATGATTCAGCATTAATTGGCAAGATGATAGTTGGACGTCCTAACTGCCTCCAGTGATTGCTAACGTATTCTAATTCTTTCTTAAACACAAATATTTTGTATTCTGGGTCGAGAGATAAATAAAACTTGTGAGTATCAACTAACTGAAATACAAGTAAAAAATTATATCAAAGCCCTGAAAACTAATGTTAATATGTTTATAAAACTAAAATAAAAACAGTTAACAAACAAAAGCATGAAATGGTGAGTTTGAAGATATGATTTGTGAGCTTTTTCATCAATCAAGAAGTCTAGGTTAGCAAAAACTTGAAATGATGGAGTCCAAAGATATGAGACCCTTGCTGATACTGCATATCAAATAGCAAGAGACATGATAAGAAAACTTTTTCCATTTATTTCCATTGTTAATTTGACAAAGTCAGATGGTTCTGAAACAAAAACTTCTAATATTCCACTGAACATGACTGGAAGGCTTGACCATTTTGGGAATAAAGCTCTAGATATGCACAATCTAATATCAAGCCCTAACAAAATTGTTTTAAATAAAAGAGAAAAGTATACATTGTATAAAAGAGGCATTAAATGGTCCCATCTAACCAATTTTTCATGCAATTTATCTATTATTCTGGATAACAATGTTTTAATACTTATAGCAAAGATTATAAAATTTAGATAAGATGTATGGTTTAAGGGAACAGCTGTTTGATTTACTTTAACTTTTTAGATAACCCAACCAACTTTAGATGCAAAATCTACAAATTAACTGTATTATATGTATAGTTGATGGCAAAACAACTTACTTCCCTAGTTACCTTACATGTTTAAATGAAACAGTCACAATAAAAACTATCATATTTTCATAATTAAATGATTTTTAAAAATCCTTAACATCTATGACCATGGGTTATTATCTATTTTAAGAATGTATTGATTGAATATCAATATCTCTTAAAATTAGTAACATTTTTACCTGAGGAATAAATGCCAACATCTGTTCATTCAAAGCATACAGCTTACTGGTGGCTAATAATCCAATCTCACTGGACGGTCTGCCAGTTAAACCCATTTTTTTATTTCTTCCTAAAAAATGGGAAATGATTACATCTGTTACATGTAGAGAGTATCAAGTCTGAGCATTCAACAGATCCATTTGCAAAGATTTGTTCAAAAATCTTATTTTTCATGTTTTTAGTGTTTTGTTAAACCATGCACTCAGAAACATGTGTTTATCAAAGACAATTATAATTTTGAAATGATGTGAATAACATGCATTAGATTTTAAAAATCTGCCAAAGCAAAAATGGTCGGATTTTGTTAAATGGAAGTAGATGCTCAGCAGACCTGAAATTGAATTCTAAGTTATGGGGTCCTATGCTAATGCTGTATAGCAAATATCAATAGGCTGTGATAAGAAGTTGCTGAGAAAACTATAAGGAAAATATTTTCACCGCCAACCCACTGCCTGTCCACCTAACAATCACCATTTTATAACCTGGATCTTTCACTCTGTGAAATCCAGCCAAAAACTGGGCAATTGCAAAAATATGAAGCAGCAACCATTTATCCAAGTTAAAAGTTGCTGGCTCATATTAATTGCATTTTTTCTTTTAGTAATTCATTTTTCATAGTAAATCAATAATGTACACTATCCACAAGTTCTATGCATTTAAAGTCTATTATAGTTGCAAACCTAAAAGAGAATATATCTGTGTAAGGACCCTGGCTGGGTACACTACTATTGGAGAAACCTGGTTGACAGTTTGCACATTGATACCATGTTCCTGTAGTTTATCTTGCATCCATTCATCTTCAGCTAACACAACCACTATAAAAGATGTGTGTTAAAATGTTTTAAACTAAAAATAACATTATTGTTCAGAAGAATAGTCATCAATTCTAAGGTTAACATTAAAAGTCTGTCAAAGTAAAAAATTGTCAGATTGCAATTAACTAGAATAAGGTGAGGGATATGAAAACAAATCAAATAAAAAGCTGTTACAAAATATTTACCAGGTCCACTGCCTGACATACACTAGTTCAAATTCCCGATTTCCCTCAATAAAATGCAACCAATAAAACTTCTATTCTTTCAAAATGAAATTAGTTTGTGTCAAAATGAACCCAATATGATCTTATCTTCCCTGGGTTAGAAACCACAGAACATTAATATGTGTTGTCTTCCCATGTGAATTTGAACCATGTGTAACTTCTGTTTGAAATGCAAAAATAACAATCTAAAATAATGGCCTAAAAGGACATTAAAATTAAAATGTATGATAGAAGTAATTTAACCTTGAACAACTATATCTGGTTTGGGTTCAGAGACCAATCTTCTATTCAGTGGGTCTAGTTCTCCAGGTGATAGAAAACCCTGAAATCAAATCAGTAACTTTGTTATTTTATTCAAGATTGTCCTAAATACTTTTGAGGCAAATTACAGGAGTAGACATCTACCACTGATAACATCAAAAACTGTTGGCTGTTTTCTATTGTGTATTGTCATATTGCATGAGATTTATAAAGGTTGTGTTATGTACACTTTTTCCACATCTTATTATATTCTATTAACCCTGATACAAAATATAAGGCTTCCATATATACAGCCATAGAGAGTTTAATTTTTCACCATTCCTTAAATTATCCTTTACTTTAATGCTTCTCATCTAAAATAAAGTTGCTGGAGTCAAGGATGAAGATGTGCAAGGTTGAAAATTTTTGTGACAAATTTTAAAGTTTTCAAGAGATCTTTAGAAGTGACAAAATAAGGGATAGCAAAATTCTTTGAACCTGTATACTCAAGTTAGAAATTTAAGCAACACCAAAATAAATGATCACTTTTATCATATACTCAAATTATTATTACAATCCACAAAAGTTGTGAACATTATTAACTCTATCTTATCATTTATCAATTGGGTCTTTATCATTTAGAAGACTGAAAAAGTCAGGAAGGGCCTTGTTGGCATATTTCCCCCAAAATATTTGATGGATTTCCCCCAAAAAACCATTTTCATATGCAAATCCTTAATTTTAAAATCACTGTGAAAAAATTTCAGATCTGTATCCATTATTGTTTGTGAGTTGTAGAAGACAAAGAATAACCTAAAGAGCTTCTCGATGCAGTGTCCCAATGACCTTCATGAATGACTTACCTCTGTTATCAATTTTGACAGTATATACAGAGATTCTCCCCATAGATGTGGCACTTACCTCTGTTATCAGTTTAGACAGTTTATACAGAGATTCTCCCCATAGATGTGGTACTTACCTCTGTTATCAGTTTAGACAGTATATACAGAGATTCTCCCCATAGATGTGGCACTTACCTCTGTTATCAGTTTAGACAGTATATACAGAGATTCTCCCCATAGATGTGGCACTTACCTCTGTTATCAGTTTAGACAGTTTATACAGAGATTCTTCCCATAGATGTGGCACTTACCTCTGTTATCAGTTTAGACAGTATATACAGAGATTCTCCCCATAGATATGGTACTTACCTCTGTTATCAGTTTAGACAGTATATACAGAGATTCTCCCCATAGATGTGGTACTTACCTCTGTTATCATTTTTGACAGTATATACAGAGATTCTCCCCATAGATGTGGCACTTACCTCTGTTATCAGTTTAGACAGTTTATACAGAGATTCTCCCCATAGATGTGGTACTTACCTCTGTTATCAGTTTAGACAGTATATATACAGAGATTCTCCCCATTGATGTGGCACTTACCTCTGTTATCAGTTTAGACAGTATATACAGAGATTCTCCCCATAGATGTGGCACTTACCTCTGTTATCAGTTTAGACAGTATATACAGAGATTCTCCCCATAGATGTGGCACTTACCTCTGTTATCAGTTTAGACAGTATATACAGAGATTCTCCCCATAGATGTGGCACTTACCTCTGTTATCAGTTTAGACAGTATATACAGAGATTCTCCCCATAGATGTGGTACTTACCTCTGTTATCAGTTTAGACAGTATATACAGAGATTCTCCCCATAGATGTGGCACTTACCTCTGTTATCAGTTTAGACAGTATATACAGAGATTCTCCCCATAGATGTGGCACTTACCTCTGTTATCAGTTTAGACAGTATATACAGAGATTCTCCCCATAGATGTGGCACTTACCTCTGTTATCAGTTTAGACAGTATATACAGAGATTCTCCCCATAGATGTGGTACTTACCTCTGTTATCAGTTTAGACAGTATATACAGAGATTCTCCCCATAGATGTGGCACTTACCTCTGTTATCAGTTTAGACAGTATATACAGAGATTCTCCCCATAGATGTGGCACTTACCTCTGTTATCAGTTTAGACAGTATATACAGAGATTCTCCCCATAGATGTGGCACTTACCTCTGTTATCAGTTTAGACAGTATATACAGAGATTCTCCCCATAGATGTGGCACTTACCTCTGTTATCAGTTTAGACAGTATATACAGAGATTCTCCCCATAGATGTGGCACTTACCTCTGTTATCAGTTTAGACAGTATATACAGAGATTCTCCCCATAGATGTGGCACTTACCTCTGTTATCAGTTTAGACAGTATATACAGAGATTCTCCCCATAGATGTGGCACTTACCTCTGTTATCAGTTTAGACTGTATATACAGAGATTCTCCCCATAGATGTGGCACTTACCTCTGTTATCAGTTTAGACAGTATATACAGAGATTCTCCCCATAGATGTGGCACTTACCTCTGTTATCAGTTTAGACAGTGTATACAGAGATTCTCCCCATAGATGTGGCACTTACCTCTGTTATCAGTTTAGACAGTATATACAGAGATTCTCCCCATAGATGTGGCACTTACCTCTGTTATCAGTTTAGACAGTATATACAGAGATTCTCCCCATAGATGTGGCACTTACCTCTGTTATCAGTTTAGACAGTATATACAGAGATTCTCCCCATAGATGTGGCACTTACCTCTGTTATCAGTTTAGACAGTATATTCAGAGATTCTCCCCATAGATGTGGCACTTACCTCTGTTATCAGTTTAGACAGTATATACAGAGATTCTCCCCATAGATGTGGCACTTACCTCTGTTATCAGTTTAGACAGTATATACAGAGATTCTCCCCATAGATGTGGCACTTACCTCTGTTATCAGTTTAGACAGTATATACAGAGATTCTCCCCATAGATGTGGCACTTACCTCTGTTATCAGTTTAGACAGTATATACAGAGATTCTCCCCATAGATGTGGCACTTACCTCTGTTATCAGTTTAGACAGTATATTCAGAGATTCTCCCCATAGATGTGGCACTTACCTCTGTTATCAGTTTAGACAGTATATACAGAGATTCTCCCCATAGATGTGGCACTTACCTCTGTTATCAGTTTAGACAGTATATACAGAGATTCTCCCCATAGTCTGTTATCAGTTTAGACAGTATACACAGAGATTCTCCCCATAGTCTGTTATCAGTTTAGACAGTATACACAGAGATTCTCCCCATAGATGTGGCACTTACCTCTGTTATCAGTTTAGACAGTATATACAGAGATTCTCCCCATAGATGTGGCACTTACCTCTGTTATCAGTTTACACAGTATATACAGAGATTCTCCCCATAGTCTGTTATCAGTTTAGACAGTATACACAGAGATTCTCCCCATAGTCTGTTATCAGTTTAGACAGTATACACAGAGATTCTCCCCATAGATGTGGCACTTACCTCTGTTATCAGTTTAGACAGTATATATACAGAGATTCTCCCCATTGATGTGGCACTTACCTGTGTTATCAGTTTAGACAGTATATACAGAGATTCTCCCCATAGATGTGGTACTTACCTCTGTTATCAGTTTAGACAGTATATACAGAGATTCTCCCCATAGATGTGGCACTTACCTCTGTTATCAGTTTAGACAGTATATACAGAGATTCTCCCCATAGATGTGGCACTTACCTGTGTTATCAGTTTAGACAGTATATACAGAGATTCTCCCCATAGATGTGGCACTTACCTCTGTTATCAGTTTAGACAGTATATACAGAGATTCTCCCAATAGATGTGACACTTACCTCTGTTATCAGTTTAGACAGTATATACAGAGATTCTCCCCATAGATGTGGTACTTACCTCTGTTATCAGTTTAGACAGTATATACAGAGATTCTCCCCAAAGATATGGTACTTACCTCTGTTATCAGTTTAGACAGTATATACAGAGATTCTCCCCATAGTCTGTTATCAGTTTAGACAGTATACACAGAGATTCTCCCCATAGTCTGTTATCAGTTTAGACAGTATACACAGAGATTCTCCATAGATGTGGCACTTACCTCTGTTATCAGTTTAGACAGTATATACAGAGATTCTCCCCATAGATGTGGCACTTACCTCTGTTATCAGTTTACACAGTATATACAGAGATTCTCCCCATAGTCTGATATCAGTTTAGACAGTATACACAGAGATTCTCCCCATAGTCTGTTATCAGTTTAGACAGTATACACAGAGATTCTCCCCATAGATGTGGCACTTACCTGTGTTATCAGTTTAGACAGTATATACAGAGATTCTCCCCATAGATGTGGTACTTACCTCTGTTATCAGTTTAGACAGTATATACAGAGATTCTCCCCATAGATGTGGCACTTACCTCTGTTATCAGTTTAGACAGTATATACAGAGATTCTCCCCATAGATGTGGCACTTACCTGTGTTATCAGTTTAGACAGTATATACAGAGATTCTCCCCATAGATGTGGCACTTACCTCTGTTATCAGTTTAGACAGTATATACAGAGATTCTCCCAATAGATGTGACACTTACCTCTGTTATCAGTTTAGACAGTATATACAGAGATTCTCCCCATAGATGTGGTACTTACCTCTGTTATCAGTTTAGACAGTATATACAGAGATTCTCCCCATAGATGTGGCACATACCTCTGTTATCAGTTTAGACAGTATATACAGAGATTCTCCCCATAGATGTGGCACTGACCTCTGTTATCAGTTTAGACAGTATATACAGAGATTCTCCCCATAGATGTGGCACTTACCTCTGTTATCAGTTTAGACAGTATATACAGAGATTCTCCCCATAGATGTGGCACTTACCTCTGTTATCAGTTTAGACAGTATATAGAGATTCTCCCCATAGATGTGACACTTACCTCTGTTATCAGTTTAGACAGTATATACAGAGATTCTCCCCATAGATGTGGCACTTACCTCTGTTATCAGTTTAGACAGTATATACAGAGATTCTCACCATAGATGTGGCACTTACCTCTGTTATCAGTTTAGACAGTATATACAGAGATTCTCCCCATAGATGTGGTACTTACCTCTGTTATCAGTTTAGACAGTATATACAGAGATTCTCCCCATAGATGTGGCACATACCTCTGTTATCAGTTTAGACAGTATATACAGAGATTCTCCCCATAGATGTGGCACTTACCACTGTTATCAGTTTAGACAGTATATACAGAGATTCTCCCAATAGATGTGACACTTACCTCTGTTATCAGTTTAGACAGTATGTACAGAGATTCTCCCCATAGATGTGGCACTTACCTCTGTTATCAGTTTACACAGTATATACAGAGATTCTCCCCATAGATGTGGTACTTACCTCTGTTATCAGTTTAGACAGTATATACAGAGATTCTCCCCATAGATGTGGCACTTACCTCTGTTATCAATTTAGACAGTTTATACAGAGATTCTCCCCATAGATGTGGCACTTACCTCTGTTATCAGTTTAGACAGTATATACAGAGATTCTCCCCATAGATGTGGTACTTACCTCTGTTATCAGTTTAGACAGTTTATACAGAGATTCTCCCCATAGATGTGGTACTTACCTCTGTTATCAGTTTAGACAGTATATACAGAGATTCTCCCCATAGATGTGGCACTTACCTCTGTTATCAGTTTAGACAGTATATACAGAGATTCTCCCCATAGATGTGGCACTTACCTCTGTTATCAGTTTAGACAGTATATACAGAGATTCTCCCCATAGATGTGGCACTTACCTCTGTTATCAGTTTAGACAGTATATACAGAGATTCTCCCCATAGATGTGGCACTTACCTGTGTTATCAGTTTAGACAGTATATACAAAGATTCTCCCCATAGATGTGGCACTTACCTCTGTTATCAGTTTAGACAGTATATACAGAGATTCTCCCAATAGATGTGGCACTTACCTCTGTTATCAGTTTAGACAGTATATACAGAGATTCTCCCCATAGATGTGGTACTTACCTCTGTTATCAGTTTGGACAGTATACAAAGAGATTCTCCCCATAGATGTGGCACTTACCTCTGTTATCAGTTTAGACAGTATATACAGAGATTCTCCCCATAGATGTGGCACTTACCTCTGTTATCAGTTTAGACAGTATATACAGAGATTCTCCCCATAGATGTGGCACTTACCTCTGTTATCAGTTTAGACAGTATATACAGAGATTCTCCCCATAGATGTGGCACTTACCTCTGTTATCAGTTTAGACAGTATATACAGAGATTCTCCCCATAGATGTGGCACTTACCTCTGTTATCAGTTTAGACAGTATACACAGAGATTCTCCCCATAGATGTGGCACTTACCTCTGTTATCAGTTTAGACAGTATACACAGAGATTCTCCCCATAGATGTGGTACTTACCTCTGTTATCAGTTTAGACAGTATACAAAGAGATTCTCCCCATAGATGTGGCACTTACCTCTGTTATCAGTTTAGACAGTATATACAGAGATTCCCCCCATAGATGTGGTACTTACCTCTGTTATCTGTTTAGACAGTATATACAGTTATTCTCCCAATAGATGTGACACTTACCTCTGTTATCAGTTTAGACAGTATATACAGAGATTCTCCCCATAGATATGGTACTTACCTCTGTTATCAGTTTCGACAGTATACACAGAGATTCTCCCCATAGATGTGGCACTTACCTGTGTTATCAGTTTAGACAGTATATACAGAGATTCTCCCCATAGATGTGACACTTACCTCTGTTATCAGTTTCGACAGTATACACAGAGATTCTCCCCATAGATGTGGCACTTACCTGTGTTATCAGTTTAGACAGTATATACAGAGATTCTCCCCATAGATATGGTACTTACCTCTGTTATCAGTTTAGACAGTATATACAGAGATTCTCCCCATAGATGTGGCACTTACCTCTGTTATCAGTTTAGACAGTATATATACAGAGATTCTCCCCATAGATATGGTACTTACCTCTGTTATCAGTTTCGACAGTATATACAGAGATTCTCCCCATAGATGTGGTACTTACCTCTGTTATCAGTTTAGACAGTATACACAGAGATTCTCCCCATAGATGTGGTACTTACCTCTGTTATCAGTTTAGACAGTATATACAGAGATTCTCCCCATAGATGTGGCACTTACCTCTGTTATCAGTTTAGACAGTATATACAGAGATTCTCCCCATAGATGTGGCACTTACCTCTGTTATCAGTTTAGACAGTATATACAAAGATTCTCCCCATAGATGTGGCACTTACCTCTGTTATCAGTTTAGACAGTATATACAGAGATTCTCCCCATAGATGTGGCACTTACCTCTGTTATCAGTTTAGACAGTATATACAGAGATTCTCCCCATAGATGTGGCACTTACCTGTGTTATCAGTTAAGACAGTATATACAGAGATTCTCCCCATAGATGTGGCACTTACCTCTGTTATCAATTTAGACAGTATATACAAAGATTCTCCCCATAGATGTGGCACTTACCTCTGTTATCAGTTTAGACAGTATATACAGAGATTCTCCCCATAGATGTGGCACTTACCTCTGTTATCAGTTTAGACAGTATATACAGAGATTCTCCCCACAGATGTGGAACTTTACCAGTTGGTTGTCTCTCTTGACTCTGTGGGAATTTCTTCTCCATATCAACCTTAATTTAATAGATAAACCATGACAGTTCAATACCTAGAATACTTAATCATAACTTATTGGCATCAAATCTACTGTTTTCCATATGAAATAAACAATCTAACTACATGTATAGAGAGTTCCTCTACCGTTTGTTTGTTCTTGTGTCTTTTGTCTAAGGTTCTCTCCTTTGGAATTGAACTTTGATTAATTTGATTTTTATTGTATATTAGTATTGTGCATTGTCTTGGAATATTGATAGGAGGAAGGTTGGGCCCAAAAAACTAGTTTAACTCCATCACATTTAATATGTGCCTCTCCTAAGCCAGAAATCTTTGACAAAGCTCTTGATTGCACTTGTCTTTTTGATGTTTTCTGTTCCTTGTTTAAGAAGGGGGTATATCTGTGACTATTTCAGGAGTAGATTGGCCTATTGCAGAATGGTGAGCAGCACCTACTGGCCTCGTTGAAAGCTACAGGCAGTTTTCCATTGTGGTTTTTCTAAATTACCGCTTTTTTATGGGAGCTGTGTCCCGTACACTTATTCCACATCTCATTATTCTATATTACTAACACCATTCTATGTTTTAAAAGAGAAAATTCTAAACATCAAAAGAACATATCTTTATATTGGATTTCATGCACTTACTCTATCATGTGGAACAGCATACATCTCTGGTATATAAGGAATTCCATCATCTGACTTTATAATTACACTTTCTAATAACTTAGAATATTTCTGAATCTAGAAAAATGAAAGGATAATACAAAATGTTGGGGTTTGTTAGACAAGTCTAGAACTTTGGAAAAAAAAAAGAAATCTAATCAAACAAATACTGTAGAAGCAGAAATATTCGTGGGGGATTTAATTTTGTTTATTTTGTGGTTAAGAGAAATCCACGAAATTAAATCCCCACGAATTTAAAATATTTTGTTGATGAGTGTATACCAAATTTTAATATCCACGAAAGTTTGTCCCCTCCAATTCAGTTTCCTGCTCTGAACCACGAAATTTTATCCCCACGAAAATAAATGATTATACAATATGTAATACTAATCCTGATACTAATGAAAAGTGGTTAATACATGTAGTAGTTTGTAGCTGATACAGTATTATCAGTCGCTTTCAGTGGCTGATCCAGAGTAGGGATTGAAAAATAAACTGTGGGTCTTCTCCCTATTTGGATCTGCTGATGTGTTTGTTGTTTTCTTATTTTCTTACTGTCTTTTGTTTTGATTTTAATTGATTGTTGCACAAGGTTTTAATTGCATCTCAGAGGTAATTGGTTGGCTTTCACATTTAAAAAGATTTCTTTCCTGGCTTTTCTAATTATCTTTTTGAGGTTATAGAAGTTTCTTTTAATTTTTTCTTTTGTGTTGGTTGAGAACATTCTTGATTTTTTTATATGTATAGTGTTTTATTCTCATTCTATTATTTTTCAATCATAATGGATTATAAGTACTTACTTCATCTTTGTCATTACGGAAGGCAGCATCGAGTAGAAAATAGGTAAAGAACAATGGCCACTGACATTCTATATGTTCAAATACTTTAAGTTCCCACAGTTCATAGTGCAACCTGTTTCTGTCCTGAAAAATAATTATTAATGCAAGTAATATTAAAGAAAGGCAACATCTAGTAAGAAATAGGTAAAGAACAATTGACTACTAACATTCTATATGTTCATTTTTTTAAATTTCCAGCCTTTAAAAACACTTTCTTTGAAATCTTTGAATTTAGTCTTTTTTTAGTAAAAATATTGATAATTTGATACATACTCAAGTTTATGTTAATTCCCTTTTTATACTTTTGAGCATTACAGTGATTAAGTGTGTTGGATTTGTGTGATGATACATCATCAAATCATTAATTGTTCAATGTGTTGTGTTGGACTAAAAAATTGACCTACTTGATTTTCTTACATCAGTCAATAGATGCTTCTTAGCTAACTGTCAGTAACTTTGAATGTTCTAAAGAGAGTATCTCTACGTCCCGTTATTTTCTTGTTGTCCTTTTGTCTCAGGTACTCTCTTGTTGAATTTAACATCTATCGATATGATTTTTACTGTGCGCTAATTTGTGCTTTCTTATTGAATATCAATAGCGGGAAGATTGGGTCTAAAAACTAATTTAAACCCGCCACATTTTAAATGTCCTAAGCCAGGAATCTTTATCAAAGATGATGTTTGTATTCATGGAATTAATGTTATTTGTTTTTTGTCAAGAAGAGGGTCTTTCATTGGTACTTTAGGATTGGGCTTGAATCATATGTAGTTAATTTTCAATCAGGGCCAATTGAAAAAACAGCGAGCAGCGACTGCTTGTCACATTGAAGCCTGCTGGCTGTTTTCCGTTGTGGATTTTTAAAATTATTGTTTATATTGTAGGTTGTGTCACGTACACTTATTCCAGATCTCGTTGTCTTCTACTCACATGTTATATTTGACCTACACCTAAATGATCATTTGAGTGGTTTTATTTCGTCATTTATAGGAGTAGGGGCGATAAGGCCCTATTTTAGCCTATTAAAAATGAAGGTTATGCAAAGGTGTCCATTTCTGGTCAGAATATAGTGTCAACTCTTCCTAAAAGGAAACATGTCAAAATATTTAAAAATTTAATATTGAAGCGTCATAATGAGGTCATATTTCTATTGATTTTAGCAAAAATGACAAAAATTCATTTTTAATGTATATTTTGGACCAGAAAACATCGTCTGCACACGAGAAACAAGTTCATACTTTTGGAGAAGGTTTATATAAGTCATATTAACAATCTGTACAAATATTTAGTTGTTTCTTTTTGTGTGCGGAGATACTTTTCTAGTCCAGAATGTATCTTAAATATACTGAAAATCAATGTAAATTGGCGATTTTCTTAATAAGGTCACTTACATTTCATAGTTCCTGCCAAAACAATCATTTATAACTTCAAAAATATATTTAGTTTCTTATTTTAGGACATCTAATAAATGTTTTATCAGCATCTGACAACAGTATCCAAAGGTTGAGATTTTGGTAAAGATATAGGCCAAAAAAGGCCTTATTGCCCCTACTTCTTTAACTTTAGTTGATGCAAAATATTAGAGACCAAACAAATGTAACAATCTGGATATGGAACCACAAAAAAAAACATCACTTTAAAACCAAAAATACAAAATTTTAAACTTGTGAAAAAAACCCACTTAATATATTAAGGTATAACAATCAGAAAATTTTAACTTTAAGTAGCACCCAAGTTCATATAGCTGATACTCTTACCAACTAAGTGCTTTTTATTTGTAGGGAATCAATGATTACTGTATTCAGATGCCCCATTGGTACCTCTGCTTCTTCCACAAAGTAAACAAAAATAAATTCCCCAAAGAACACTTTTGCATTTACAATATCTAACATTAAGCGTGAGTAGCTTCAAATTTGAATACCAACCTCTACAGCAGTTCTATAGCCATCTCTCAGAAATCTGGCACAACCATATTTTCCCTATTTAATAAAAAAGGGTGTCATTGAGTCTTCTTTGGTCTCCATTATGATTCAAATTAAGATTACTTTTTTTACAATAAGAAGTCAAATGATAACTTGCTTTACATGTACAAGACAAAGAGCAACATATACCAGCATGGTATGGTACTTAAGTATTGCTTTATTTTTGGATGTGATTTGCAAAGATTATAAAAAGTTAATCATCAATTTTAATAAAAATACCGGTATGTTAAAAACATGAACGAGTCCGCCATAAAAAATTATTACTTTAACAATTTGAATACCTAAAACCATAATTAATTTCATAAAATTGTAAAATATGTAGTATTCATTAACAAGTTGATGATTCAAACCTCTAATTTTTCTTTGATCTCTTTTTTGGTTTCCTCAATTATGCGGTCATCATCTACAGCAAAAGCAGGAAAGCTTATAATGGACATAAGAGCTGCATCTATTTCCTACAACAGTATACAAGAATAAAATAGACAACAAGTTTTGTACTTAAAATGTACTATGGTTTTTAAAAATGATGCTTACCCTATTTGATATTAGAACTTTACATTAAGATAACTAAGAATGGTTTGTCTTTTTAATAAAACAAAAATATTTGGTGTTAATGAAACAGGTCAATATTTGCAACTGTAAAACTAGAACGAAGAATATAATACCTAAAGTGCTGGATACATTTCATTAACATTTTAGTCTTCAAAATTTAAATGTTGGTGTTTCATTGCTAATATATTTTTAATCCTGCTAATTATATTTCTTCTAAATTAAAACTTGAAAGGTTTCTTAGCTTACCTTAGAATTAGACTCCCTTGGCAGCATTGAATGGAGAATAGCCTAATAGTAAGATAAAAAAACATTCACCATGAATTACAACCATGAACTGTATTCCATTAATTTCATCTAATAATCAACACTACGAATTCTCTTACACCAAGTAATGACCTTCAGGATAAAAAAAATATTTTAATGTTTGTTTTCTACTAAAATCTATTTTGTTTTCATTTCAAAAATAATTATATAACTGAGATGAAAATTCAATCATTTTAACAACAGTTTAATGAATAAAACAACCTTAATATTACGCTTTGCACTAATGCTGTAGTTTTTGTCAATAAATGTTTGTCAACTTTGATACTTTGCACTATTAGTATGCATTTTGGTCAAGAAACTGAATAATACATATTTGCGTAAGCAATTGGAACACTTATTATTTACATTCGAGGAAATTAATATTTTTTGGGGCAGGACATTAGATCCCATCATTGGTCAAGATTCACAGGACCAAAATAAAATATAGAGGTCCAATAACACATTATTTTTGAAATACTGCTAACTTCTTTCAGACATTCAGACCTGTGAAAGGCTCAAAAACACCAGACCAAATGAGTTTTTACAGCTTTTGCTGTAGGTCCTGTGCTAATTTCCATGACTGTTATTATTTAATTATAAACATGTTGAATACAATTCATGCTTTGCACCTTACCTGGCATTGCTGTGCTTCATCTGGTAATACATGTACCACAGAATGAGGACCTCCTCTAGAACCAAACAAGTCCAGCTCATTTATAGCCTCTAGAGCAGCCTGAAACATTGTGTCAATTTATACATGACTTATACACCAAATTGATTAAACAAAATATACTTGTAAATTTTACAATCTAAACATAAGAGTCAATGACACTTGAACAGTAAGTTACTAACTTCAACACTTATTTTTAATTTAAAAAAAATGTTAAAACCATAACACACAAATTACTATGACAAAGTTTAAAACTTCTATGTTTTGTACTTCTTTCAATTCTTTATTTCTTATCTCCATAGGAAAAACACAACAACAAAGTTTGACATTTATCATTTGTTAAATACCTTTGCCATGCCAATAGAACTTGAGTTGAGTTCTGGATAGCCATGATTAGTCTTGTCTCCTCTTTCCCAAATACCATAATCCTACAAAACATATCGTCGGTGGGATTCCAAAATGTTGTATGTTAAAAATTGGCGGATTTTTTTTTTCAACTTTTCAGAATCAGCTCTTTCGATTACATATAGTGTCAAAAAATCATATAAATAGACCAATCGGAACATCAAAAAAATATCATGTGATATTTTACAATGTTTTGATTGGATAAAAATTTTTGCTTCCAAAATGTTGTATGTCTTACAGAATTGTTTGTCTGTAGAATGTTTCAATAAATAATGCAGAAAAGAGATTATAAGGTTAGTAAATTGAAAGCATTTATGAAATATTATTCAAATAAAACTACATTATTAACAACTGTTTACAAATGCACAATTTCAATCATCACAAAATCAGAAATATTGGGGGCATTCAAAATGCCTATACAAGTTTTTTTCAAAAGTGTTAAAAAGATTACAAAAAATTGCTATTATTTTTGTTTAAAAGTTAACATACTTTATAATAGAGTAAATAGTTTTATATTTAAGGTCTTAGATATTATTAATAAACTGTTTATGTAAGGAATTATTCCAATATCATTTGACTTACGACAATTTGTAAATCCAAATAAATGACATACGATAATTTTGAATTTAATTAAATTATACCAAATAAGGTGATTTAATTATTTATCATTATTTTACTGCATTCTTTATTCTGAATCTTTGTATAAAATACTGTATTTAGACCAAGTTAGCTTTTAATATGTTAAATTGGTGTGCAAACATATTGTTACTTTGTCATATTACAATGCAAACTTTTTAAGTAACGAGTCAGTTTTAGAAACACACAAGCAATGTATTTCAACAAACAGGTTATAAGGGTCCATATTGCCATTGTATTTCAGAGTGATAAATTTTGTTTTATAGGTATTAGACGATAAATATGATTTCGTACAAAATGTCTATTTCCTATAATATTTTCTTCGACTTTGGCTCGTGAAACATGCGAAACAGACAGGTTATATCAGACCATAATATCCATTTTAAACCTTTAACATACTAAATAAATAAACATATTATACAGTTGTTTATGAATATGACGTTTAAATGTTACATGTAACATAATTTCATCTCTTTTCTTTTACAGTTTTAAATAATTACTCCTGTAATGTCAGACTCATCATGTGAAGAATGGCCAGATTGGGTTTGTGAAATTTGCAAAACTGAGGCACAGAGTTCTAACATACTTGATACACAAGTTTTATACAAGGAAACGGTTATACTTAAAGACTCTGATGGAAAAGAGTGGCTGAGATGTGCTAACTGTGATAAAAAGTATCATCTCTTATGTGTAAAAAATCTTCCCAAAGACGTTGAAGAAGGAGACTTTCAATTTGATATTTACGTATGTTATGACTGTGGATGGTCAATGGTTGGTGCTACTTTGTCTGATTCTGAGTAATAAAAGACACAATGAATTTTTCTAGAGGTCAGAAACTTGTCCAATTGGCATTGAATCAAAATAAATCGAACTTTAGGATTCAAGGAAACAACATAACGAAAGTTTATGATGAATTATCGTGTCATGAATCAGATGACTTTGATTCAGATCTAGACTTGGACGATTCAGTTAAGGACCCTATATGGAAACCAAAACGAAAAGAGTTAGAAGACACAGATTCTGATTCCAGTACAGATCTAAATGGTAATCGAAAGCAGAAAATTAAAAGAAGAAAACTTGCTGATTCACGCACATGTAGTGAGGAAATCCAAAGTGATAAATGTAGAAAAACTGAGAACATAAGAATAAAAGAAATTTATAGACAAGAAATTGTAAAGAAACGTAAACAAAGTGACCTAGTGTTTGAGAACGAAGAACGGGATAGTGAGCAACTCAACGACGATGGTAATGAGAAACTAAACGACGATGATAATGTGCAACAGAACGACGATGATAATGTGCTACAGAATGATGATGATAATGTGCTACAGAATGACGATGACAATGAGCCACAGAACGTCGAAAATCAGGAAGCAAACAATGAAATTGAAGTGCAAGAAAATGTTGACAATGTTTTACAACTGGATGAGGATGAAGAATTAGAGAGAGCTCCTAAAAAGAAGAAGAAAAGGAATCCAAATGAATGGGAAAAGAACAAAAACAGAAAATTACGGATGCATGGTAAATCGTATAAAGGAATGAAAAAAAATTTAGAGGGGCACTATAAATATAGTGCTGAAAGAGGGGAAAGGATATTGAAAAACCCAAAGTGTACAAAAAGGTGTAAAAACTGTGCTGATTTTACGTCTGAAGAACGTAAAGCTATTTTTGATCAATTTTGGGAAAACATGGACTGGAATCAGAAGAAGGTGTATGTAATTAGTTTAATAAACAAGACAGAAGTTAGGCAAAGAAAACAAAATGAACAGAGTAGGCGAAATCAAACTTTAGTGTATTATTTAAAGAAAGATGACGGTCAAAAAGTTAAAGTTTGCAAGAGTATGTTTTTACTTACCTTAGGCATAGGTCAACGGTCTGTGTATGATTGGGTGAATGCATCTAATAATGGCATTCCAAGTAAACCAAAGCAACGAAATACAAGCTTAAGAATGCCTGAAAAAACGACAGAAGCAGAAACATTTCTAGGAAACTTACCTAAAATGCCTTCACACTATTGCAGGTCATCATCGTCAAAGCAATATCTAGAACCCACCTTTCACTCGTTTAGTGAGCTTTATACGGAATACTCCAAGAATTGTGAATCTAGTCCATTATCTCGCAGGTCATTTACTGATGTGTTCAATAGATTAAATCTTTCTTTATTTCAACCAAAGAAGGACCAGTGTGATATATGCTGTGGCTATGAAACACAAAATGTAACTGAAGATGTCTATGAAAATCACATTAAAATGAAAAATGTTGCTAGAGACGAGAAGACACGTGATAAAGAACGACTTTCTGATGACACGAATTTGAGTGTTATTACACTTGACTTGCAAGCCGTGCTTTTGTCACCAATGTTAAAAGCCAGTGCAATGTATTATAAGACAAAGCTAGCCTGTCATAACTTTACTGTGTTTGATCTTAAATCTAAAGATGTATCATGTTATTTCTGGCATGAGTGCGAAGGTGATTTACAAGCTAGCTGTTTCGCGTCATGTGTAGTTGACTATATTATGAAACTTAATAATGAGATAACAGAAGTCATCATCTATAGTGACGGGTGTACATATCAAAACAGGAATGCAATTCTAGCTAATGCCCTGCTTCGTGTTGCATTTAAGCGTAAAATTACAATAGTACAGAAGATCCTTGAAAAAGGACACACTCAAATGGAGTGTGACAGTGTTCACAGTGTAGTTGAGAGGAAAATAGCTAACCGACCAATTTATAGCCCGCAAAGCTATGTTGATATCATGAAATCTGTACGACCTTCTCAACCTTACACGGTTCACTATCTGAACCACGATTTCTTCGATGACTATACAGCTCTGAAGTATTACTCTTCCATTCGCCCTGGTTGTCGTACTGGAGAACCTGTAGTTACAGATTTACGCGTTTTGAAATACCTACCAAATGGAACAATACTTTTTAAGCTTCACCATGATGATATCGAATTCCATGAATTTCCCAGACGAGCAAAGGTGTCAAGTCCGTCTGATGACGATGTAGTGAACAAGTTGTTTAATGCTCAACTACCGATTAAGGCCACAAAGTGGAATCATCTACAAGAACTTAAAAATGTTATCCCAGTTGACTTTCACCCGTTTTATGACTCTCTTCCCCATTAAAGCTTTAGTACTTCAAAACTTCGAATCAAGAGGATCGTTTGACTTTATTCTAGTCTATCTAGTTCAGCATATTATTGTGTTTTTGACTTGTTTTCGTGTTATAATTCGTTCGCTTAATTTGTTTCGGCACATAAGGATCATGTGTTTTTGTTCTAGTTTTTTGCTTAAACATTAAAAACTTGTTATACCAATGCTTACAAAAATGGCCATAAACAGTTGAACTTATATAGCTCCCATCATCTTTGCATCTGTTAGTGAACCATACATTTTACATCAGTATAATACCAGTGCCTATGTTTTCTTGAAATTCATTATTTGAATAATATTAAGACATATCAAGAATATCAAAATGTTGTATATCTACCAAATATAGGTCTAAAATGTCGTATGTCTTAATTTATTACAAATTAACTGAATTTGAGTAAAGTCAACAACAGCATTCCAAAAAGTGATGTTTTAGTATCAAAACTGCTGTAGAAGTAGGTATCTAGAGTTTTCTTGATTTAAAAAAAAATGTTTTTTTGGTCTCCTGAAAAGTAAGACATTTTGACTTACAACATCTTGGAATCTCACCAACGATATACATAAATACATAACATGTATATGCAATCCAAAATGAACATTTTTATGGTTAATATTGTATTTTCTAGGTCAAAAATAACTCATCAATGTTATAACATGTTTTGGGAAAGTGGCATCTTAAGAGAAAAAACTAAGCCCCCTTCTTTTATTCCTTATTCAATATAAAAGATTTCTTCAAATATTACAATTCTTCTTGGTAACCGTCATATTTTAAAAGTTGTATATATACATGTGCTTGTGATGAAAGTGTTTGCTAATCTAAGTGCACAGTTTATAAAATTATTTGATTGATACAGGTTGCCTTACTAATGTATTGGAACACCTTGAGACATTTAATGTCTATAAGACATGTCAAAGACTTAATTTTGTAAAAGAGTTTGATGTTCAATTACTTTAAAAAATTTCATAGAAATTTTTTACTTTTCTATAATATTGTATAATGATGTATAGACTTTTGAAATACTAGAATTCCAATATTATGATTTAAAGTACAATTTTTTTTTAATGTTATGTCTAAAAGACACAATTGTAGGTATACATGCAGTGACATGAAGCATGTCTTACAAAGGCTGGATATTTCATAAGATCTCTTCAAAATCACCATTTATCTATCATTAAAAATACAAAGATCCACTTAGGCAGTTGTACATACCGGAGTTCTATAAGCTGTTTCTACATAAAACACCAAATTCTGTACAAATGTCACTTCATCTAAAGTGTATACAATCTGTAAACCTAAAACATGCATTGATAAAGAAATAAAAAATTCTGTCAAATGGACGGATTTCATTTAACAGGAAGTACGTGAGTGACAGACCTGAAATTGAATCCCACATAATGGGACATCACCCTGATGCTGTATACCAAATATCAAGTGGCTGTGATTCATGTATATGGTTACTGAGAAATCTGGTATGAAAATTACTTCCCCATCGACTGCCCAGCTATCACCAATTTAAACCCTGACTTTTCACTCTGTTAAATCCAGCCAAAAATATCAAACTAAAACATTACATTATAACAGCAGGATTCCTAAATCATCATTATTTCTTTATACATCCTCCTTTTTTTAACAAAAGTTGACTTTGAAAATACATGTAGTTTTGTTTAAGTCTAAGAAACAGTGCAAGTTAATTCTCATTAAGTGCACTTGCACTTGCATATATAAAGAGAAATGTGTGTATATACATTGTAATGTATATTAACATTTTTATATTTCAAACAATTTCAGAAATGATAATAAACAAGTGATACTGTGAGCGAGTTCACGAAAGGATATCCCCGCTTCATATTGGACTCCTGTACTGTAAAAAAAAATCTCAAGTCCAGTTATCTCCCCTCAATCATAACCAAGAGCAATACAAATTCTTCATGCACATCTACAGATGATGTACTTCCTACATGTAAAGTTTCATCAAAATCCATCAAGCGGTTAAGGAGAAGTTGCGCTTACAGGGTCTCCCATTGAATAATGTATTAAAAAAGTCTAAGTCTAGTTATCTCCCCTGAATGATGTCTGATTGCAATGAAAATTCTTCATGCACATCTACATATGATGTGCCTCCTTCGTGTAAAGTTTCATCAAAATCCTTCCTGCAGTTTAGGAGGAGTTGCGCTTACGAGGTCTCCCATTTCATAAAAATATTAAAAAAGACAAAGTTACATTGTGGCTAACCCAGTTTATAAATCAATTAAAGTTTGTTTTTACCTACAAAAGCCATGTCTCCCCCCTTTTCCCCAAAAACATCTAAGTTCAAAGGACCAGAACTCCCACAAAAATTTGAGAATAAAAATTTCCTGGTAACATGCATACATGTAACTTCATATGGTGTCCTTCCTATATACCAAGTTTCATTTAATTCGGTTCAGTAATTTCAGAGGAGTTGCGCTGACAAGATGATAAATGAGGATTTTCAGCAATTTTCTAAGTTCAAAGGGCCATAACTCCCACAAAAAATTGAGGATCAAAATTTCCTGGTAATATGCACAACTGCATATGGTGTCCTTCCTATATATCAAGTTTCGTTGAATCGGTTCAGTAGTTTCAGAGGAGTTGCGCTGACAAGATGATAAATGAGGATTTTCAGCAATTTTCTAAGTTCAAAGGGTCACAACGCCCACAAAAATTTGAAGATCAAAATTTCCTGGTCACATGCACAACTACATATGGTGTTCTTCCTACATACCAAGTTTTGTTGAATTTGGTTCAGTAGATTTAGAGGGGTTGCGCTGACAAACTTTGTGACGGACAGACGGACGGACACGACAAAAACAATATGTCTCCCCACAAAAGTTGTGGGGGGGAGACATAATACCAATCATAAAATGCCACCATGTACATGTATAATTACCTGAGGCAGTGATCTGAGCTAACATCAACAGATACAAAGAGGTGGCATCAATTTGGAGATGTCCCCACTGGTTGTCCCCTACAACTGTTTTACCAGTCAGACTGCAGTACTTAGCATGAAGAGAATCTGTCTTGTTCTGGCCATTTTTGAATTTCTCAAGTTTATTTACTTGCATCATCATACATCTCAGTAAACCCCTCATTAGCTTTACAACTGACTGAAAAAGAAAGTAAACCTCTCATGAGTTTCACAACATACTGAAAAAGAAAGTAAACCTCTCATGAGCTTCACAACTGACTGAAAAAGAAAAAGGAAAATAGGTTTTCTTTCTTAAGATTTTCTGCATTACATAAAAGAAGGAAGCAGAGAGGCACCAATGGGGCATTCAAATGTCAAAAGTCCAAAAGGGCAAGGACAAAACCATATAGCACAAAAGAAACAGGCAATATTATTTTTGTTTTTTGTTGTTGTTATGTTTTTTTATGGCCTTTGACTATGTTTAATGCACAATAAGATGTGCTTGATATGTACTAAGGGAGTTATTTAATCTCTAAAACAATGGTTTGTGGATGTATTCTACTTGTAAAGTGATTTTAACTAACTATGGCAAAAGTTCATTTGACCTACTAGTACAAATGTATGTTTATACAATGAATGCAATATTTTTGAGTTTTATTAGTGTGTAAAAGCGTGGACCTAAGCACATTAGCGCTTCATGTTGAAAATGTGCGCATTCCAATCAAATATATTAAATTTTTGCAACAAACAATTGCACGGGTTGCATGGGTTATATTCTTTAAATTATTCCGCATAATTCGTTGTCAAGGTGGCACGTGCTGTTGAGTTTTATATAGAAATAAAACCATACTTTTATC
Organism: Arcuatula senhousia; assembly: GCA_963971305.1. Classification (NCBI taxonomy): domain Eukaryota; kingdom Metazoa; phylum Mollusca; class Bivalvia; order Mytilida; family Mytilidae; genus Arcuatula; species Arcuatula senhousia. The sequence goes on along the minus strand of OZ020312.1, from coordinate 47,251,095 downwards.
CAATCGAATTAGTCATTATAAATTAGAATGTAATTATATAAAATTGTAATGGTCCATATCATAAGTTGAACAACCTGTTCAAACTCAAAGGCTTTAGCTCTATCCTCATCTAAGTCTGCAGTCTTTCTGTAGGCCAGTGCCAGTCCCCATACTGCAAGGATACAGTACACATTATCTCGGACCCATGCATGACTATTAGTTTCACTGGCTGGAAATAGTCCTGTAATTGGATTCTGAAAAAAAAAAAGAAAAAATTCTAATTTGCAATCTTATATTTTGGTTTTATTGGTCTATTTTCTTCATAATTGGGTAAAGTGTTTGACATTTTTTAGTATATACATACATGTGTACATGTATAACCATATGTGGTAAACAGCAATAATTGCTGGGTGCCTGTATAGTCTAGAGTCTGATCTTTGGTATTGTGGTTTAATTATTTTCGTAAGGTACCAATTTTCGTGGTTTTTCTGGGTCGGCAGTCAACCACAAAAATAAGAACCCAATAAAGTGTAAAATTTCTATTTGTTACTTCATGGAAACCACAAATTAAAAATACAACCAAATGTCTTTTTTTTGCAGAAACTTAAAAATTGATGCCACAAAAATAAATGAATCCATAATAATACATGTATGTACATGTAATTTAGTCTGCTAGAGGGGTGGATATACATAGAAGAAAATAAGATGTGGAATAAGTGTATGCGACACAACCTACAATATAAACGTAAATTTAAAACATCCACAATGGAAAACAGCTAGCAGCCTTCAATGTGACCAGTGGTCGCTGCTCACTGTTTTTCAATTGGCCCCTGGATTGAAAATAAATTACATGTACTATTTTATTCTCTTTTTTTATAACTGCCAGGAAACTTTGTTAACTTTTTATATAGTTGTCCCTATCCTCTTTTGCTTGAATTGTTCTTTGTCCAGAAATGGGTCTATTGATAATAATTTTGGGATTGATTTCCAATCTTATAAATTAGGTCATTAAACTTGGGCCAATGCAAGATGGCTGGCAGTGACTAATGGTCACATTGAAGGTTGCTAGCTGCTTTCTATTGTGGATTTTTAAATTGCCGCTTGTTTCAATGTAGGTTGTGTCTCTTACATGTATAATATCACAATATAATGCAGTCAAAAGTATACCCGTGCTTGAAATGTATGCTCTAATATATTTTAATGATGGTATCCTTGTACACCAGATAGCTTTCATGTTTTTTCTACCTCATAAATGTCACTATTTACACTTAAATTTTTAAATTGCCGTTTCTTTAATGTTGGTTGCGTCACGTACACTTATTCCACATCTCTTTATCGTCTTTTTTTTTGCAGAGTTTTTCTCATGTGCTGTGTGGATGCAGTCGAACGTATACCCGTGCTTGAAATGTATGCTCTTATATATTTTAATGATGGTATACTTGTACACGAGATAGCTTTCATGTTTTTTTCTACCTCATAAATGTCACTATTTACACTTAAATTTTTAAATTGACGTTTCTTTAATGTTGGTTGCGTCACGTACACTTATTCCACATCTCTTTATCGTCCTTTTGTAGGTCCTGCAATACTACATTCAGATAACCTACAAAGCCAAATGTCTGACAGAAACATAAAACTGTATCTCTGCTTTGCCTGTAGTGCAGGAAGGGGTAACAACAAAATTCATAAAAAGGTGTTGCAAGATGCACAAATGTACTTGGGTAATAAAATGCTGGGCAAACACTACGACACACCGGCATCTCTATTTGAGATACTGACTATTTTTTTACAAGCACAATCATTCCTCTCTATCATGGACATCAATAGTATAGCCCACAAGTGTTTGACCAAGGACACAAACTCTAAATTAAGCTGAGCTTACCTAACCTTACTGCACAAAAAGTTCAAATGCTGTTACAAGAACGCTGAAAACCTATTTGTTGAACCAAACTATATGAACATGTTCATGTATCAATATTTATCCATTTATCCAACAATATGAAAGACAGACAATATATCTATTTTGGATTACTGTATACCAATACTAAAATAAAAAGAACTGAATAACAGGGTCCCCTGCCACCTGCAACAAATTCCTTATCAGCTCATCAAACAGGGAGTAAAAAAAGTGATAGACCTAAAAACACATCCCACCATACAAGACCGCTACCTGCAGCTGCATACCTGTACCTAATGTATCAAAAGCCTACGAATCAATTAATATTAGCTAATAATAAGCGAATAAAAATTGCACACATGCATTGCGGCAGAAAAAAATAAAGAAACTCAAGTTCAAATACCAATAAGTCTAAATTAAAACAAAAAGAATCACTATCTATCCAACATACAATTACATGTAGGTCAGAGCTCAGACAAACAAATGAAAAGAGAATGAAAAGAAGTCCTTCAAAATACTAATACATGTATATAGCTATTCGTAATATAAAAAAACGTTGAATTTTATTCAAAGCTTAAATGTCCGAGGTTTTGAAATATGTTTGGGTTTGCCGTACCTCAAGCTATGAATCAATTTTTGCCTATTTATCTAAGGGTAATTTGTAAGATATTTTGCTGGACCTCAGCAAATTCTACTGGACAAATAGGCAGGTCCACCACATTTCAAAATGTCTGAAATGTTGATGTCTACTTTTGAAATGAAGTTTAATTGGTCATAACTTTATCATGTTTATATGGTTTTGCTCATATTCGTTGATCTAAGTTAGACAAATGTTAAGTATGCATTTAGAAGTCATCAAACATGGGTGCTGCAACCATCCAATATGCTAGACAAATGTTTAGGGTACATTGTCATGCACTATAAATAACTTATAAATAAGTTTGTTGTGTGTCATAGGTACATGTACTTATAGATAGCCTGACGTTTTGGGTTCGTTCACCAAGAAATTTTTCTAAACTTTTTACAGCGTCTGCCAACATGTGCCAACATTTTTGAAAGTTTATTCAAACATCGGCACACATTGGCTGAAACATTAAGTGTATAAACAGTGCTTTACCTGGGAACCTGTCCAACGTAACAGCTGACATAATATTATGCTAAATGTAGACAAGCAGAGCCCTATAACCTGGTGAACAGGGATGGCAGGATCCAGAGGATAAGGAACCGATGGAAAAGAAAGTGGAGAGAATTTAAGGAAAGACCAACCAGCATTTTAAAATATCTATGGCCAATGGATAAAGTCTTCAGTTTTATGCCCCATGACGACATGTGAGGGGGCATTAAGTTTTACTCATGTCTGTCTGTTTGTACGCAGACCGTACAAATTTCCTTCAAGCTTTTTTTAGCAACCATACATGAGAATGGTTTGAAAATTGGTAGGATGGTTCAGTATGATAAACTGAGCATCCTAAGAAACTTTCAGACCTGTCAGACTTCTACTTCCTGTTTGGGACGGCGTCAAGATGAAAATATATCCTAAACGACTTTCAGACCTGTAGGACTTCTACTTTCTGTTTTGGGCTAAGGGGGGACATCCGTGTCCCATGGACACATTCCTTCTTTATTTTTATACATGTATGTGAGCATAATGAGCTCTCTAATGTAGAAAATCTGCAAAATTGCAAAGTTCTATGGAAGAAAAATCTTTCTGCCCTGGAAACATTTAGAAATCTCTGAAGTTTTCAAAATGTCTGCAAATGCAGATAAAAATGGAAGGAAATAGAAACACGTCTCCCCAAATTATCCTGTACCGTTGATCCAAATTATCAATGGAATGGATATTTTTACATCTACCTGAGCTTTTAGTTTTATTATCACTCCCGAAATGGTAGAATTGTCAATATTTTAGTTGTTGTTCCTTCAATGTTGGGTTTATCACCTTTGTTTTCAAGAACTTTCGCCGTCTTTTTAATGTTTTCTTTACAATTTTTGAACATCATGAAGTGCATATGTGACCCACAAGTAGAGCTAGTTTGATTTTCGAAAATATTTTGTTTCACTTACTATCGCAATTGTGTAAACAATATCTATTTTTGCTTGTAATCGGGAGCGTCGCAGGTTAAACCTGCCTCATATGCTCCGGAAGGGCACGATAATGGTAGAAATGTCAATATATTTTATTCATTTCTAATTATAAACATTATTTTTAAATTATTATTGCTTGTCATGCTTGTAAAATATTTTTAGATACGTTTTAACTTTAGCTGTTCAGGAGCTAGGAGTGCCACAGGTTTAATAAAAATCTGACTTGATCAAATATCTATATATATAAGCTGTCGGAGTAGTGGACTGTCGGATTATTGGACTGTTGGACCATTGTACTGTTGGACTATAGGACTGTCACAATATAGGTCTGACCCAAGTATGATGTTAGATGTCAATAAGATGAATTTGCCTTGTTTTTGTTGCTGAAAAAGAAATCAATACCTGGTGTTTTAAGATGGTTTTATAAACCAATCGTTGATAGTAATCAAGCCGCACACCAGAGTTACTTCTGTTTCTCATTTTTCTAACTGTTCGTCATCTCATACATTGTGAAAAATCTTGTTAATTTAACCTCCTGTCACCTCCATCGTCTGCATTATTTTTCCTTTTCAGGTCAAGGACGTTTTCATCCGAAACCAACATCACAATTTTTATAATTTATTAGGCCATATATTCCATTTACATATAAGTATAAAAATCATCAAAAATGTTTTTTTTAAATAATCTTGAATTAGTTTTTATGAAATACTGTTTATATTAATTCTTTTATGTCTTAATACGAAACATAGAATCAAAAAAGTCCTTAGGACTTCCGGTAAAAAAAAATTGGAAGGTCAAATTTTCCACTATTGAACAAGGCTTGTTTTGGTAGTAATATTCATTAGAAGCAACATGTTTTGTACCATTTTAAAGAGTTTTATTCCTATTCTTTAAAATAACACCACTGATAGTCTCACTGAGCCAGGAAAATAATACTATGAGCAACAACTTTTTCTTAGTCTAACTTCTAAGACTACTGTCATGACTGTACAAATTATACATGTATAGTCTGTGTCACAAGATTCATTTTCCAGTTTTTTTATATTTTGATTCTAAGTCTGTTGATTTATTTCCCCCTGGCAGTTTTCATGATGACAAATGATAAATAAACTACAACTCTCCAATGATTTACCCCTCTTTCCTCCCTTGGCAACGTATCACTGATCTCAACGAGAAATCCTGATCCTGCCGTCTATACAGACACTACTGTTCTCTGTATACAACTGTGGCTCTAATGCCAGTATTACTATTTTGCGCAGGTTAGTAGATGCGCCTAGTGTGATAGTTGGGGAAGTCCAGCAGTGACGGTTGACCTAATCTAGGTCGAAGTTCATGTAGCTGTTGAAAGATCGAAGCAAGACTGTACAGTTTGGATAGATATTTTTTTAACGTTGACAAGTATGACGACGTAATAATCAAAATACCTGAAGGTTTAACCAAGACGTTCACGGAATAATGGGATACTACATTCCTCCCTAACTTTAAATAAAAACAGAATAAAACAGTAAAATTAAAGTTAATTGAAGTTTTCACTTATTCAAGCTGGTTGTAGAAATGTAAGACATTATGAACAATTATCACATTACAAAGTCTCTATAATGTTGTGGTGCACGTCTCTGTCGTTGTGGCCTTTGTAGTATAGATTGTGTCTCATTTTCTTGATTATTCAAAGGCACACATTGTCTCTTTCTTGTTCTTGCTAATAGCCTCTCTCTCCAATTATCTTCATCCGCCCCCTCCCGCGCCTGTCTTGCGGGGGCCCATAATCTTCATCCGCCCCCTCCCAAGTTTGTCTTGCGGGGGGCCCATATTCTCCTGTCTGCTCCCGCGCCTGTCTTGTGGGGGACCCATTATCGTCATCCATCTGTTCCCACGCTTGTCTTGTGGGAGATCCATCCTCGTCGCCAATGAAAGATCGAAGCAAGACTGTACAGTTTGGATAGATATTTATTGATGACGGAACGTTGACAAGTATGACGACGTAATATTCAAAATACCCGAAGGTTTAACCAAGACGTTCGCAGAATAATGGGATACTACATTTGTGTTCCCATTATCCCATCAAAATTGCCATTTCTTTTGGTGGATTTCTTGACTGCTATCTGTCATGTCTGTGTGTCTGATTTTGTAACAATTCAATGTTCCAGCTAGGTAGTTTTTATCGGTAGGAGCACCCGCCCTTTTTCTTGTGGCGCCTTCTGCCCTTTTTCTGATTGTACCTGACGCCCAATGCCTTTTTTCTGATTGCATGTGATGCCCGGTGCCTTTTTTCTTACTGCTAACAATTCATTGAGTGATTGACACATTTACGACCCCAAGCCAATGATTGTCATGTAATTTAATTAGGATAGCAGTGCCAAATGGCCTCGTTGAAGGCTGCTGGTGGTTGTCCATTGTGGTTTTTCTAAATTGCCGTTTAATTTTGGGCTGTGTCGCGTACACTTATTCCACATCTCATTATTTTCTATTAATCAATATTTGAACTGATTGGCAATAATAACAGGTAAAAATAGGTGATTGGTCAGGTAAATTATTTCTATCGAATGACCAATCAGATTACTGGGTCAACTAACCAAAACAAAAACATGTGGTGTGTTATTTTAACCATCATGGAAAGCATGACATTTTGTAAGGTTTTTGTGGACATTGAATTGCTTGATGGTATAATAGCTAGGAATCTGATTTTGAGAAAACAGACAGTTGAGGTTATGGTCTACGCAATAGTTACCATGCCGTGTGACCTTGACCCCATTTTCACGCTCTAGTAACTCGATAACCTTAGGTCTTTTTTCAGGCGGAAAACATTTTGAAATACTTTTGTGGACATTGAATTGCTTGAAAAGTATAGGTATTGGGTATACAGACAGGTGATATTACATGTATCGTCTACACAAGTCTATCCACATGACGTGTGACCCTGGCCTCATTTTGACGTTCCAGTGATACTGTGAACTTAGGTCTTTTTCAGGCTGAAAATATTTTGGTTTACTTGAGTGGATAATGAATTGATTGAAAAGTTTAATAGTTAGGCATCTGCTATTGGGTATGCATATAGTTTTTGTGTATATATCAAATGAAAGCTTAGGTAGTTGATTTTAGTGATGGTGCCGCGCAGGCAAGACATACTTTTAGTGGCCACGCTTGTTAAACATTTTATCTGTATGCCCCTGCAATCAGAATCTACTGGCTTTTTACTGATTTTATACTGATCTGATTTTGTCATGGTACACCATTAATATTTGTAATGCAGTTACATTAGCATCATGGTAGATCAATTAAATTTAATACCAATGGCTAGTGTTTCCCCCAGCCTTCAAAAAGGGCATGGTATTTTTTTCAAAAAGGGCACATGAAACACACCGCAGCCACCTGAAAGGGCACATGAAACCCGCCACAGTCACCTGAAAGGGCTCATAAGTCATGCACTCAACCATTATTAAGGCACATTAAAAAAGACATTATGCATAAACATTTATTGTTTTCTACACTGTGACAAGTCTTTAGAAAGGCTGTCCTACCAATCTTCACTGTCACTGGGTAACAGGCTGTCAATTGCAAGCTATTGTCATCTGCACATTGCAATATGGTCTGAAATAGAAAGTTAAGAACATTTCAGACAATTAAAAAGTAGAATACTAAATTGATCTACATGTATGAGGGCATTTAAACGACCAAGTAAATGAAAATATTATTATTTTTACACAGTCCAGTGGTCAAACAACGTTTTTGATCTTATTTTCGATTTAAATAGATGAACTATCAAGTTTTTATATACCTTGGAAAGGCGAAATAGGTCAGCTTCTTGCATTTTAATTGCACAGGATTGGTTCTTCTCCCTTGTTTTCATTTGTATCTTGTCGCATATCAAGTTGTCAGTGCCTACAGTGGTTTTGTTGTGTGCCGTAATCACGATCTGGTTCTATTTTAAATCCAGTTTAGTGTAAATGATCGGGGAACCAGTCAATGGGAGATGACTCAGATTCAAAATAAAAAAGAGGCCCATGGCTCTAAACATTTACGACAAAAAGGGCATGGCGCGAGGGAAAGAGAATAAAACGGGCATGGCGACGCAAAAAGGGCGGCATGGCGCAACGCAATGCTAAACATGCTTGGGAGAAACACTAAGGGCGTTCTGTCTGTATGCTCCTGGGACACGGTCTAGTGGTTGTGTTTTATATATTGCACGGTCTACTGCTGACTTCGGAATTTTTGTATACTGATTTGGCCTACTGTCTGTAAATGGTAGTCTGGAGAACAGAAATTCTTAACTTTTTTCTTCATGTTGTTGCTAGAATCTTTGAAATGTTTGCCATTTTTATTTTTGCAAGAAAACGTAACTAAATTCACATAAAAGAGTAAAGAAATGGCTTACCTCTTAAATAAATGAAGCAAAATCACTTTGCCCCCTAGTTTTTCCATTGTAAATGGCAGCCATATTTGGGGATGCCAAATTGTCAATAATCACTTTTTTTTAGAATTTTAGAAAATCATTCAGATCACAGAGATATTTTGTGATCAACTTGTTTTTGTTTACATCTGGGAGTACACTTTGACGTCATATGACGTCACAATTAAAATTGACAATTTTTCCCACCATTTTTTTACAATGGGAAATCCCCATAGGCTTGCAAATATCTGCATTTTTTGGAAATGTATTTAACTTTCTGTAAAATTGTTATATTTTTTAACTACGTCTTTTTGGTACTAATAAGATTATGTAAACAAATTAAAGCAAAATTATTTTAGAAAAAAATATTTTTGATTTTTCCATTCTCCAGACTACCCTTTACAGACAGTAGCTCTTCTGTCCGTTTAACAAATAGCGTTTATGACATATCATTGATATTTGGTAGGCTGTTTCATAAGCATCAGTACTGGTCTATTCCAGGAGGATATCATCTATATATACGCTCTTACAGTCATGGTCTACTGACTAAAAGGGTTCTAGCTCCTTTGGCTATATGATAATGGGTTTTTTTTCTAGTCTATTTATATACATGTATGCGAATAGATAATTGTACATTTCATATGTCGTCTGTCTCGGTGATAATTTTTGGCAGTGGTGTTCAATCTTGTGTATGAAATTTTTGGTCTTAGTCGGGCCAACGCAAGACGGTGATCGTTGACCGGTGATCTGGTAATCTTGGTGACTGCTAGCTGTTTTCCTTTTATGATTTTGTTTTTAAATTTTCGTTTGTGTTGGTTGCGTTGCGTTACAGCGTATACCTATCTCACATCTCTTTATCGTCTACAATGTTGGTATTTGGTATACAGTTGCATGTTAATCAAATGAATATACATTGTAGGTCAATTTATGGGTAATTTTCAGGAATGTATTCAAGATTTACTTTTGTATATTGGCTAGACATATCTGTGTTAGGTTATTTAAGATACAAGTTTGGGTGAGTTTTGAGTTTTGGGGCTTTTGTGGTGAGTGTGAAATAGTTACTGATTTCACATAACAAAGGATGATTATTGCGTATCAAATTTTCACCTCCAATACTAATACAATCCAATTACTTGGAGTGTGATGGCTCTTAGGATAATCATTTATCCTAAGCGACATCACACGAGATCTATCAATTTAAATCATTCTTCGAAACGCAGTCAGGTTATGGATTGAAAGTGATTATTTTCTCTCGACTAAGCTGTGGCTATGACTATGGTTGTGGTTATGAAGGGGTTTAGGCTTATGAATCATATGTAATTTTTCCCACCGCCCCACCCTGTTTTATTTGACTAGTGTTTCACACTCCAGGAACTGGATGCTCCTCAAATTTTCACCTCCAATACTGATACAATCCAGTTTTGCTAAAGCTGATGTACGCGATAAAGTGCCCTTTTTTCAATTTGGCACCCTGTCTTTTCAAATCCTGGCTGGAACACTGAACATAACTTTAATTTATGAAAGGATATTATAGTCTCCATCCATATTACCACTACATGCGTCTGTGGGAGCTAGTTTGGCAAGCATGTCAGCGATCTCATACCAATCTATATTTGCATGGCCTAGGATACTGCCATTCCACTTCTGCATAGCACATAGATATATTCTTTTATGTCCCTGAGAAGGTCTGAGTAGTTGGTTGATTGCCAATTCAGTGAGATGACTCCAACTGCTGTCTGACAGGATGTGCAGCTTGTTATGGTCTTTTGTTGGACTGGTTATACATTCATTATATACAATGCTGCAGCACCATCCCTATAGCTACTAGTTCTCCCAGAAGGATGGATCCTCATCTAGGTACAGTTTTTCTTAGATGGAGGGGAGGTTGACCTGATTTCCTTGGTATAGGACAGCTCCCGCTCCACAAGGTCCTGGGTTACCCTGGCATGACCCGTCTGTAAAAGCAATTATTGTCTCTCCATCCAAATCTCCTAGTAATTTATGAAAGGATATGGAGTAAATGAACATGAGACCAGAACACATCTGTTAACTCCAACTGCAATTAATTTTTGACCGGATTTCACTAGTTATATTCACTAGTAAATCTGGGTTATAAAATGGTGAATGTCAGGTGGGCGGTGGGCGGACGGCGGGCGGGGAAAATACTTTCGTAACAGTTTCCTCAGCAACTACTAATCACAGCCTCTTGGTATTTGGTTTGCAGCATCAGTATGGGCTCCCATAAGGTGGGATGCGATTTCAGGTCTATCGCTCACCTACTTCCTGTTTACCGACTTAGTTAATTTTTGACATAAATGTCCAATTATAGAAAATTTTTGTAACAGTTTTCTCAGCAACTACTAATCGCTAGTAGTCATGACCTTAACCTGTTCCCTATTTTTCCCATACATGTAACTAAAGCAGGTCAACTCCCACAAAAGGGACCAGTTTGTAAACAAATATGGCGGATTTAACACAGGATTTTTCTTGTACATGTAGATATTTTAAAATCAGTTAAGTTGCCAAGTGAGGTAAGAGGGGTAAATTATTGGAGAAAAGTTAAGTTCATCATGAAAATATGGGGTGGTATAAAACATCAGACTTAGAAATAAAAATAAAAAACTAGAAAATGAATCTTGTGACACAGACTATAGTTATAGTTTTTACACCTCTTTGGTCTTTGTAACAAGATAATGATTGAATAAGCTGTAATAATGTTGCTCCTTTCAGTTTGACATCTTATTAAGTTGGGAAACGATTGCACTATCATTTGTATCTGTTACTTGTAAATAAACATGATAAACAGGCTTGCAAAATGGGCGATATTCGTCAGTCCATGGCTAGCTAGGGACATGTTTGGTGATTTTCATCATTGGTCCGACCTAAATCAGTACTGCACCTGACAAGATGTCCGTCAGATTTCTGGGTCATAATATATTTAATTGTTAAACTTTCTGCCAATCTTTTGATTTTGACAAAAATATCACGATATTACTTGCTATTTTGTGACAGCTGGATGATTTTACTGTATTTATTTACAAAAAATCTTTGACAAATTGATAAAACTGTAAAAAAAAATGTTATTGCACATGCCCAAATATATGTATATTGATACAGGAGAGCAACTCCCTGTGATTGTATGTAATGTAGCAGCTGCCTAAAGATTAAACGTCAGGTTTAAGATTGTCTTTGTATGGTTTTAATTTTTTGTATAATTTTGATCACTATTGACTTATTTGGGATAAATTTGAGATATTGGTTTAATGAAATATTCAGTTTTTTACATTTTTTTATACCCTGCCATGCGAAGTGGCAAGGTAGTATGTTATACTGTCAGTTTTTTCTGTGTCTGTCCGTCCCCCAAAGGTTTCTGAATGATAACTTGAAATCGTGTCAAAGGATTTGAATGATATATTTTGCCCAGCTGTTAAGTAAGATAAAATACAGGTCAAATTTGATTTTCAGGATGATCTGAAAAAAATTATTGAGGATTTGCCACTTGATGAAATTTTCTAGTCTAAGAAAGATAACTCATTTCTTTCCATCTATATATATTTACAGTATATTATACAAATATATTTAATTATTGTTGAATATCGTGGCTGGGTATCATTTAATGTCACATCAGATGTCCTATTTTTTTTATCTTGAATTTCATATTAAAGTATAGGATCAAAATGGTAAAAGGGACAAAATAATTAACAAGTCTGATATTTAAAGTACTTTTCAACATTAAATAAACAAGTTATGCAACAGCCAGTCTTAAATTTCCAAAACTGCTCCATCAGCTTGACCATTAAAAAATGTTTTAAAAAGTCACATTATTACAGCTATCATGGTGTGCTCCCAAAAATAGCTTCACTGATTAATCTTTTATACAATTATCAGGCCACCAACGGCAATAAATCTTTATTTGACAAGTGTCTTGCTAATTTGAAAAAAAACCAGGATATTGAAATTAATCATAATTTATGACTCAACAAATATCTCAATCTGAATTAAGTCTGAATGTATATATATATATTTACAAAATTATAATATTTAAAGTCTTGAAATAACACAAATTGGGAGTTTGATCCACATGTCTAGAGATTGCATTCCTTATGGCCATTTGGGACAAAACATGTATGCTACTAGTATTTATTTACATGTATGCATATATATATAGAAGGGATGATAAAGCAAAACTTAGCATATGGTATTTTTGTAAGAATTCTTATTGTCTCGCCTGCGAAGCAGAGCGGGACATAGTTGTTACTTTACCGGCGGCGGCGTTAACTTTTTGGAAAAGTTTTATGAGCACCTCCATATCTCAAGAACTATAGGTCCTGGGTTGATGAAACTTGGTACGCATATGCCCCAGTAGTAGCTTAGCACAGTTGCATCCCCACCTTTTGACCTTGACCTTGATTTTCCGGTTGAGTGACTTTGACAATTTTCAATACATATAATAGCAATAGAAAAGTTTTGCGAGCACCTCCATATCTCAAGAACTGTAAGTCCTAGGTTGATGAAACTTGGTATGCATATGCCCCAGTAGTAGCTTAGCACAGTTGCATCCGCATCTTTTGACATTGACCTTGATTTTTCGGTTGAGTGACTTTAACAATTTTCAATACATATAATAGCAATGGAAAAGTTTTGCGATCAACTCCATATCTCAAGAACAATAGGTCCTAGGTTGATGAAACTTGGTATGGGTGTGCCCCAGTAGTAGCATCCCCATCTTTTGACCTTGACCTTGATTTTTCGGTTGAATGACTTTGACAATTTTCAATACATATAATAGCAATGGAAAAGTTTTGCGAGCACCTCCATATCTCAAGAGCTATAAGTCCTAGGAAACTTGGTATTCATATGTCCCAGTAGTAGCTTAGCACAGTAACATCCTCATCTTTTGACCTTGACCTTGATTTTCCGGTTGAGTGACTTTGACAATTTTCAATACATATAATAGCAATAGAAAAGTTTTGCAAGCACCTCCATATCTTAAGAACTGTAAGTCCTAGGTTGATGAAACTTGGTATGCATATTCCCCAGTAGTAGCTTAGCACAGTTGCATCCCCATCTTTTGAATTTGACCTTGATTTTTCGGTTGAGTGACTTTGACAATTTTCAATACATATAATAGCAATGGAAAAGTTTTGCGAGCACCTCCATATCTCAAGAACTATAAGTCCTAGGAAACTTGGTATTCATATGTCCCAGTAGTAGCTTAGCACAGTTACATCCTCATCTTTTGACCTTGACCTTGATTTTCCGGTTGAGTGACTTTGACAATTTTCAATACATATAATAGCAATAGAAAAGTTTTGCGAGCACCTCCATATCTCAAGAACTGTAAGTCCTAGGTTGATGAAACTTGGTATGCATATGCCCCAGTAGTAGCTTAGCACAGTTGCATCCCCATCTTTTGACCGTGACCTTGATTTTTCGGTTGAGTGGATTTGACAATTTTCAATACATATAATAGCAATGGAAAAGTTTTGCGAGCACCTCCATATCTCAAGAACTATAAGTCCTAGGAAACTTGGTATGCATATGTCCCAGTAGTAGCTTAGCACAGTTACATCCTCATCTTTTGACCTTGACCTTGATTTTCCGGTTGAGTGACTTTGATTATTTTTATTGCATATATTTGCAATGATTAGGTTCTATAAACATCTTTTGATCTCAGAAACTGAAAATCCATGTAAATTCAAAATATAGTGGAAGTAAGAAAGAATAACTGTTTCTGATGGTGCCGACAGGCGAGACATACTTTAGTGTTAACTCTTGTTTTTAATCTTTTAACCATTCTCCATGCTGATTTTCTTTTTTAGTTCACAATGGGGAGACATTTTGGAAATATCAAAGTACTGAAGTCACAGCAAATTCATTTTGCACTTTCACCTTTTGAACAGAGAGCTTTTGCAGGATTTTTTTCAAAAGGACTTCCAAGGTTAATGCAAAGAGTTTCATCAACTATGTTTAGAGGTGCACCGAGTAAGTCTTAGCTTTATCATGTTAATGGGAATGATATGTTATTACTGGTAAATTATTTTTCTTCCAACAAAATTTATAAAATTTCAATTTTAATCAAAATATTTTTATCTGTATTTGTTTGAGGGCTGTGTGACATGTGTAAAACTGCATTGTTTTGTTGTGTTGAATTGCTCCTTAAATTCTGTCAACTAAATATGTCAATTGTTTTTATATATATATTGCACCATTACATTGCTACAGGGGGCTAAAGACAGGCCAAGCCCTAAAAATCAACTTTTTAAAATTTTTGGTCTGACTTTCAAAATCTTTTTTTCATTGGATTCCTTCTGAAAATCCCTGCCATATTTTGCAATCAGATTTGCAGTCTTAAAACTTTAGGGAAATTAGAGGTCAAAGGACCAAATATGTCAATTGATACATATAATTGTATACTTTATTCTTTGCTTTACATGTACTTGTTATTCATGTTATTTATTTATAATTAATCATTGTAATGATTCTGCCCCTTCAAGGACCATAATTGGAAATTAAATATGTCTTATGTATATAAATAAAGCTGTTTGTATTACTGTCTGTAAAGGATACTCTGGAGAACAGAAATTCTGAGAATTTTTCTTTATGTCATAACTAGCACATTTGAAATGTTTGCTATTTTTATTGTTGCACAAAAACGTAACTAAAGGGGTATGTTCAGGAAGTGCTGAAATCGGCCCCATATTCCACAGATTTTCAACTTTGTACCATCTCAATGAATTTGATGGAATTCAGTCATAAGATAACCAAACTTTACATATTCAATGGATTCCACATGCTTACGGCAAAATGCATGATATTTATGATGTCATAAACGTGCAGAAATCTCGGAAAACATCAATATTTGCTTCATTTTTGACGGTTTACAAGAGGTTTTTCTTGAAATTAGTATAGAGCGCATTCGTCAACAACCCTAATTCTTTGCCCATCAATTTGTCTTTCAAAAATAAGCATTTCATTAAAAAATTGTTTTTGTTGACACATGCGCTCTTTGTTAAATCAAGAGAATTCTTACCAAAAATGATCAAAATTTGCCAAATATCAATAAATTTCATAAAATCGTATGATTTCTAGCCCAGTTTTCTCGTATTTGCTGAAGATTTTGAATATAGTTTTTTTTATTTCTAAAATAACACCATTTCAAAACATATTTGGCTGTAATTTCAGAAAGTTTACTCCAAAGTTGAAATTGTGGGCCAATTTTGGTTCTAACCGAACCCAGTCCTTACCAAAAAAAGAGTGAAAAAAAGCTTACCTCTTAGATAAATAAAGCAAAATCACTTTGCCCCCTTGTTTTTCCATTGTAAATGGCAGCCATTTTTGGAGATGCCAAATTTTAAAAAAATCACTTATATCAAAGAATTTTCGATACCACTTTTACCAAAGAGGTATTTTGTCATCAACTTGTTTTTGTTGACATCAGGGAGTGCATTTTGACGGCATATGACGTCACAATAGGAATTTGAGATTTTTTTCCCGTACCTTTTTCACAATGGGAATTTCCCATTCAAATGTAAATATTTAGATTTTTAGAAAATGTATATAAGCATTTTTAAAAGTTGTTATATTTTTAGTTAGGTCTTTTTGATACTCATAAGATTATATAGATAAATAAAGGCTTACGTTTTACAGAAAAAATAAGTTTTGATTTTTTCATTCTCCAGACTACCCTTTACAGACAGTAGATGTTGATGTATATTTATATTTGTCAAATACATATGCATTTTAAAGTCCACCACAAGATGCATGTATCAAAAAGCTTTGTAAATCCATCATTGGCTTCATGTGATCAAAGCAATAGACTATACATATTGGGCCTCCAAGGTACAGGGTTCAACTTGTTGCAGTTGTATCGTGCTGTGCTCGACGTAGCATTTTATTCTAGATATAACAACAATGGCTGCAATATTGCTCACCAGACATAAATAAAATTACAATCAATTGATAGGTCTTTCCATGAAACTGAAACTTGTTGTTCACATACAATGAAATCAACTTATACTCAAATTCAGAATAGTGGTACCTTTTTATGGCCCGACCACGTATGTGGATCGGACATATAGTTTTACCCTTGTCCGTCCGTCCGTCTGTACATTTCATACATTATGGGACTTTTTTTACATTGTGGGACTTCATAAAAAGTCCCACAAAAAAATGAAGAAATAATACCTTATTTGCATATTTCCTTATCATGTGATCATTATTACAAGTAAAGTCTCTCAAACATAAGAATAGCATTGATAGACATTTATTGATGGACTGTATGGACAGTTACCACAAACCATGGACAAGACCATAAAATTTTTATTTGAAATCCATTCGGACCACTCGGATTTTTTCCTTTGTTGAAAGCTGAACTAGGATCACTTTGAAATCTCTGCCATTTTATGTCCAGATGAATTATTTCTAATGGATGTTGCAGATCAACATGCAAGTGAGGTAAGTTAGAATTTTAATGGAGAAGATATTGCAATGGAAATATTGCATGTGGTTTTAAAGTTGATAAAAAGTATTTTTAATCTTAATGGGACTTTTGTCCAAATGTTTACAAGTAAATAAAAAAAAAACATGGAAGAAGAATTTGCTTTTAGTAATATTGATGTGTTTGCTTATATGTTTAGGGGTTTTTACTGCTGTAATGCTTACATTCTAATGGTTTCCTTCAGTTAGTGGGATTTTTCTCTCTCAAAAAAATGCATGAATATAACCAAAGACATTTTGTTATATGCTTAAGAATGAAATGATGGTATGTTAAACAGTAAAAAGCAAGGGTTACTTGTAGTTTTAAAAAAGGTAAATTCTAATGCAATTTTGGTGTTTGATAATTATGACTAGGTAGCAGCTATATTATGCTTAGAAGTTTTGGGATCATATTCTTGTGTTGTGGGACCTTTGATTTTATGGGACCTTGGTCTTAGTTTGTGAGACTTTTACTATCTATCATGTCTATTGAAGTTAAAAATGAAAATCAGAAAACAAGATAACTACATGTATATGGCAATTTCTTAGATATTTTAACATTTTATTTTTGTTTTGTGGGACTTTCAGTTATATGGGACCTTGGTCTTAGTTTGTTAGACTTTTACTGCCTATAGAAGTTAAAAATGAAAATTAGAAAAAAAGATGCTTAGAAGTTATGAGATTTTATTTTTGTTTTGTGGGACTTTTTATTTTATGGGACCACAGGTCTTACTTTGTGAGACTTTTACTGCCTATAGAAGTCAAAAAATGAAAATTAGAAAAAAAGATAACTACATGTATATGGCAATTTCTTAGATATTTTAAAATTTTATTTTTGTTTTGTGGGACTTTCAGTTTTATGGGACCTTGGTCTTAGTTTGTGAGACTTTTACTGCCTATAGAAGTTAAAAATGAAAATTAGAAAGAAAAAAAGATGCTTAGAAGTTTTGAGATTTTATTTTTGTTTTGTGGGACTTTTTATTTTATGGGCCCACAGGTCTTAGTTTGTGAGACTTTTACTGCCTATAGAAGTCAAAAATGAAAATTAGACAAAAAGATAACTACATGTATATGGCAATTTCTTAGATATTTTAAGATTTTATTTTTGTTTTGTGGGACTTTCAATTTTATGGGACCTTGGTCTTAGTTTGTGAGACTTTTACTGCCTATAGAAATTAAAAATGAAAATTAGAAAAAAGATGCTTAGAAGTTTTGAGATTTTGTTTTGTTTTGTGGGACTTTCGATTTTATGGGACCTTGGTCTTAGTTTGTGAGACTTTTACTGCCTATAGAAGTTAAAAATGAAAACTAGAAAAGAAGATGCTTAGAAGTTTTGAGATTTTATTTTTGTTTTGTGGGACTTTCAGTTTTTTATGGGACCACAGGTCTTACTTTGTGAGACTTGTACTGCCTATAGAAGTCAAAAATGAAAATAAGAAAAAAAAAAAGATATAAAAAAAATATATGCTTAGAAGTTTTTAGATTTTCTTTTTCTTTTGTGAGTTATTTGATTTTATGGGACCTTAATGAGTCATAGTTTGTGAGACTTTTGCTGTCTATAGAATAAAAAAAATGAAAATTAGAAAAAAAGATAAAATCTTTATGCTTAGAAGTTTTGAGATCTTATTCTTGTTTTGTGGGACCTTTTATTTTATGGGACCTCATTCTTAGTTTGTGAGACTTTTACTGCCTATAGAAGTTGAAATGAAAATTAGAAAAATATTCTTAGAAGTTTAAAGATTTTATTTTTGTTTTGTGGGACTTTTTTATGGGACCTTGGTCTAAGTTTGTTTGACTTTTACTATATATAGAAGTCAAAATTGAAATTTAGAAAAAAAGATTAAAACTACTATCTTAGAAGTTTTGATATTTTTGGTTTGTTTTGTGGGACCTTTTATTTTATGGGACCCTGGTCTTGGATTTGTGAGACTTTTAATTAGTTTTACAATCTATAGCATTGAAGGCCACAAGGAATAAAAATGTGTTCTTGTTGGATAATCAAAATCTCACAAGCCTGAAATTTTAAATAAAGGAGGAATCTCATTATTTGTGATAAAAAAGAGAATTTTAACCTTCTTTTAATAAGTGCTGAGTTCTTCATATACTTTCTATTACAGTCATCATTCTTGGAAGTCCATTTTTTATGACAACAATTTTCTAATTAGGTGAACAAGAATTTTACTAAATTGGCATTGTTGTCGGTTGTTAGTGGAACTTTTTGATCTTGGTTTTCTGCTTTTGGTGGTTTGTGGGACTTTATGATCTTTGTCTTCTGTTTTAGGTAGTTTGTGGGACTATGATCTTGGTATTCTATTTTTGGTGGTTTGTGGGACTATGATCTTGGTTTTCTGTTTTTGGTGGTTTGTGGGACTATGATCTTGGTTTTCTGTTTTTGGTAGTTTGTGGGACTATGATCTTGGTATTCTATTTTTGGTGGTTTGTGGGACTTTGATCTTGGTATTCTGTATTTGGTGGTTTGTGGGACTATGATCTTGGTTTTCTGTTTTTGGTGGTTTGTGGGACTATGATCTTGGTTTTCTGTTTTGGGTTGTTTGTGGGACTTTGGCCTTAAGATTTTGGTATTTTTTGTGTGACTTTGAGCAAAGGTATGGACTGGTTTTATGAGACATATAGGTCTTAGTATAGTTTTGTGGTACTTCAGTCTTTTGTTTTGATTTGTTTTGTATTTTGTGTTACTTTGGCAAATTAAGGTCTTGTTTTATGGGTTTTTAGCATTGTTTATGTTTTGTGTGACTTTTTTCTTTTTATCAGTTTTATTATAAAGGAAAATGAAAAGGGACTTATAGATCTCAAAAATATTTTATTATCATTTCAGAGAGGGTTTTCAAATCCAGTGAAGTTACAAACAGATTTAATGCCCTTGTTGGATGATTTATCGCAGATGCTGAAAATAGGTTCAAAGCTTCTATTACAGACACAAAATGGCTGTTTCAAACACAAGGTGAGTATCTGTGAAATCGTGGTTAATGAGGTTTGTCAGTTACCTGCACAAGGAGGGTGGTTTCCTCTGTGTACTTCGGTTTCCTCCCCATTAAAACTGACCGCCCTACATAACCCAGATGCGTAGATAAAAGATGTTAAAAACTAACACTCGCACACTTTTGGTGGTTTACTTGGGTAGAAAAGGCTTCCTCCTCCATTAAAACTGACCACCTCATATGACCCTGGCCATTGAAACAGCATTTAACACCAACAAACATAACCAAAAAAATTTGTCTTTTGATGCCAAAAAATCTGTTCTGAAACTGCACAGTACTAACCTTATCCAAAAAGGCTAAATAAATGCTTTAGGATAGCTCACTTTCCTTGATAAAAATATTGATATAAAATATAATTTTCTCACATACAAATCAATAATAATAAAAAAAAAAACGGTCAAAATCTGCTTTTCCTGGAATTGCTTTTAGGTCAACTCACTTAATGTTGGGGCCTTATTGGTGCCCCGGGCATCATTGGGAATCCATAGGATGTTGCACAAAATAACCATTTGGATTTTGATTAGCCAAAAAATACATGTATAAGCACTGTTGCAAAAAATAGAACATTGGTCATCTTTTGAAAATATTTCAATTACCATAGTATTTAGCAAAAATTTGCCACATAAGGTTATGTTTTGCAGAATGATAAGACAGGTCTTTGTCAACAAAGGATCTGTTCAATGATGTTGGTGTTAGGACCCCTTAAGTACTGACAGTGGATTTTTAATTTGTATTTGAGATTGCAACTTTGAAAATCTTCACAACAGATTAGATTAAAAGTGTACCAGGTGATCAATTCAGGCTTCATGGCACCTCTATTTTTAAAATGCATCCAGTTTAGTAGTTAAGAATGATTTTCTTTTTTAAGGAATAACAGCAGCAAGAATTAGGACTCTTTAAAGCAAGTTTCAGCAAAAGTAGGACAAGAAAGCCCAGACCAGATTACAAGTGTATTGCTACGGAAGTATACTGCAACCCTCTCACAGGTTGGTCATTTTACTTTTTTTTCTCTCAAATATATCTTTAAAAGCTACATCAATGCAGTTTTATAGTGATCATTTATTACATTTATTATTTTCTTAGTCTATTATATATGAAGGTAATTACAAAATAACTGAACTGTCATGACAAATCTCAATCATCCAGATAGACAATACAAAACAAGGAAAAACATACTGAATAAGTTGGAGATTGTAATGGTCTTGATTTGCTACAGGCATTTGAACAGAAATGATGCGTTGAACCAGGTTTTATTATTTCCCTGTCATTACACTCAAAGGGTTCAGTATCAACACAAAGCAACAATGTTCTAAGACAAAGTCAGGATAAAATTACCTTTTGTCTTGTCTGGATGAATGCCATTAAAAATTCGTTTGGCAAGGAAATTTTTGACAAAATTTGTACAGTGTATGTATTGGATATATAGTGATATAGAGTAAAATGCTTAAGGTCAGGATTCTGGCAAGTAAATTACAATTAACTGTCAGTGGGAGAGTTCAAGGTCATAGCTAGACCTTATATTATACAATTATTGACTGATCATGAGGGAAACAGTACATTTGTTTCCACGAGGTACTTACTATTTCACGAGGCGGGTATGTACTGTTTTCCGAATAACCAGTAAACAATTGTTTTATTATACTGAATCGGTAAACAACTTAACTAAAGCCACGCCTACTGCTCAATCTTTACCTTGTATACAGCTATACTCCAGCCTTGCCTCCTGCCAATCATACGAAAACCCCGCGAAATAGTATTACGGTACTATTACCCTAGGGAAATAGTTTTTACTATAACCCTAGGGAAATACACATGTAGTACTTTTACCAAATTCAAGATGTAATAGTTAAAATGGTTACCTGCATTTTATATAGAAAAAATCTACTGAAGTATAATAATAATATTTATTGCATTTATATGACATTATATTTTTTTTCATGTATTTTAATTAAATTTCTTTTTTTTTCAAAGGTGCTCAATATGAATGATACTGAAATCCAGTGGGCCTGTGACCCTTTAGGTCACACCCAGGCTGTCCATTCAAATCATTACAGGCAAAGGTCAACATTTATCGAGAGGGTTAAAACTCATGTATCTTAAGGACATGTACTGTCACCCAAAGTGAAAGAGAAAGGATTGGATGATAGTGAATTAAATGGTAAGTAATTTTGAGAGTTGTAAATGCACCAGTTGCTAGCTTAGTGATGTTAATGGACTTTTTTCAGGAATTAGAAAACTCCAAATAACTTCTTTATAAATAAAAAAAAATCCCAAAAATTTTAAGTCTTTTATTTTATTACAAATTCAATTTTCACGAATTTTATTACTTTTTTTTCAATCATGGAATCAAATCATACATATATTCAAAACATATTTTAATCAAGTTATATAAGTAAGAAAAAAAGATGGTTTAAATGATGTAAGTAACAAAAAAAGTCAGCAAATCACCTGATGTATTTCTTAATTGATACTTTTTAGATTTGATATTAAAGAGCATTAAGGGCAGAGGGGATAATAAAGAAGTTAATGATAAGTAGGATGTCATCCAGAAAATGAAGAAAGAAGGACCCTGACATTAAAAGCTAAGAAGACAATGGAGATAACAGTGATGAGGAAGAGGAAGATGAGCATCCTGCTAAAATTAAAGATAAGAGTACAAGTAGATGTAGATGGTCGACTGGTGAAATTGATCAACTAAAGAAAAATTACTTCAAAGAACAATAAGGACAAGGACTTGCCCTTCTAAGACAGACCATACAAAAAAACAAAACAAAATTTCCCTACAGTTCATGTAACCTCAAACTGTTTTGTGTTTTATGTTTTATGTTTTATATATATGTTCACTTTTGCGTAATTAAGCAATTTAGTGTATTTTCTAAAAATCGAAACTCATCTTTTTAAATGCAAAATCAATCAAGTGTGATGACCTATTCCCAATAAGCAAAATATGCCAAATTATGGGGGCCAATTTGTGTGCTTATCCTACTAAAGATTTTTGCAATTTTAAGAAAGCAGGGAAAGGTAATTAATTAATTGATTTTGTTGTGATTATCATTTTGACTAGATATAAGCTTGTATTTATGTAAATGGTTTTATGTTATAAAAGAAATTACTGAATTTTCTGGAGTGTCAGAAACTTAGACTTCGTGGTTTACTGAATATACTCAATATTACTTGACAATGGCTAATCAAAAAGTTTCATTACTTGTATTTTAGATGCTTGAAAATCATGCTATTATTAGTAATAAAATACTGGTTTCTTCTTTAAGTCTCTTTTTGAATTTATTCATTCCACACTGTCAATGACTGTATGAGTAAAACAAGTAAAATAGGAAATGAAAAATATATCATACAAGATAGTGCATGTGCTTTTGGAAGTCAAAACCCTGGAGTGGCCAGATTAACTATCAAAGAAACAATACCTATTACAAAATGAAGACAATGTTATTTTAAGTAATCTATGCTGCAGATTTATATACAAATTCAATGAATGCAATAATTGAAAAAGAAGGAATATGTAAAAGTGTAACTGTTAACAATTTCAACAAACTATAAAAATGTCACAATAAGAACCAACAATAGAATTTATGACACCATTTGCCAAAATTAAATTTGGTATTTGAAAGAAGTTTCTATGGTTATCAAGTTTAAACATTTCTTTATTGTTTTTTCCTTTTTCCTAATTTAAATGAAGAAAATTGAACAATTTTTTGCTCTGCTGGGTGGCCGCTGGCAAGTATACAAATAATGGGAATGTTATACAGAATACATTGATCTGAGTAATTCATAACGACTGCTACTGAGTATAAAGTTTTAAAATGGTATTTTAAAAAAATGACGTGTACCAGACAACTGTTCCACTTATTTATTTATTTTGAACACTGACATGACTGTATGCACCTCATTTTTGTCTTGCCGGTGATGAATGTTGCAAAAGTTTAGACTAAGGGATGGTGATTCAAGTGAAAGAGGCGGCGTCCACAATTGTTAAAGTTTTTGCTTAAGTCTGTGTTATGTGACCAACTTATGGTACATCATTGAAATTTGGTATGCAGGTGCAATAGCATTAGTATAGATCAGTTTTTAAAGCATTTCATCTGTATGCTCCTGCAGTCACAGTCTACTGACTCTGCAATTTTATACTGATTTGGCCAATGTTAACCTTTTTTCTATGAAGCAGTTATGTTACGTCATTGATACTTAGTATGCAGTTTCATTAGCATCAGTGCAGATCAATTTTGAGGGAATTTTGTCTGTGTGCCCCTGAAGTCACGGTCTAGTGACTTTGAGATTTTATACTGATTTGGCTTAATTTTAATGTTTTATCTTATGTCTGTTTAACATGAAGCAGTTGTAGTAAACCATTGATATTTGGTATGCAGTTGTATTAACGTCATTACAGGTCAATTTCAAGAGGATTTCATCTATATGCTCCTGCAGTCACAGTCTACTGACTTTGAGATTTTATACTCAATTGGCTAAATGTTAATGTTTATCTGAGTCTGTTTTATGTGAACAAGTGGTACTCCAGTGATATTTGGTATACTGTTGCATTTGCATCAACACAGATCAATTTCTTGAGTAATTGCCACTACTGTTGTCACTTATAACATTTGCATTTTTATTAAACTTCATTTTATACTGTGTCCAGCTGCGACAGGCGAGACATGTCTTTGTGTTAACAGTTTATTTATTTCATATATAAAATCCATCATTGCAGTAAAAATTAAGCCCCACAAGTTAATATGTCCATGTTAAGTCCCACAAATTAATATGTCCATATTAGGTCCCACAAGTTTATATTAAGTCCCAAAAGTTAATATGTCCATATTAAGTCCCACAAGTTAATATGTCCATATCAAGTCCCACATGTTAATATGTCCATATTTAGTCCCACAAGTTAATATGTCCATATTAAGTCCCACAAGTTAATATGACCATATTAAGTCCCACCAGTTAATATGTCTATATTAAGTCCCACAAGTTAATATGTCTATATTAAGTCCCATAAGTTAATATGTCCATATCAAGTCCCACATGTTAATATGTCCATATTTAGTCCCACAAGTTAATATGTCCATATTAAGTCCCACAAGTTAATATGTCTATATTAAGTCTATATTAAGTCCCACAAGTTAATATGTCTATATTAAGTCCCACAAGTTAATATGTCTATATTAAGTCCCACAAGTTAATATGTCTATAATAAGTCCCACAAGTTAATATGTCTATGTTAAGTCCCACAAGTTGATATCAACAACAACAACAACAAAGTTCATTTGTACCAATCAAGGTGCCCACTTTGAGCAAATCAAAATCACATGAATTATTAAACAAAATAAAAGTACAATTAAGAAATAATTATTATGATTAGGAATAGAATATGGACATAGTAAGTCCCACAAGTTAATATGGGCATAGTAAGTCCCACAAGATAATATGGACCCTATTAAGTCCCACAAGTTCATATGGACCTATTAAGTCCCACAAAATAATATGGACATAGTAAGTCCCACAAGTTAATATGGACCTATTAAGTCCCACAAGTTAATATGGACATAGTAAGTCCCACAAAATAATATGGACATAGTAAGTCCCACAGGTTAATGTGTCCATATTAAGTCCCATAATACCAAATCCCACAATGTAGCATTCTCAGGAAAAATTATAGAAAGTCCCACAATGTTTTTCAAAAGTCCCACAATTGATAAGTCCCAGAATGTATCAAATGTTCGTCCGTCCGTCCGTACGTCCGTACATCCGTACGTCCGTACATCCGTACGTCCGTCCGTAACACTCTGGTTAAGTTCTTGGTTAAGGTCCATTACTCGGATACTAGATGTTGGGGGTCAACGATATTTCACCACCAGATGGGTCTTGGGTAGGGCTACACCACCCACTAGAAATTAGGTCACTGTGACCTATATTTTATGCATGAACGACTTCGGTTAAGTTCTTGGTTAAGGTCCATAACTTGGATACTAGATGTTGGGGGTCAATGATATTTCACTACTAGATGTGTCTTAGGTAAGGTGACACCACCCACTAGAAATTAGGTCACTGTGACCTATATTTTACGCATGAACGACTTCGGTTAAGTTCTTGGTTAAGGTCCATAACTTGGATACTAGATGTTGGGGGTCAATGATATTTCACTACTAGATGAGTCTTAGGTAAGGTGACACCACCCACTAGAAATTAGGTCACTGTGACCTATATTTTACGCATGAATGAACTTGGTTAAGTTCTTGGTTAAGGTCCATATCTCAGATACTACATGTTGATGGTCAATGGTATTTCACCACTAGATGTGTCTTGGGTAACATGACACCACCCAATAAAAATTTGGTCACTGTGATCTATATTTTATGCATGAACGACTTCGGTTAAGTTCTTGGTTAAGGTCCATAACTTGGATACTAGATGTTGGGGGTCAATGATATTTCACCACTAGATGTGTCTTGGGTAAAGTGACACCATCCACTAGAAATGAGGTCACTGTGACCTATATTTTATGCATGAATGACTTTGGTTAAGGTCCATATCTTGAATACTACATGTTAGGGGTCAATGATATTTCACTTCTCGATGAGTCTTGGTACATGGCACCACCCATCAGAAATAAGGTCACAGTGACCTATATTTTACACATGAACACTTTTGATGAATTTCTTGGTAAAGGTCCATATCCCAGGTAATACACATTGAGGGTCAATGATATTTCAAGAACGGGAGGGCCATCCTGTGGCTCATAGACACATTATCTAGTTCAATTGAATTTAAATGACACCAACAGGTTTGACAATTAGGTGTCTTTAGAGAAGAAAGAGGTTTAAAATTAGGTCAGTGAAGTTGGTCAGCCATGAAACACCTGTTGAAGTATAACTCATAAAAAGAATATTTATCAATTCAGGTAGAAATTTAAATGGATCAAACTGACCAGTAATTATTGGACAGATGCGATCAATTTAAATTTCTACCTGAATTGATATGCTATGATTTGATACTAACAACAGGTGCTTCATGGCTCACCAACTTCTCTGACCTAATATTAAACCTCTTTCTTCTCTTAAGACACCTAATTGGCAAACCTGTTGGTGTCATTTAAATTCAATTGAAAAAGGTACCACCATTCTGAATTTGAGTATAAGTATTTATAGAGTGGAGAAAGTTCTAGTGCTTGATCTAATTATATTTTGTTGTACTACTTTAATTTTTTTATTTATTTTTTTTCAGTTTTGATAGCCTGTTATCTGATCTATGACTGGGGAGAAAAGGATGCTATAAGACAGTTAAAGAAGCAGCCAGGACAATTTGATAATGATGTCTAAAACATAACAAACTGTAATCATATTTAATGAAAGTTAGAATGTATGTGTGAGAGATATTTTATTAAAGTATGTTTTATGTTCATGACTGGATATTTGTACATTTTTGCTAAAACCAAAAGTACTGTCGGTCTGTGACATGTTACTTAAATGTAAATCAAACACTAGTTTCATATTATTTTAGGAAAGGTGCAAAGAAGTACATGTATCAAAGGAACATTTGACATCTTGATGTGAAAAAAAAGAAATGGAAGAAGACATAATATACAACAACTCTACAAAGAAACACACAACACAAACAAACTGCAACCAGCAACTTGTTGGAAACAATTTGACAAATGATCTATTGAATTTCTTGGAACTTTTAAACACATTAAAGATATTGAGTAAATGAACACACATTGATTTTTAACTCACCCCCCCAGCTAATGGAAACTCATCCCCCAGCTAATGGAGTAGGTGTCAACTTAAAAAAATGGAGAAAGTTCAACTTAGAATCCTTCTAATTAAAAAGTGTCACATAAATCACATAGGAATGATAGGAGGACCTATGTAGCCTTAGCAGATGTATGCTTCTTATGCTGGCTGTGGCCTTCTTTTTCCACATGTATGAATGATCACTTGAAAGAAAGATGGATTAAGTACATAGGGCAATGGTGTATAGATATGGGAGCTTAGCTGCTTTGTAATCATTAGATTACTTATGTTAAAAGTTTGTTGGTGGAAGTTTATAAGCCCTGCATGTAGAAATTTAAAGGTGGCATTTGGTTTCTGAAGCTTATGTTTTGAAAATCATAATTGAAACTAAACACATGACAGCTAATATGAGGTTGCAAGTGACCTATGATTTTTGTCAAGGTCAACTGTTTTTTAATAATTAACAATTTTAATTGGCAATTGATTTCTAAGCAAGTTGAATTATTAAGTCCTTTACAAATAGTGCAGCTAGCATGGAATAAAGTCAAATGGGAAGAACGCATGCACTTAGTAAATATTGTGCATCCTCTAATATATCAAATAAGGACTTGAGATGTGTTTATATATCTAAACTATAAGAAGTGTCCATATTTGCTGAATGGATTGGAAGAATTTTCCTTATAAAACATGTTTAAACCAACAACTTACTGTAAGGTCGGTTGTGCTTCTTTTTCATTCGGGAGCCCAACAGAGTTGAGGAGGGGATATAGCGCTTGGTTCGTTCGTTCGTACATAATGGTTTTTGTTTTGTCAATAATTTGGGAACTAAACATCATGGAAGGCTAATATTTGGTCAGTGGGTACATCTTTGATGATAGTCAGCATCAGTACCAAAATTAAGTGACCTTGACCTATATTTTGCGCATGAATGACTCGGGTTAAAGTTTTGGTAAAGGTCCATATCTCAGCAACTGCAAGTGATAGATGATTTTGGGTCAGTGGGTACATCTTGGATAGTAACCAGCATCTGTACCAAAATTAAGTGATCTTGACCTATATTTTCCGCATGAATGACTCGGGTTAAAGTTTTGGTTAAGGTCCATATCTCAGCAACTGCAAGTGATAGAGTGATGAAATTGGGTCAGTGGGTACATCTTGGTTAGATATCAGCATCCGTACCAAAATTAAGTCACCTTAACCTATATTTTCCACATGAATGACTCAGGTAAAGGTCCATATCTCAGCAACTGCAAGTGATAGAGAGATGATATTAGGTCAGCGGGTACATCTTGGATAGTAACCAGCATCTGTACCAAAATTAAGTGACCTTGACCAATAATTTCCCCAATAATGACTCAGGTAAAAGTTTTGGTTAAGGTCCATATCTCAGCAACTGCAATATTGGGTAAGTGGGTACATCTTAGATAGTAACCAGCATCCGTACCAAAATTAAGTGACCTTGACCTGCATTTTCCACATGAATGACTGGGGTTAAAGTTTTGGTTAAGGTCCATATCTTAGCAACTGCAAGTGATAGAGAGATGATATTGGGCCAGTGGGTACATTTTAGATAGTAACCAGCATCCATACTTAAATTAAGTGACCTTGACCTACATTTTTTGCATGAATGACTCCGTTTAAAGTTTTGGTTAAAGTCCATATCTCAGCTATTGCAAGTAATAGAGAGATGGTATTGGGTCAGTTGGTAGAATGTGGATGGTCACCAGCATCCGTACCAAAATTGAGTCACCTTGACATACATTTTCTGCATGAATGACTTGGGTTAAAGGTTTGGTTAAGGTCCATATCTTAGCAACTGCAAGTGATAGAGAAATGGTATTGAGTCCGTGGGTACATCGTGGATCATGGTAACCAGCATTTCTACCAAAATAAGGTCACCTTGACCTACATTTTTCGCATGGATGGCATGGGTTAACAAACTCCAGATGCATGGTAGCTGCTTCAACTAGTTTAAGTTGAGTCTCTAACATCACTTGAAGAAATACCTTGCAGGAAACGACTAGATTTACACAAAAATACTTAAAATCATTGCAAGCGAGGGGATTAGCTGTCGTGTGCAACTGCTCCATTTCTTTATTGATTTTGTATCTCCCTAATCCTTTTTTTTTAACTACTTGACATAATTAATGAAACTTGGTATGTAGCTAGTACATCATATGTTATGCATATTACCAGGAAATTTTATCCTCATCATTTTGTGTGAGTTATGGCACTTTGAAGTTCAAAGATTCTTTGTTTATTCTGTTTGACAGCTGTGTACTAAAATAATCCACGATGTCTTTAAGATCAATTGCCAAAAAATAATAAAAACTAGGAATGAATATCAAGGTCTGAATTTCCTGTATTTCCAATATAACAATTTAAATAGAAACTCTCAGGAGCCTGAAGCGCTCACTTGGGTTTTCAATAATAAATTGTGTACTCTATCTATTAAAGCTGGAAATACAAAGGTCTGGTATGCTTTCATAGCAACAAGTTGAAGAGATGAACGACTGCAACTGTTTCTCAGATACTAAAGCTCAATATGAGCCAAATACAAAAAAGGGGCAATAACTCCTTAAAGAGATGTCAGATGTTCTTGAAAAATTCAATATGTTTAGATGATAAGGTACTGGTCACTTTTGCCCTACCAGAATTTTGAGATCCATTGGGTTTTTTTTAAAGTTTTTTTCAAAAAACCGCAATTTACCTCTTTGATATTTTTTACCATGCCGGATGGTGGCCATGATTAAAACAAATCGAAAATCCAACCAAGAGTTTGTATCACCTATTCTAATTTACCTTTGTATGGTGTCAAGAGTTGTTAATGTTTAACACAGAACAAAAGCTGTAAAATGGTAAATTTTAACGTTCTAAGGCCTAAGGGGTACATCTCTTTAAAGTAATGGCCCATCCTTTTGACCCTGTTCCATAATTAATTGATCTTGATGTGCTAGCTATACAAGCGCATAATTATACATCCGCTTCCAAAAGGAGGGTGTATACTGGTTTACCTCTGTCCTCCTTCCGTCCGTCCGTGACAAAACTTTTGTAACATTTTTCTCAGAAACTACGAATCGCAGTGGTTGGAAGTTAGGCCATATGGCTTTAGTATGAGGTCCTTTATGGCATATACCGAAACTATGTCTGTTGGATATACCGAGCTAGGATAAGTAGTTGCTGACGGATTAAACTGTTTCAAAAGTACCTTCTTCATTCCGTTTAACCATTCATAACCCGTATTTATCCTGCTAAAAATATCTCTCAAACCCCACTTTTGCTAAGAGGATGCCAATTTTCAACATTTCTGGTCAATTGTTGAAAATTTTCGTAACAGGTTCTTGACTACATATCGCAGGGTCTTGAAATTTGGTATATGGCTTTCGAATGAGGTCCTTTATCGCGAGTACCGACATTAGGTCTGGCAGATATCTACTTCCTGTTTACCGACTTCGTCAATTTTCAACATTACTGGTCCGTTGTTGAAAACTTTCGTAGCAGTTTTCTCAACAACTACAAATCACAGTGCTTGAAATTTTGTATATGGCTTCACTAAAAGGTCCTTTCTCGCAAGTAAAAAATGTCTGTTGGATATCTATTTCCTGTTTATCTTTTGATAGTTAATTTGGGGGTAGCAGAGGTATACTGAGTGAGCATTGGCTCACAGATTTCTTGTTTGAAGAAAAAAAAACAAGAAAAAAGGGGCAATAACTATTGATTGATTGTTCGATCTTCTTCAACATTTCAAGACTGGTAGATCTTAAGCTGCTTATTATTTTGGTTTCAACCAGAAGTTTATCCGAACGATGACTTTGTAAATTAAATACTATACACCCTACCAAGTTTGGTTATATTTGGCCTAGCAGTTTCAGAGAAGAAGATTTGGAAGACAGACGCCAAGACTGTGATGGCAATAGCCCACATGGTCTTCGGCCAGGTGAGCTAAAAAACACCAGGGCCTTTCAAAGGCGGATGTATGACCGACGTGCAGTGCGCGCATCCTCCCGCTTGACAAGAAAATTTGGTTAGGAACTGTATGAAATAAGAGGCTCCAGAAGCTGTTTTTTTTTTAATACCACACCCTCCCGTTTGAAAATTTTTGGATCCGCCACAGCCATTGATCTAATAAATGTAATTTAAATATCTTCACCTTGACATGTGTTTAATACGATCAGAAGACCTATTCAAGAAGATTTTAATACTTTAAAGGAAAGATTAGATATAGTTTGTGTTGGGATGCCAACACACGAGTCGCCCAAAATGACCTTGGATAGTATTCCTTTCTATTCAGACAATGTTTCCATTTTAACGGGAATGTAGTAAAATGGTCGCTATCTAAAAACCGGGTCGGATCAAAATTTCGATTGTACCATTAACCTCAGCATACTTGATTTACCCAGACAAACCATTTTTTGTGACGATCCAACAAACTTTATTTTTTGTATATTTTTAGTAACGGCCACCTGATTTTGAAATAGCAGCCATTTTGAAAATTTCGAAAACTTTCTGCATAACTTCAGCGGCCGTTGGTCTACAGTTGTGCCAATTTTGGTTAAGCCAACTCAAATTCCCTAGAATTTGTTTCCGGACAAGTTCATGGTCAAGAAGAATAATTTTAAGAAAATGGATGAAAACAATAAGTCGCCAAAACTTTGTTTTTGGCGACTTAATGAGACAAACTAATTACATTTTAAAATAACTATTAGGCTTTTCATGTACTAATATTGAAATCGGGAGAAATTACCGGCTTACCCTCTATGAAGGACATTTTTTAGATTTTGAGTTATGCATACATTATTTTTTCGCTTATTACAAAGAAATTAAATATTTCTCATTTTTGTACTCAACTTCATTTAATAATTAAAGTAAATGATACTTGGTATGTAGCTAGTACCATGGAATGAAACCTTTTTTTTTTCTGTTGACATAGACATACTTGCAAGAAGAGCAAAACCAATATTTCGATTTTGGAGTTTTCTTAAGTCTAGCACAGGACAAATGGATCCACTTTAACCAAGAGTTACACACGATGCTTTCGTCATACTTATCTGCATCTTTGTTGCCAACCTTGCAAATATACAGTCGTTCAGCAACTTTATCATTATATAATTTTTCAACCACACCCCATGCCTCTTCGTTAAAATACTTTTTAACGATTTTTATATTCGCATCCGAATCTCAACATGCCATGCCGACCTTTTGTGGCTACTTTTGTTTCACAGCCCTAACATTATAATGATTTAACAGGTGGTTAGGAAAGTATCTAAATAATTTGATTTATCGGAATGGCGTCTTGCGTTTGCCAATAAGTCCATTTACACCAGACTGGATTTTTCCTTAGTTAAGCTCGGCATGAAAAGGAATAGGTTTTCACATGTAACCGATTATATTCCTTTGCATTATCTGTTTTAAACTTTTTTTTTACCCCCCCCCCCCCCCGAAAAAAAAGGGTTATGAATACTTAGACAAGTCGCCACATTTAACTTTACAGCTAGTACCAAGCTAATGCTCCATTCCGAAGGAAACGAGAACATACGTAGTATACGGAAAATGCGGAAAAAAGACCAAGACTTTTGAATTTTAATATGATGATGAAATTCTCTTTATCATAGGTTTTCACATGTAACCGATTATTTCACTTTGCATTATCTGTCTAAAACTTTTTTCAGAACAACAACAAGCCAATTAAACACAAGTCAAAACAATCACAAACCATTACGTCGAACGTTATTTAGAATTTTTCAACCAGTGGCTGATAACGAAGGAAGATTTTTTTGTAAAGATCGTGAGACGTATTTTTTTATAACCTTGGTCTAGTAGTCTGAAAATGCAAACAAGCCCTGGCATATCGAATACGTTTTGAAATATGTTACTTTACAGGTTACTAGGAAAATTTATAATTTGAAAATTAAAATTGTCTCTTTTGTCGTATTTTTATCTGCACTGAGATTACCACCCTAATCGATTTCGAGATGCAAATCCAAGAAAACGTGAAGCAAGAAGATTCGGTGGTTTCTTTAATCTCTGACTCTAGAGGGTAAGTTGAAGGAATCCATCTAGCAAACGAAGCGATGTTGACAGACTGAAAAAACATGCACCGATATCTGAAAGGGATATTAAGGGATCTTGATTCTTTTTTTTTGTTTGTTCTAAACGAGTTGCTGAAGAGATTAAGTCTCGTAAGAGTGTAAAAACGAGTCGGCGAGGAGAGGAGCACAATTTGTGCCCATTAGAATGCCAATTTGTTTTTGAAAAAATCTCCAAATGTGACAAATATGTTGTCATTAAGGAAATCAAGCATATACTGCATGCAAACTTGGTCCAATGTTTAACAGATTTTACTTTTATAAGCTGTTTTCGAAAACATGTAGAATTATAACTTAAAATAACAGAGTATCTTGAAAAAGCATTTTCAAGAAGAATTTTTAGCTCACGTGAGCTATTGCCATCACTTGGCGTCCGTCGTCGTCTGTCGTCTGGCGTCTGTTGTCTGTCGTCGTCTACAAAAATCTTCTCCTCTGAAACTACTTAACAGAATTTAATGAAACTTGGTGTGAATGATCCTTAGGGTGTCCTGCATCAAACTTGTGTTTCGATTTTTGATTCGTCAAAAAACATGGCCATCGTTACTAAATATAGACCAGGGGGGGTCAGACTACTGTTTTTGGCTTGTAAATCATAAAGTATAAGAGATAGATGAAATCTGATGCCACCCTACTGCTTCAGCATCAAAAGTTCTACAAAAGTCTTCATAAGGTCAAAGTTGTCAGATGATCTCTTATAGGGGTTACAGCCCCTTAAAGGTGAAAAATAGCGTTTTTTCATGTTTTTGGCTTATAGAATGAAAGCTATAGCAGATAGAGAAAAGCTGTTGCTTGCTTAAATGTTCAGCACATTTAGCTCTACAAAAGTTTCCATAGGGTCGAAGTTGTCAGATGACCCCTTATGGGGGTTACAGCCCCTTAATGGTGAAATATAGTGTTTTTGGCCTATAGAATGAAAACTATAGCAGATAAAGGAAAGCTGTTGCTTGATTAGATGTTCAGCTCATTTAGTTCTACAAAAGTCTTCATAGGGTTGAAGTTGTCAGATGACCCTTTATAGGAGTTACAGCCCCTTAAAGGCAAAAAAAAGTGTTTTTAGCCTATAGAATGAAAACTATTGCAGATAGAGAAAAGCTGTTGCTTGTTTAAATGTTTAGCTCATTTAGCTCTACAAAAGTCTCCATAGGGTTGAAGTTGTCAGATGACCCCTTATAGGGGTTACGGCCCCTTAAAAGGCGAAAAATAGTGTTTTTGGCCTTTAGAATGAAAACTTTTGCAGATAGAGAAAAGCTGTTGCTTGCTTAAATGTTCAGCTCATTTAGCTCCACAAAAGTCTCAATAGGGTTGAAGTTGTCAGATGACCCCTTATAGGGGTTAAAGCCCCTTAAAGGCGAAAAATAGTGTTTTTGGCCTACAGAATGAAAACTATTGCAGAAAGAGAAAAGCTGTTGCTTGCTAAAATGTTCAGCTCATTTAGCTCTACAAAAGTCTCCATAGGGTGGAAGTTGTCAGAAGACCCCTTATAGGGGGTAAAGCCCCTTAAAGGCGAAAAATAGTGTTTTTGGCCTATAGAATGAAAACTATTGCAGATAGAGAAAAGCTGTTGCTTGCTTAAATGTTCAGCTTATTCAGCTCTAAAAAGTTCTTCATAGGGTTAACATCAAGACCAGGTGAGCGATTCGGGCTCCTAGGAGCCTCTTGTTTCAAACGAAGCTGAAGTTTTTCGTATGGCAATGTGGTGTACC
Source organism: Arcuatula senhousia (assembly GCA_963971305.1). NCBI lineage: Eukaryota > Metazoa > Mollusca > Bivalvia > Mytilida > Mytilidae > Arcuatula > Arcuatula senhousia. Next base: position 47,215,736 of record OZ020312.1, on the reverse strand, counting down.
TGAACCTCAGAAAATGACCGGGATTTAGATTAATAATCTGACAAATCTTTTGAGTTCTTTAAAATCCGCATATGATTGATCTTACTACGATTAAAGGCTTGCTCGTTCTCAGAGGCGGGTCCAGAAATTCTGAAAAGAGGGGCCCGCTTTGCTCACGCTTCGATGATTTCCTATATATTCAACCAAATTTTTCTGCCAAAAGGGGGGGGGCGGGCCCCCCAGGCCCCCCCTTTGGATCCGCCTATGGAACTTCTGCTTTTTTAACCTTCTTTGTCCTCGCGATCGGACAACCGAGACAAGATCCCCGGAACAGTTTTGTAGTACTGATGTACAATAATGAAGGATCCTGCTATACACCTTTATTTGTACGGATTTTAATGAAGTTTAGGTTTCAATCAATCAATCAATCAATCAAAGTTTTATTTAAAGTCGATGCATATATAATAAAGTAACACAAGCTCTAATGAGCTTTTAAATCGACTATACATATTACAAAACATGACATACAAATATACACAGACAATAAAAATACATGCATACATAAATAAATACACATAGTTAATTAAGACATGACATAAAAGCTATATAAGTAATGCGAAGAAATTATCATGCAGTATTATATAAGCACATCATTAGTAAAAATTAATTGGTACGCACAGAAACAGCAGTAGTACTAATACAGAAAGCTAGAAAAGGATACCAGGCCACGAGCAAACCTGTTCCTGCCTTACTGCATCAGTTATATAAAAAAAATAAGATATAAAAAGAGGTCTAGTTTAGCAACTAAAAAGCATTAAATAAATGTAGAAAAACATTGAAATAAAATAAGCAACTGAATAAGCACTTGAAAGTAAAACTAAGCAACACAAAAAGCAAAACATATAAAGCATAAAGCACTAAATACATGCACAGCACTGGCACGATCTCCCATCAGGGTCCCAAGTTTGTATAAGCTTTTTAAATTGTTCAACAGACATATCTAAACGACAGTGATTTGGGAGCTCGTTCCAGATTTGCGCAGCATTATAACGAAAGGATTTTAATCCATACCTTGTTGTATTAACTCTTGGTATTGTTGCTGTGTTCTGTGACCTGAAGTTATAGTTTTGACATTTTAATTCAATAAGCTCATGTAGATAGCTTGGACTGATCTTGTTGATGATTTTAAAAGTCTCAACATCTATGGCTTTTATACGCCGTATTTTGAGAGAGGGTAATTTAGATTTCTCTAATAAATATTCATAACTATTTGTATAATCTTCATAAATAAAACGAAGAGCCCTCTCTTGGATTTTTTCCATTTTTTTAGCATTTGATTCACTACAAAAGTGCCATGTTACAGGGCAATAATTAAAATTTGAGAGGATAAAGGAGTAATAAGCAGTAAGCCGTCCTAGTCTGTTGAGATATTTACCCATTCTTTTCAATATATTTAATTGTCTTGAGGCTTTTTTGCAAATTTCTGAAATATGGTTGTCAAAATTTAAATCTGAGTCTATTGTAACGCCCAAAAGTTTTACATTTTCTTCACACTTAATTTTTTTCCCATTTAAGTCAAAAGATATATTATGGCTTTTTGTCTTTTTCCGTATTGCTATTGCTTGGAACTTATCCGGGTTTGCTTTCATTAAATTCACAGAAAACCAGTAAATCAGTGCCAAACTATCTTTTTCCAGATCATGTATGACTGTTTCTAAATTATCATCACTTTTTGATACAGTATTGTCATCTGCATAATTATAAATTGTACTATTATCAACAAAAAGAAAAATATCATTTATGAAAACATTAAATAAGACAGGGCCCAAAATAGAGCCTTGTGGAACACCCTTGAAAAGATTTAACCAACTACTACATGAACTTCCAATTTTGATACATTGCTGTCTGTTAAAGATAACTTTTAAGTAATTTGATAGAGTTATCACTAAGGCCATAAGCTTTTAGTTTCAGCAAAAGCAGATCGTGTGGCAAGCAATCAAACGCTTTAAAATAGAAAGGTCCATTAAGATGGCAGCAATATACTTGTTTTGGTCAAGAGCTTTCTTCCATTCTTCAATAATTTTAAGTAATGCTGTTTGACAGCCGAAACCAGGTCTAAATGCTGAAAGAAGTGGATGAAAATGAATTTCGAAAAAGACATAAGCTGATCATGAATGGCTCGTTCATATATTTTTGAAATACATGGGAGTACGCTAACTGGCCTGTAGTTGGATTTTTCAAGATTGTTATTCTTCTTATACAAAGGTGTAACCTGGGCTCTTTTTAATTGATCTGGAAAAATTGAACTTCCAATCGACTTGTTTATTAAATTTTTGATTGGGGCAACAATAGCTGGTTGGGCTATTTTTAATATTTTAGGTGAAATTTCAAGCTTTCTTAATATTTAATTTGCTTAATTGTTTGTTCACAAAAGATTCATCTACAGGTGTAAAAACCAATTCATCTGATTCTGATTTGTTATCAGTAATTTTTACTATACTTGGATGGTTTTCATTTATATTGATGTTCTTGTCTCCAATGTCTTTTGCTACATTGATAAAAAACTCATTAAAAATCTCAGCAACCTGCTTGGAGTCATTTACTATATAATCGTTTTCATGTAATACAATGTTGTTGTTACCCTTTGGTCCTTTTGATGATAAAAATGGTACAGATATGGTAACTCCTTATATTTAAAGGGGACATAAAGAGTAACTTATGGCTGGCTAAAATATAGGGGCTCCTAATCCTTAGACCTAGATGGTTCTACTACCAATAAACAAGGCCAAGTGTTGATAATTTTGTCAACTTGAATATTACCTATTACCTTTTTAAACATTGTTAGCAAGTACCATATTAGTAAGAGGAAGTTTTTTAATGAAATTGCAAATTTTATGTGAGTTTAATTTTGCGGAAATATTGATTATCCTTTACCGTAAACGATTAGATTTTAGTAGACTCCCGCGTAAACCTTTCGGTCACAGTCTTGTATTGTTTTTCCCATAGACTTCTATAGTAAACCTGAGATTTTTGGAATTTTTTAAAAAATAGTTAAAATGATTCAATACAACTTTTGCTATATTTTTTCAATAAAGGAAGTGTCAGAAAACATTTTAAAGGGTGGGCCGAAAAAAAGTCGCACGAAGATAAGAAAACCACAGTTGGTTGAACTAAAAATAGATTTTTTCCTACTTTCACTTTAACTTCCATTTCAAAAATACCCCCCTTTTCATGAGAACTGTTTTATTTAATAATGCAATTTTTACATTTCAAAAAGTTAGTGATGTCAAAGTTTGGTGTCTTACCTTCAATTTAAGCCAAAAGTTAGAAAAAATGCATGAAAAGCAATGCTGCAAACGACTCAGGGAAAAGGCACTATATTTTAATAGCCTCCACCCGCGCAAGAACTTGCAATACAAGACTGGTACCTTTCGGAACCCTTCTGACTTTTTCTTTAATTGACTTCCGTGTAGAATAAACATGAATGGTAAATTTTTTAAAAAAACACATATTTTCATTTGCTTACCACCTCCCCACCATGCTGAACCATCTTAATTCATGTGTTTTGAATAAGTTAGAAAGAAAATTGATTTACAAATTTTTGTTTCAAATTTCATACAGTATGTTTAAACATAATTGTCTAGACCTGTGTATACTGGAAGTAGAATATATGCAAGTCTATGGTCACAGTGTCTGATGGAATTTTTAATTCTGGCTGTGATTTTTTTATCTATAGTTTTATGTATAGTTTAAGCTTACAGTCTGATCCTGAACTTCAAGATTGAAACGACTATCACTTCAATCTGCTTAACAACCAGGGATCTGCCGTTAGGTGCTTACACACTGAATTATATGTGTTATGCCCCTGTCATGTTGCATTTTAAAGTAAAATTGCTAAATTCTATGTAGACCTCACGTGGTAGTCCTACACAACTTTACATAAACAAAAAACCAAGGCCCCCCCTTCAAGTTAAATGGTCCGTCCCTTACATGCATGGGAAGGGATTATTTGGATTGATTGGATAAGATGATTAGGGAAGATGTACTATAATTTCCTGCTGTTTTTCAGCTCATGAAGATGTTTTTGAAATGGTCAAGAGCAATCCAAATACATGACAAGGTTTTTCAGCCCATCAAATTTTGGACCTGGTGGTATTTGCAGACTGTGTACATTTCACATCTTGCAATGTCCTTTTACTCTGGCTTATGTATATTATTAACATCAAATTGGTTGATAAATTAGAACATTTTAGATCCTGAACTTTAATGTTAAGTTCAAGATAAAAAAAAAGAATAAAAATTACAACTTGAGCCAAAACATGAATTCCTATCCCAATAAGAAATGATAGCTAAATTTTTTATATGAAAATCACACCAGCATGACCAGAAAGCTTCAAAACCTTACACATAAAATTCAATCGACTGCTCTATTATTCTCACTGGCTTCCAATTAAAACCCTCTTGATTAAGTTCAGCCTTAGAGGGTTTTATCATTTGATGACTTAATTACTCTCTGTCTTTTAAAAGCAACAGCATGAGCCTGCTATTTGTTCTTTTTTTTTGCCAGGAGGTTCCAAAAAATTGAGAAAAGGCAGCCATTGAACATTTCAGCACTGAATAAGTGTCTGTGTGTTATGGTATATGGATCCTACATTAACAGATTACACAGTGCTTACAAACTCTGAAAATTTAATTATTATTATCATATAATTTCTCGAATTTTTTTTTTTTTTATAGATTTTTCTATTATTTTTTTATGTTTATTTGACATGTTTTGAAGGTGATAGGTCAGAAGAGTTTAAACTGGAAGATTCAGAAAAAAATGTGAAAGACTCAATAGAATCAACATCTCAAGATGAAAGTCACATGGACCAAAACAAGGATATTAACAATGAGTCCAATATCTGTCATTGCAATACAAATTCTGTATGTATCTCTGATGTACCAGAGGAATTACACATGTACATTCTAAGCCAGTTAGACGGCCAATCTCTAATCAATGCTAAAAGAACATGTAAAATGTGGGCGTGTTTAATAGAAAACTTAGAGAAGTACTTCCATATTTGGCTGATGTGCTGTCTAAAAGAAATACCACTGTATATGTTAAATGAAATTCTTGGCTACTGGCAAGAGAAAGTCAATACAAAAGAACTTGTGAAAGATTATAGACAGTTTTCTTGGATGTTTTGGAGAGAAATCTATGCAGAGTATAGCAGAGCTTATATGGTTGGTTGGAGGAGATTGAAAGAAATGGAACTGTTCTATAATCAAGAACATAGTATGGTGACAGCCTTGGCATTTGATGGTAAATGTTTTCTGATACAAATGTAAACAAAGATGATGGAAATCATTTAATTTGCTAGTTGATGATACACTACCAAAGGGAGCACTATTAAATGGTAGAAATGTCAATAATTTTGTAGTACATGTACTATGAGCAGAATTTTCCTTCAATGTCCAGTTTAGAACGTTTGTTTTCCCAACTTTAAGTGTTTTTTTGCGCTTCTTTCTTTGTAAATTTCGTACATCATGAGGTGCACACGTGACTTACAAGAAAAGCATGTTTATTTATTTTCAATTCATCACATTATAGTCATTATTACTTTAGCATGTAAAATATTTCAAAATATATTGTAACCTTTGGAGCATCACAGGTTAATCTCAGCTGCCTCATATTAAACTATTTCATATGTTTAGTACATGCATGTATGAGGGGGGGTAGGAGGGGATCTGATCCCGGAATCCCGAACTAATTTTTACAAAATCCTGTCATCCCGACTTAAAAATGAGAAAATCCTGAAGCCCGGTAAAAGTGGTATAATTTTATCCCGGAATCCCGAACTTTAATTGTCCAAATCCCGGAATCCCGAGCTTAAATGTGGCCAATCCCGGTGTCCCGAAAAAAGGTCCTACCCCCCCCCCCCCCCCCATGTATGGTGTGATATGTATATAGTCAAAGCTAACAATTGATAGAATTGTTCTATAAGAAGATGGCAAGACGACCACAATATGGTCCTGACTTGTAGTTGCATGTCTATATTATATTTTATGTAAAGTAAGTCAATGTTGAATTAATTAGCACACAAAAAATAAAAGAGAATCCACAACACAATGAGCACATGATTACAAGTACTTTTTCACTATCTATTGTCATGACCATTTGTTCTTATTCATCATTGATTTTTGGTAAACCTGAATAGTGAATCAAAAAGCTATTGTAGGCCTAGATTGTTTAGTTTGTTAACACAGTTTGTGGTGTATATTTTGTTGATACAGACTGTCATGACTGTATTGATTAATTAAAAGCATTTCTGTTAATCATTAAGTTTTATTTTAATCTTATATTATTTTCATCTTTCAGATGGCAAACTAATATCGGGCCATGAAGATGGCAGTGTATTTATTTGGAAGCGAGTTTCTTCACAAGGAGTAGATCTTCAGCTGTTACACAAACATGCTCGAAGAGTAACCTGCATGGCAGTTACTTCAACATGTAATTTATAATTAATATTTAAGCTTTACTTTACAAAGCAATTTGTCTTTAAGAATGTAAGACGTGACACAATTTCTTAAATTGATTACTTAAAAAGGACATGAAACCTGTTTGTATGAGGATGAGGGGGTTAACTGATAAGAAGGGGGGCAAGAAACTGGAATCAAAGGGAAGGAGGAGCAGAGGACTAGTGGATGGGGGTCAACAAAAAATTCAAAGGGGGGTAAGAACAATGCAGAGGAAGCAGCTGTCAGAGAGGCAGGGAGTAAGGGGGATGAAGACTCAACTGAGATAACAGTTCTGGATGTAATTCAGTTTTTCTACTTTTTGGTGTTCACACCTAAATCAGATTTTTAAAGGTTTTTTTTTTCTTTTAAGAACCATTTATGTTTGATATTACAGGTAAAAGTGCCTCACAATTGTTGTCTGGTAGTGGCCACACCCTAGTGGTGACAGGGTCCCAGGATTATCATGTTCTGTTATCAGATCTGAAGATGAAGAAATCTCTAATGGTTGAAAGTTACAATAAACAAGTTAATGCCATAAGGTAAAATAATAATGATTTTAAGGTTTCCTCTGTTCAAAACAAAAAACGTTTGTCACAACTTACAAGTATAAACTATGGTCATGACAAATTATTGGGTACTATAAGTTTGATATTTTTTGTCCTCCACCTTTCATGAAAGATTGTGGATAAAAAAACTTGATTTTGGTTTCCATCTGTCGCTCATTCTGTGCAGTTTGGTTTCAGCCAGGTAACTTCATACATGTGACAGATATGTGATGAAAAAGCTGGAGATTGGCCATAAAAGTGGGAGATTTTCAACGCTCATTAAAATTGCATTTCAATGTCAATTGAGGACGCTAGCGTATGCCAAATAAACATGGCTTCACGGATTATTCTCCAACTGTTTATACAATCATCAGGTCAATTATGGCAATAAACCTTTAAATAAGAATTTTACCTGTTAAATTAACGTCTGTCTCATTGACAAACCCCTAAAACACCGGAAATGATTTATTACTGAACAATTAGAATGTCTGTCTATAAAACTAAAATTTTGTCATGTCTTGAAAAAGCGGAAGATTACACAAAAAAGCGGGCGAACGAGAGAAAGATCAAAGAGTCGAGAGATTTCGTCTCCCGGCGGGAGAATCACATGTATGTAACTTGTAAACACATAGTTCAATAGAATTTCATGAAACATGCATGTACTCTTTAAAGCTTATGAGGTGAGAAAGAAACCAACAAGTTTTATGATCAATAGGTCAAAAAATTTGCCAGGCAGAGGACCTCCAGTCATGTTCTTGTAATTTTATCATATTGTTGATGTGACAAAAGATAACAGTCTGAATTAACAAGCTATAACATGCATGGTAACATACTAGAAAAAGTGAAAATAAAAATGGTCCTGACTAAGTAAATGTATAGGCATTTCAGAAGAAACATTGAAAATGTAAACATGCAAAAATTAGATTTCATTATAGTATTTGTTCAGAATATACTTGCGTATAAGTAATTGCTAAAATTGAATTCTTCAAAAACAAATCTTATAAGGGTAAAAGCTGATACAAGAGACACTTATAGTTTAAAGACCAGATGGGCTATTCAGGCTTCTGGGAGCCAAAATCTCCAAAATTTAGCTCCCACGAAAAAAACCCAGCTCAAGCATGATTAAAAAAAGTTAGCTGATTTTAACTTCAATTTTGAATGATAATTATATAAATAACTTATTTTCAAGACATATTTTGTAGCTGTGTAGGGCCCTACATTACTGCTGTGGCTAGTGGCACCTTTTTACAGGGTCAAACTGTGTGGAAAATAAGAGCAGATGAGGATCTGTCAGCTACAGTACAAAACCAATTTGAATCCTCAGACAACTACTCTAATCCAGTCCATGTGGCCTTGACAGAGGATAAAGTAAGATCTTAATACACAGATTTAGATGGGTCCATGTATTTACCCAAGAATACTCCAAAATACCCAAGAATACCCAAGAATACCCAAGAACACCATAAATACAATGAAGATAATACATATATTCAATATATTTGAAAAATTCAATGATAATATAAAGTTGACTTAAGTACTTTAGTACAATAGTTATGGAATGTTTTAAAATCATGCATGTGTTATACTGAAATTGATAAGACTGATGGTTTTGGCTTGACAAAAAAAAGGTATATAGTATGCCTTATGTAATGGTAGACTGGCACACAATCATTACAAGCTTTAACACATTATCACAGGGTATTGCGGGCTATCGTAACACTGGCAAAACGGACACAGTCTTTCACACCCCCCCCCTCAAAAAAAAATCCTGTGCGTGGCTTTTAACAAAGAAAAAGATGATAGGTGAAAATGGTCAACAGAAGTATAGTCCTTGTCTGTATTCTACCTTTTTCTACTATTGTGTTCTTTTTGCCAAAAAATCACACACCGTTATTTTTTGTTGGCAATAATCCGTGAAAATTATTCCCATGTGATTTTGATAAAATCACATGGAAAAATGACACAATCCCATGGTATTTTCATTTTTACCATGGGAAATTTGAAATCTTATAAATTTTGAATTCAAACTATTAAAAATTACTTGAGTCATCTTTTTGAAATCATTGAATTTTACAAATATATTGAATATACATATTATCTTCATTGTATTTTATGGTATTTTTGGGGTATTATTGGGTATTTTTGGGTATTCTTGGGTATTCTGGGGTATTCTTGGGTAAATACATGGACCGGATTTAGACATATATAAAAAAAAATTATCGGTAATTAAAAAACACACACATATACAGTCAACCCTCGCTACAACGACATTCGATTTAACGGAAAATTCGACATCCGACGAAACTTTAATGGGAACAAACGTGCCCACATGTAATTTATACTCGAAATAACCGAATATTCGGTATCCGACTTCGACAGTGAATGTTGGTAACAAAAGGTCATAATCAAGCACAAATCAATCCGTTATAACGACAAATTATCAAGATTTACCTGTAATTAATTGTCCTTGTGTAGAGTATTGATTTTATAACGGTCCACTGCACAGGTGAACACCTGTTGCTATTGTGTAATTAACCTCGCATGACATTTCCGTTATACAACATGTTGACAGAAATATGGCTTCAATTAAAGGTGTGAAAGGCATTTTGAATTTTAATCTTTTAATGTTTGATATTTATCAAAACATGTGGACTGGACATTTACATGGTGTTTGACTACGCATGTGCGGGAACATATTTATTTTGTAAATATTCTTTCATTGTGCAAATTGTTTTTTTAGTTTGATACTAATAAAAACAATAATTGTTACCAATTTCACTTTAAAATAACATTTCTCAGTCATTCTTGACATTAAATACCCCATTTATCAATCCACATACGGGCATTTTACTTTCACTTTCACTTTTTACACGAAACGTGTTTTGTTTACAAGGAAAACAAAAGATTTTTTTTATCTATGAAGAGACTCTTCCTGAAATAAAAACCTGTTCGGGATATCAAGTTTGATGTCAGAAAATGTTATTCACAAACAAGCACTGCCTTTGTAGATTAAAAGATGGATTTGGAAGGAGGATTAAGGAAAAAGGGGGGTCATTGTTATGTTTATTTATGTACGTTTACATATTCAGCACACTCGGACTAAAATGACCAAAATCAGCTAAAAAACTTTCCAAACCCTTGATTGAGTCTGACACTAGACAAAGCAAGAATTGTTGAGCTAGTCACCGAGACCAACACAACAAATAATCTTTCACAAGGTCGAAGATATTCCATGTACAAATAAAACAAAACAAAAAACAATCAAAGACATACTAATGTATAAAAAATCTTTATTACAAAACATAACAAAATCATGTTTATTAAGAATATTTCACTCCTTTCTTCTTGCTGTCAATTTGTCCTGAAAAAAGACTAGAAAGGGAGATAATAATAATACAAAAATTAAAATTCATTATAACAGCAAATTCAGTTTAACGTCATTTCTGACTGGAAACTAACATGGTCGTTGTAAAGAGGGTTGACTGTAACAAGTTTTCAGTACAATTATGTCACAGTAATCAAGTGCTCCCACCTGATATTTTCTTGTATCATGGACTGTCCATGATACTGAAAAATATCAGGCAGGTGAGATCAAAGGGAAAAGCTGCTAATTACTGATAAAAGAAGAAACACAAGTTTGTGGAATTTTGAATATTTGGTTTTGGTTTCCCTCAGTGCAAATGGATTGTTATTTTTGAAATTTAAAGTGAAGTATGGAAAACATGAAAATTAATACCTTACAAACAACAAGATAAAACTAGAAATTTTGAACTTCCAAATAAATAAATTTGTCAACAATGTATGCACTTTGTTGTAATGTTTTGCACAGGTATACGTAGCAGAGGAGAATGGGGTTCTGTACAGATGGAAATGGAAGGATGGTGTACCAAATAAATCTGTGGTCATTATAAACCTGACCAGTCCCATCAAAGCTATGTTATACAAGGACAGCTGTGCAATATGTCTGTTAGGTATGTAGGAAGGATGGGGTTCCAAATAAATCTGTGGTCATTATAAACCTGACCAGTCCCATCAAAGCTATGTTATACATGGACAGCTGTGCTATATGTCTGTTAGGTAAGTAGGAAGGATGAAGTACCAAATAAATCTGTGGTCATTATAAACCTGACCAGTCCTATTAAAGCTATGTTATACAAGGACAGCTGTGCTATATGTCTGTTAGGTATGTAGGAGGGATGGTGTACCAAATAAATCTGTGGTCATTATAAACCTGACCAGTCCTATCAAAGCTATGTTATACAAGGACAGCTGTGCTATATGTCTGTTAGGTATGTAGGAGGGATGGTGTACCAAATAAATCTGTGGTCATTATAAACCTGACCAGTCCTATCAAAGCTATGTTATACAAGGACAGCTGTGCTATATGTCTGTTAGGTATGTAGGAGGGATGGTGTACCAAATAAATCTGTGGTCATTATAAACCTGACCAGTCCTATCAAAGCTATGTTATACAAGGACAGCTGTGCTATATGTCTGTTAGGTATGTAGGAAGGATGGTGTACCAAATAAATCTGTGGTCATTATAAACCTGACCAGTCCTATCAAAGCTATGTTATACAAGGACAGCTGTGCAATATGTCTGTTGGGTATGTAGGAAGGATGGGGTACCAAATAAATCTGTGGTCATTATAAACCTGACCAGTCCTATCAAAGCTATGTTATACAAGGACAGCTGTGCTATATGTCTGTTAGGTATGTAGGAGGGATGGTGTACCAAATAAATCTGTGGTCATTATAAACCTGACCAGTCCTATCAAAGCTATGTTATACAAGGACAGCTGTGCTATATGTCTGTTAGGTATGTAGGAGGGATGGTGTACCAAATAAATCTGTGGTCATTATAAACCTGTCAAGTCCTATCAAAGCTATGTTATACAAGGACAGCTGTGCTATATGTCTGTTAGGTATGTAGGAAGGATGGTGTACCAAATAAATCTGTGGTCATTATAAACCTGACCAGTCCTGCCAAAGCTATGTTATACAAGGACAGCTGTGCTATATGTCTGTTAGGTATGTAGGAGGGATGGTGTACCAAATAAATCTGTGGTCATTATAAACCTGACCAGTCCTATCAAAGCTATGTTATACAAGGACAGCTGTGCAGTATGTCTGTTAGGTATGTAGGAGGGATGGTGTACCAAATAAATCTGTGGTCATTATAAACCTGTCAAGTCCTATCAAAGCTATGTTATACAAGGACAGCTGTGCTATATGTCTGTTAGGTAGGTTAGACATTTGATTCCAAATTTAATCAAGAAATCGATGTTTTACCATTTTACTGGTGATTTCAACATACAATCAGAAATGATAGATTGAAGATGAAGCATTACTTGAATTAAATTATTTAATTTTTGTTTCATGTTTAAAATTTGCCTTTAGGATCTTTAGTATGAGGAATGTTGTAAGAGTAATTATACCCCACACATTGAAGTTGCGACAGGTATAATGTTTTTGACTGGTCCGTCAGTTTAATAAGTCAGTCAGTCAGTCAGTCAGTCAGTTCAGTCAGTCAGTCAGTCAGTCAGTCAGTCAGTCAGTCAGTCAGTCAGTCAGTCAGTCAGTCAGTCAGTCAGTCAATCAGTCAGTCAGTCAGTCAGTCAGTCTGTCTGTCTGTCTGTCTGTCTGTGATCAAAATTTTCGTAACAGATATTTGGTATGTAGCTTCACGTGGGGGTCCCATATGGTGGGATACATTTTCAGGTATTTCGATCATCTACTTTCTATTTAACGAGCCGACTTGGACTTTTTTCACTAAATTTTCAGGGTTGAAAATATTTGTAACAGATTTCTCAGCAACTATTAATTGTAGGTATTTGATATTTAGGATATAGCTTCATGTAGAGGTCCCATATGGTGGGATTTGTTCTCAGGTCTGTCTATCATCTACTTCCTGTTGAACAAGCTAACTTAGACTTTTTTCACTAAATTTTCAGGGTTGAAAATTTTTGTAACAGATTTCTCACAACTATTAATTGTAGGTATTTGATATTTAGAATATAGCTTCATGTAGGGGTCCCATATGGTTGGATTACTTTTCAAGTCTGTCGATCATCTACTTCCTGTTAAACAAGTCGACTTAGATTTTTATGCCCCATCTACGAAAGTAGAGGGGCATATAGTGTTCGGGTCTGTTCGTCCGTCCGTTCGGATGTCCGTCCCAAATCCCAATTTTTCCATTTTGCACATACTCACAAATGCCACATCAATCTTATTGGTATGGTAGGTGCATCTAGTGATGATAAATACATTGCATGCTTCAGATGCTGGATGTGACCTGTATTTTCTGCTTGAATGATCATGTACAGAAAAATGGTTAAAGTCTATTCCCTCTAACTGACAAGTGCTACATCAACCATATTGGTATGGTATGTGCACCTAGTGATGCAAAGCACAATGCATGCTTCGGATGCTAGCAGTGACCTATATTTTCCGCATGAATGACCACTTATAGAAGAATGGTTAAAGTCCATTCCTCCTTACTGACAAGTGCCATACCAACCAAATAGGTATGGTAGGTGCACCTAGTGATGCTTAGCACAATGCATGCTTCGGATGCTGGATGTGACCTTTATTTTCCACATGGATGGCCTCTTAAAGAAGACTGGGTAAAGTCCATTCCCACTTACTGACATGTGCCACATCTACTCTATTGTTATGATAGGTGCACCTAGTGATGCTAAACACAATGCATGCTTTGGATGCTGGCTGTGACCTATATTTTCAGCATGGATGACCACTTATAGAAGAATGGATAAAGACTATTCCTTTTTACTGATATGTGCCACATCAACTATATTGGTATGGTAGGTGCACCTAGTGATGCTTAGCACAATGCATGCTTCGAAATGCTGGCAGTGACCTATATTTTCCGCATGAATGACCACTTATAGAAGAAAGGTTAAGTTAAAGTCCATTCCTTCTGACTGACAAGTGCTTTAATAGCAACCATGTTGATGCTTTAGTGATTGTGGAAAAAAATAAATGTTGCGAGATGGGGCATTATGTCTTTTGGACATATTCTTGTTTTCACTTATTTCGTCACAGATTTCTCAGCAAGTATTAATCATAGTCTTTTGATATTTTGTACGTAGCTTTAGCAGTCCCATATGGTGGGATACATTTTCAGGCCTGTTACTCTTTTACTTTCTGTTTAACGAGCAGACTTGGAAAGACAACAACTTAGACTTTTTTATTTCTAACTCGAAATAGATAATCTCTGTCCATAATGTGAATACGTGGGGTATGTTAGCGTGATTACTAAGTTTCTTTTATTTTGTTGTGTTCCTTTATGATTTGAGTATAAAATGAATTCTGTTATGGAATTTTCAGCCAGTTAAAACAGCTGGGACATCAAATTCATTTTAACCTTTAATTTGAATCAAGACATTTCATTGCTCTGTAATATTATTAAAGGGAGATAATTAGTCAATTTATCAGTACATGTCTTCTAGTTGTACTAATATGAAATAGGCAGTGCCTAAATGCGAGCACAGCATAATTCTGTTCAATAAAAAAAAAGTGATTTCGAATCGATGCAGTCAAATAAGATCTGAAACCATCGTAGTTATTTTTGTTTTGGTTAATTTTCTAGAACGTTCAATTTGGGACGAGATCCTAGGGGCGATTGAATGTTAAATAGAAAAGTAAGAAAAAATCGATTAAAATTTGGTTACTACAAAAAATGTAGGAACTCGTCATCATCAGAATATTTTTCTTTTTTTACATTATCAAATAGATAATTTTTGGAATGCGACTAGCAAAATGGGTAATTATTTTCAAATTCACTCCGTTCCTGTAAAAATTTGAGAACCTTTCCGGACCATGAAAAATCAATATCAGCATTAGGCAAATTTTTTGCGGGAACAAATACCGTAGAGCTCTCCGCTTGCGAGCTGTGCTCGCTATCAACTATACACATTCTGCAAAAGGTAAACTGACTCAAAATATAATGGAGAAGAAAACAGTCTGTCTGAATCTACTCTGATTTCCTCTGAAGTTTTCAAAAAGTATAATCTCTAAACATGTGTTAAAAAACAGTGAGAAATAATAGCACATGGTTTATAAAAAACTCGTCCCCTCCATTCATATTTGATTGTTGCATTTCATATACTTCAGCTTTTAAGGCAGTGTTTTTTCATATTTAATATAAATTCAAAATGAAGTAGGGTACTACAGTGAGTTTTCTTATAGTTCTTGTTATCCCCGCACTAGCGAAAGCGTGGGGATAATGTTTTGCTGTTCGATGTACGTACGTACGTCCGTACGTATGGCGTTAACGTCCAGGATAATCTCTGTAACCACTGGGAATGGACAGATGAAAATTACGGTATTGATTGCATTGTGGATGGGGACTGTACCTAGGTTTCGAAATTTTGATAATGCCCCTAGGGGCTGGGCTGCATAGGTAGCCTAAGGGCACATTATACCTTCGTAACGCAACTCCTCCTAGGTTATTTGGAATATGGAACTGAAACTTGGCTCAGTACTTGCACTATGGACGTAGATTCTGCAGAAGGTTTCAGAATTTTGATAATGCCCCTAGGGGCTGGACTGCATAGGTAGCCTTAGGGCACATAATACCTTCGTCAAGCAGACTCCTCCTAAGTTATTTGGAATATGGAACTGAAACTTGGCTTAGTAGTTGCACTATGGATGTAGATTCTTCTGAAGGTTTCCGAATTTTGATAATGCCCCTAGGGGCTGGGCTGCATAGGTAGCCTTAGGGCAAATACATTCGTCACACAACTCCTCCTTGGTTAGTTGGAATATGGAACTGAAACTTGGCTCAGTAGTCGCACTATGGATGTAGATTCTGCCTAAGGTTTCAGAATTTTGATAATGCCCTTAGGGGCTGGGCTGCATAGATAGCCGAAGGGCACATTATTCCTTTGTCATGCATAATTGTTTACATTACTATCACTCCCACTACCAGAGAAAAGACTCATATTAATACATATACATTTGATAGCATTATATAGTAATGCTCATTATAGTCATAGTTTATTTCTTTAAATTATTTGCCCTTATACTATCAAACACCAGAGTAGCGCGGGGATAGGCAGCGTGGCTGCTGCGACTAGTTGTTGTTAACTATGGATTTCAACAATTTTGATTCTTTGCATTTTAGAAAATGGGAAGCTTGAACTAACAGATGATGGTGGAGTGTGTAAGACAATTAATGTTCATGAGACTGTAGGAAAACAGCCAGAATGTATGACATGGAGAGGGGCATTGTTTGCATTAGGGTTTAAAGGAGGTTAGTGGGAAGATAATAGAATTCTGAATAATTTTTCTATTGCAAGACCAAGTAAAACTATAGTGTTTATTGAATTTTGAATATTTTTTTTGGAATGAGGGTTATTTGTGCATGAAAATAACATTAATACAATTAATATTTCAAAATGAAACAAATGAACAAAATTGAGATAAGCAGATACCAATGGGGCATCCGAATGTCAAAAGTCCTTAAGGGCAGAGACAAAACCAGTAAACACCAACAAGAATGGGACAAAAACAGACAACATGTAAAACACTGAAACACAAAACTATTGCGTATTAATTAACAATGTGAAATCTAGCCGTAACGAGAGTGCACTCAGGTGCACTGGAAGAGTAAGCACTTTTGCTTGCTATAGCAAACCTGTCATGTTGCCAACAGTCAATTCAGTGTTGAAATCCAGTCAACATGTAAAACACTGAAACACAAAACTACTGAGTATTAATTAACAACATGAACTCTAGCTGTAACAAGAGTGCACTCAGGTGCACTGGGAGAGTAAGCACTTCTGCTTGCTATAGCAAACCTGTCATGTTGCCAACAGTCAATTCAGTGTGTGATATCAAGTGAAGGATGACAAAATAAAACCCTATGACAAACCAACATCTACACTCATCTGAAAGATCAAAATCCAATATATGTCTATAAACACATGATGTCATCTGTAAAATTGATATGAGCCTTATTGCAAATGTTGACTGTTCAATTGTTTGTTAAATGTCCATTTGGCAATACATGTATTTCATGTATAATGCCGACATAACATTTTAAGAGGCTGTCCATGTAGAAATCAGCCAAAACCCTACAGATGCTGGCACATGAAGAATTTTGTCCCAGCAAATTTATTGTTTTAATGTATTGTTGGACTTATATCATGTATATGTAAAACAAAAATCACAAGGATTCGTTTGAAAGCAACATGGATGACTTGTGATTCAGCCTTAAAGTTCATGAATAAAGCAACCAAATTTTGCAAATATGCAAGAGTTATCTCCCTTTTTCTGCATATTTTCAATGCATTCTATGTAAATTATATCTAAGTTATCACTTCAATCAACAAAAAATCTGCATTTGTTTTGGGGAATGAGTGTTTACCTGATGTGAAATCAATGAAAATTTTTGAAAAACAAAATTTGTCATGTGCCAGCTATTGCCTGGGTTTTGCTTGGACAGACTCTTAAAAATTTGCATCTTGTCACCATTGGAAACATATGAAAAGAATCAGTGTATAGATATCAAAGCCTGCAAAATATCATAAGATTGACTAACTGATTCACTTTATATTACCACCAAATCCTAAGATTGCAATGGAAAAGGGAGGTTTGCCACCATTTCTTTAAAGACCTGTACCAAGTCAGGACCATTGCAATCTTCCATTTCTCCAGTATGTCTTCCTTGTTTTTTCTTTTTTCTTTGACATTTGATAGTTTTATTTACCATCTTTTTAAGAAAGATTTTTAAAGTGTTGTTTGATGTACCAAATTCTTGTCAATTTCCTTTATAGGTACTGTGTTGTTATATGTGATCAAAGACTTGGATAGTTTAAAGACAATAGACCTTTCTACTCCTGCAGCTAAGTTACAAGTGGATGCAGATCATGTCAATCATATAGCTATCGGTGACGACGGAATTAGTCCCCTTGTTGCTGTCGGAACAGAAAAAATGTACATTTCTTTATTCAGATTTGTCAAGTAGTGCAATGGTGCTTTTTATCTTTTACATTTATTTATTTATTTTAGCCTAAAGGAAAAAAGGCAGTTGATGTTGCCTCATTTTGTATCATTTTAAAGTTTCTTTTTATTATGTTTTTGATTTTAGTATTGCCTTTTTGATGTTTTTATTCGGTCATACTTTGTATATTATCATGTGATAATGAATCAATTGGAATTCATTATATTTTATCATGTCACTTACTTGACTGAAGGGTGTTAAGCTTTCTCTTTGTACTGTTGTATGAATCAATTGGAATTCATTATATTTTATCAAGTCACATACTTGACTGAAGGGTGTTAAGCTTTCTCTTTGTACTGTTGTGTCATCTGTCTCAAAATTGACAACCACATGTACTGACATTCTATAAACTTGGAAATTTTCCCTTAATTTGCAATCAATACAAAATTTCAGCCACAATATTCTAGGTGCCAATGCTGGTAGTTCTTCTTTTAAAAGTATAGATTATGAATTATCTTGAAAGTTGCCAACTTGTCTCTTAATCAAAGATTGACTTCACTAAATGGCGAAAATTTCACCCAGCAAAATTTTCATGATCACAGTATTCATTTACAATAATAACAGCTCAAAAAAGGTGCTATAAAATAAAGTGTTCAAATTTAAATATTGAGTTTTTTTATTGGGCTGAACTTCACAAATTTGAACTTGTACTTTTTATAAATCATGTCTACTGACTGACCAACTGAATTACAGAGTACACATTTTTTATATTATTAATGATGTTGAACTGTTTGTATGTGATCCATTGTCACTTAGAATGTCATGAACTCTGAAAAATAAATAAAAAAGACTGTAATAATTTGCATTTCTTGAAACCACCAAAATCAGAATTAAATGAAGTCTAACTATTATATTGACCTCCTTAAAGTTCAAACCCAACAGAATGTTGATTTTATCAAGGAAAACTACAAAAAATTGATCTCCATGAAAATAAACGAAAGCAAAGTACTTGTTTTTTCCCTTCCAACTTTTTGGTTTCTACAATACCAAAGGTGGGTCAGATTCATTTTAATGTTGTTTGCCTTATATCTATTAACTTAATTCCTTGCTTATGAACAAAAACAAACTAGAAAGTTGTTTAAAATATGTCTTCTATAAATTTTTGATAACATGTTGCTATATGTAAGCTCATTTTTTAAAAAATGTTTTAGAACATTATCTTTAAGTGTGTACCTTTCGTCAATATTGATAGGATCAGATGTTCCTTCAAAATGCTGTATTTTTACTTTTAACTCCTGAATTTCTTTTTCACGTTCCTCCAGAAGTTTTTCCATTAAAGTAATTTTGCTGTAACAATAAGTTAAATTATATTGAAACATTCATGCAAAATTGCAACAAAGATGTATTTGTCAATTTTTTTTTATTTCAGTAAAAAATTGGTCAGTGACAAAAATTATCAGTTTCCTACAGAAAGTAGGCAAGCAGAAGACCTGAAATCAAATATGCAGCATACCAAATACCAAGGGGTTGTGTTTAGTATTTGCTTAGTAAACTGTTATTGATATTTTTTCCCCACCTGTTGCTTGTCATTAACTATACCATTACTTTGATTTTTACATTGAGAAATCTGAACTAAAATCTTTTTTTTAAATTTATCGTATAAATAATGTGGATCACAATTCATGATTATTTTCATCGACTTTAATTTTTTCACAAGTAAAAGTTTGAAATGACAAAGTATAAGCTCAAATCTTAAAAAAATAAATTGCAACCAGATGCCAGGCAGAAAGCACTACAATAGGTCACATTTGCTGACTTTTTCATTGTGGAATTTTTATATTGGCCCTGTTTTATGCAGTTTATGTCATGTACACTTGTTCTACTTCATATAATCCTCTTTTTGATGGTTTATAACCTTTTCTCCATCTCACTGCTTGTCTCACATTTCTGGAATTTCCCATAGACATCAATATAATCTTTTTTACAATGAGAGAATTTTAGATGCAGTTTGTCCCTCTCTTCCCTTATTGTTTTCTCTGAATTCTCTGCTGTTTCTAACTTTTGAATAAGTTCATGGTACTGACTTTCACTAAAATAAAGATAGATAACTTTAAGCTTAGTAAAAATCAGAGGTGATTAAGCATTTTAGTTTAAAGGGTGTAAAGATTGTTTTTGCATGAATATTTAAGTGTTTTTACATGGATTTTGTGCTAATTATGTCTTCCACTACTTTAGTGGGGAGACATTTAGTGGGGAGACATATTGTTTTTGTCGTGTCCCTCCGTCTGTCCGTCACAAATTTTGTCAGCGCAACTCCTCTGGGACTACTGAACCGAATTCAATAAAAATTGGTATATAGGAAGTACACCATATGAAGTTGTGCATCTTACCAGGAAATTTTTATCCTCAAATTTTTGTGGGAGTTATGGCCCTTTGAATTTAGAAAATTGCTGAAAATCCTCATTTATCATCTTGTTAGGGCATCTTTTCTGAAACTACTGAACTGAATTCAATGAAACTTGGTATATAGGAAGCACACCATATGTAGTTGTGCATGTGACCAGGAATTTTTTATCCTCAAATTTTTGTGGGAGTAAGACCCTTTGAACTTAGAACTTTTTGCGGAAACGGGGGGAGACATCGTTTTTGTAGGCAAAAACAAACTTTAATTTTTGTAAGTTTTTGACGGTTGCACACCTAGTATGCCTTTGCTTTCGATCCACACATCTCAATTTAGCACTTTTGAACATTGATTGAAAGCTTTCACAGATTTTTATCGACAGTGAAAACTAATTTGTTTACAGCCTCAAAGAATCAATAAAGGAAGCAACAAATGTCCAGGAATTAACATTTAAAAAAAGATATCTTGCCTGTCTTTGCATTTCTCCAATTCTCTATTCAGGTCCTCCACCATGGTTTCGAACTGACTCACTGTAATCTTTAACTCTAGAATTTCTCTGTCACGCTCGTGTAAAAGGACTTTTGACTGACATTCATTGCTGCAAAAATAAAATTTTTACATATTCAAGGTGTTATATTAGGGCAATAAGATGTTAAATATGTTATGATCTTGATTTATTGTCCTGAATCATTGACCCCCATCATTTGTGTAAGAAACCTCTCACTTTCTGTTATTTTGTCAAAGATTGGTTACCTTGTATCATGAAATTTGCACACATTAACGTTCATAAGGTAAGAAAGACATACATTGATTTTGTGGTCCAAAGGTCAAGGTCACAACTTTTGGACAAGATTGAAACTGAAATTTGTTTCTTAAGCATAACTTTTGAACACCTTGCATGAAAAAAATCATAAAATTGAACACAAAATTAAGCTTATTAGGCAAAGAGGCAGCCTATTGACTTTGGGGTAAAAAGGTCAAGGTCACAAGTAGACTTGGGACCTTAAGCCATGCTCTTTTTCTTGATAAAAGTGAACTTGCCAACATAACAATTAATTTACCTCTTTTCTATTTCTGATATTCTATTACAAGATTTATGGTATTTTTCGGATATCTCCACATAGTCCTTTTTACAATGTGTGAATTTAAGGCTTAAATGATCTCTTTCTTCCCTTATCAGCCTTTCTTCATCTTTTACCCGTTCAACTTCTCTTTTCAAACTTTCTACTTTCCCTTTTTGACATTCTCTACAATGTAAATCAGAGTTATTGTACAATAAAGACGATAAAAGGATATATACTAGTAACAAAATTTCATTTATTTATACAATCAGGAGGTCTCCAGTTTCTTTTCTCTCCAAATATGAATATGGATGTACATGTACTTGCAACTCTTCATCTTTAACTGAAGGATCCGGAATTACTATGACATCATATTGAAATATGCATGGTGAAATTTCATTGATATTATGCAGGGGGAAAAAGTTTACTTTATCTGTCTAATATGAAGCAGGAGTAAATACACAGTGAGCTTGCTGTCCAGGTTCTAGTTTCAGAACTTTGCAATAAACTTGATTCTATTGAAGTTTACGAAATTTCAAAGTGCAAATGGTGGCTTATGTAATTTAAAAACGAAAGAATATGTAATTTGTCTGTTTACCATAATCTGTAAAGTGTAAAGACATTACTTGCCAATATCTAAAGACCTCAAGCTCTCACAATATATTTCCAGCAACAGAGGGTACTGCAATGACGATTAAATACATCACCTAAAAAGCTTACAATTCTTGCTCTAATGTTGAGAGTTGGGACTTGTATTCATCCACCAACTTAAAATGCATGTCCCTCTCTTGTTGTATTCTCTCTTTGAACTTTAACCTTAGTGAATCTACTTCTGTATTTTGTTGCTGTTCTTTTTCCTTGTAACAATTCCTAAAAATGTAGCAACATGCAGAAAGATAAAACCATAAAACTTGTTGATGGGAGCAGCAATAAATGGTTCCCCTAAACAAAGGCTGTTGGTCATTTTCTATGAAGATATTAATATTTTTTGTGGATACTGCATTGGTTCATGTAAATTAAGTCCTCGTCTTCTTTGCAATATTTAATTTAGATATAGTACTTTCTTGCTAGGCTACAGATCTGAAAGATCGTATTATTGTGTGGCCTTATTCTAAGTATCAAGTTATAGGAATATTATTTCTTGTGTCATTTGCATCTGACATAAAGTGTAATGTAGTTAGAGCAGCAATATAAAAATTCATAATGGGGAAACCTTTAGCATTCGTCAGTGGTATCTGGTCTCTAGCAATTTGCCCTAGAGATTCAATTAAATTGGCCTTATTAAAATATGCGCCAATACAAAAATGTCACGAATTCTCAAGCTTTTTTATGCAAATACTATATGCGCTGTCCTACCTTATTTTCACCTGAAGGCCTTTTATTATTGCTTTCATGTTCTTGACATCCTCTTTCAATCTATCATTCTCCCACTTCAGACTAAAATCTAATGACTGACTAAAAAGGAAATAAAATGTTTATTTTAATCATTGGGAAAATAAGATTTTTTTCCTTCTTTCCACTTATAAGAAGCAAGCAAAAGGATTTTGGATAATTATGTTTGTCTGATATATCTTATTCAAACGATGAGTTTTCATCAATGAACAATCTGATTAAAATCAGATCTATCAATTGATTCATACTGTCACTGCTTGGTATACCCGATGACCATGCAGTGAACAATTGATACAGATTGGATAAAAGAACCTCGTACATTTGTTATTGTCGATCTTGGGTTGGGCTGAGAAAATCATATTGTTTAATTATTATCTCAGGGTTTGGAAAACTAATACTACAATGTGTCTGACTAACCAATACATCTTTAGCCAAAAAGTTTTACTTTAGGATGTGTACCTTCTCATAGTACGCTTGTCCTGATAAGTCAAAACTGTGCTTATTCTGTCCGTTAGTTGACTGATATCTTTATTTGAGTCCTTTTCCTTCATCTCTGGTACATCTTTTCTAAAACAACAAAAAGAACGCAAAATAGAACGAAAGATCATTTTATGGAGTATTGGTGGGTGGGGGGTGGACAGGGGGGTTCTCTTCCCCCGCTCCCCGCCCCTCCACTCCCACTCCCAGCCCCCTCAACCACCGCTCCCCGCCTCCTCAACCCCCGTAACATCGCCCCTGGACTATAATCATGACTGTTTAGAAAACATTATGATATATGATATTTTCATTTAAACATGGCAGGGACCCCAAGGGGCCTCCTCTTTTATGGAACTCTGATTTAGCTGAATTGTGTTTACGCAGGGATGTCCCGTTTTATTTAATCCCTGGTTTACGGTCTGACTTTCTTTATTATTTCTTTGGAGATGAAAGTTTTGATTTCAATGCAGATTTATACATAATGAGATATAAGCGCTTCTTGAAACAAAAATATATTAACTTATATAAATCGTAAAACTGGGTAAAAACTTTTGAAAAGATCAGGCTCATCTTCTACTGAACGTGTTTATTTCAAATTTACACAGCTTTAGTAGGGTGAGTTGTACCGTGCCTCCCCTTTCCAGGTATGTCGGTCATCTACTTTCTGTTTTCCGGGCCGACTTACACAACCAATGGATGGTTTCAATGCCATTTTTATACGACCGAAAAAAAAATGCGGATGCTGTGGTCGTCGTCGTCGTCCGCGGCGTCTGTTAACTTTATATAATTAGAGTTACCACGATAACTTAAGTTCTAGTGAAATTAGACAATGATGTTCCGTAGAAGTATGGATGGGATTGATTTTGGGGGTCCCCCCTTTTTTCGTTTATAAATGCTACTTTTTTGTTTGTTCCCACAACAACTTTTGTTCTGGTCAATCAAATGATGTGAAATTTTACAATAATGTTTTATACCATAAAAGGGTGAATGGGATTTATTTTGGGGGTCTCCCCTTTATTCGTTTATGAATTACCATTATACCATAAATGAGATTGATTTTGGGAAGTCCCTTTTTTTTAGCTCACCTGGACCGACCGAAGGTGTTGCTTGCTTAATTGTTCAGCTTATTTAGCTCTAATATGGAGTAGGCATTACCTAAATGCGAGCATAGCTAAAAGGGACTACGTTTTGTTTATATAATGATGATCATAATCAATGCAATCAAATGGTGCATTTTACATCATTTTTGTTTGGGTTTTCCTCTTTTATCTGCTAGTTTTGTTCTGGTCTTTTTCGGACTTGTGGTAGTTGAATCCCCATTGGCACACTTCTTTCTAAGACTATTTAAAGTCCATTAAACATTTTATAGATCCATTCTTCTATAGTATTTACATGTTATTTATATTTTTTATTCATATTTTGTACTAAATGTCTTCATTTAATTTCCAATATTTCCATTTGCTTATTTTGGGGCGAGATGGTATGGGGCGATTAAGCTTCGAGACACGTTAGTTTCGTACGTGCAAATAACCAAGACGAAACGAGCAGCTTGTGTGTATTTATTATTTTAAGAATATTATTTTCTTGTAAAAAGTGCAATTTATTATTTTTTAAGCATTATTTCTTTTCTTATAAATTATTTTAACATTCACTCCGGCCCTGTAAAAATAATAACCCTTTCCGGACCATAAAAAATCTAAATCAGCATTAGCAAATTTCTCGCGGAAACAAATACCGTAGAGCTCTCCGCTCGAGCGGGCACTTCGTGCCCGCTGGCGAGCTATGCTCGCTACAAAAGTCTCCATAGTTAAGTCTTGTCAAGTGGTGGATAGAAAATTGAGGATAAATCATTGCTTTATCCCCAAAACCCATTTTGGAAATAGGGGCCAAAATTGAAACTTTTAAATTTATTGTCCGATTTCATTTTTTTTTGGCAAATAAATTCTTGTAGTGAATTAACAAAATTGAATGTTAATTTTGCAACATCCCCCCCCCTAATTACTGCTAGCGGCCAAAAGGAGCAAAAGTGAACGGTAGAAGATACCATTAATTTGGGGCCGAAAGGGGTAATGTATTTGTAACTGTAATTTATTAGCTCACCCGGTCCAGGTGAGCTATTGCCATCACTTGGCGTCCGTCGTCCGTCGTCGTCGTTAACTTTTCTTTGAAAATCTTTTCCTCCGAAAGGACTGAAGTGATTGCTTTGAAACTTTGCACACTTCATCTATGGGATGTCCTCTACCAAGATTGCACAAATGGTGACGGCCGTCTAAACAACATGGCCGCCGTTACTAAAAATAGACCGGGGGGTCAGACTACTGTTTTTGGCTTGTAAATCAAAAAGTATAAGAGATAGAGGAAATCGGATGCACCCTACTGATTTAGCATCAAAAGCTCTACAAAAGTCTCCATTGAGTCGAAGTGGTCAGATGACCCTTTATATGAGTTACGTCCCCTTAAAGGTGAAAAATAGCATTTTTCATGTTTTTGGCTTATAGAATGAAAACTATGACCGATAGAGAAAAGTTGTTGCTTGCTTAACTGTTCAGCTCAATTAGCCCTACAAAAGTCTCCATAGGGTCTAAGTTGTCAGATGACCCCTTAAAGGGGTTACAATCCCTAAAATAACGTTTTTTCATATTTTTGGCCTATGGAATGAAAACTATAGCAGATAGAGAGAAGCTTTTGCTTGTTTAAATGTCCAGCTTATTAAGCTCTACAAAAGTCTCCATAGGTTCGAAGTTGTCAGATGAACCCTTATAGGGGTTACGGCCCTTAGAATAACATTTTGTCATGTTTTTGGTCTTTAAAATGAAAACTATAGCAGATAGAGAAAAACTGTTGCTTGCTTAAATGTTCAGTTCATTTAGCGCTACAAAAGTTTTCATAGGGTCGAAGTTGTCAGATAACCCCTTATATTCATTATTTATAATGAAATCTGCACAATACATTTTATGTACTTACATCAGCATTTCAAACAAGTCGCTGAAATCATTTTCTTCATCTTTGTCTTCATAGATCTCCTCTACTTCCTCATTGTAAAGTTTGTCTTCATAATACTGATATTCCTTGATTATTCCGATCCAAAACGGAAGAAAGTCACAAGACTCATTCAGATCTTTGATTCTGTGAATGTGCTGTAAAGCCTCTTGGATAAAGATAACAAAAGCGGTCATGTCTTTGTATCGGTCATCATGATATTTCAGGATCCTTTTAATTTTGGCCATCTTTACATTATTTCCATCATTATGTGTCACCTCCTGTCGAAGAATGCATAACTTTTGATATTTAGCAGGATAGCCTTCCATATAAGACTTTGCCTGTGAACATCTGTCCTCTAGTTTTTGTACATACTCAGGGATGTCTTTCTTTATCCTCTCTGTGGCATCGGCGAGTGTCAGAATGATATCTTCATTGCACTCGTGGTTCCCAATACATTGCTCATGGCATAGAGCTGTTGAACAGGACGTGCATATCTGTATGCAATCATTATGATGGATCTTGCACTTTATATGAGTCTTCCATGCATCCTCCTGTTTTAACCTACAAATTTCATGTTTATGAATCGTGTAGCAAAAGGAACAACATAAAATCCCACATGAAGAACACATACTAAGATGTTTGTTCTTGTAACATATTTTGCAAAGTTCTTTCGAAGACATTTTTATAGCCAAGACTGAACACCGTCAAATCTTTTTTTTTTTCAAATAATTAAACTTTGAAATGGCATTGAAAAGTCCTTTCCTTTCAAAATTTTATTGTGCATTGATTGTTCCGTTTAAAACAATATTTGTAACTAATGCAAGGGGGTTTGATTTCAATCATAAATGTTTTAACTCCAGATCGAATTTCAAACATAAATATATAAAACTTGAGATCGTGTTAATTTAATATATGTTTTATTAATAGAAGTTTTCATAATAAATGGTGATTAATTATTTCCATTGCATTTAAAAAGGGATCAAGCCCGCGTGACTTTGTTCCAAACCAACTTTAAGACGAGTTGATGAAAATTTCTACAAATCAAGGAATTTAATGTTCATTCGAAGAGAAGAGACCTGTTTACTACAGACACATGACAGACTAGAAGTCCCCTGAGTCTATTACCTTTTTCTTGGAACCAGTTTTCATTTTTTTTTTTGCTAAATGCATCACAAACTATGAAATTATCCACATTTTTCATTTATCAAAGAGTTGTCTACCATATGTTTTTCGTTTCTCACTCAACCAATATTTTGTTACAAGTCACTGTGCCAAACGTGATTAGAATATGAATGTAGAAGTAAACCTAGGGTGTGCTTTTCTTTATTTACGAATTCGGTCCTGAATGGCATGAATGGAGGAGTGTATTTGTTTTCTAAATACCTTTTTTAATCATCCTGGAGCAACCGAGATCACTCGCGTTACGACATGCGTTCGCGTTGCTGTTTTTTAGTGTTGTTATATATGTTTCTTCGTATTGTGTTTGTTTATTTCGACTGACATTGTCGACTCTGCCTTTAGAACTTTTGTTGTGTTCTATGGTCATTACCGGATCCTAAGATTGCAATGGAAGAGGGAGGTTTGGCGCCATAAAACCTGGTTTCACCCACCATTTCGTTTGAAATGCCTGTACCAAGTCAGGACCATTGCGATCCACCAATTCTCTGGTATGACTGATTCGTTTTTGTCATTTTCTCTGGACAATGAGATTGATCATTCAAGTTGTGTAGTTTTGTTATTACCTTTATTTTGACATTTGAATGTTAAAAACGAAAGAATATGGAATATGTGACAGAAAGACACGATCCACATATTGAAATGATTTTGATAAATGTAAAAAAGCAAAATTTCACTGCGTGTGAAGCGCTTTTCTGGATTAACCTTCATCAGACACGCTAGGAGTAAAAAAAACTTGGAAACTGGTAGAATATTAGATTTGATAAAACAAAAACAGAAGCCAAAAATATTTCAACAATGACCAAACAGATAATACATTTTTTAAAGAAATAGCCTATATATGCTTCTCATACAACTTTGTATTGCAAATAAACATAATGTATTGACACATTTCCGAGAAACATATCCTTAGATTTGCCATTTGGATGATAAGAACTGTCGGATTCTTCAAAAAGGCCATTTACAATTCCAATGCAATCTTTAATTACAGGAATAAAACAAAGAATAATGTAAATTAACCCTTATACCTGAAAAGAAACTACTATATTTGTAAAATTGACATGCTGTTTGTGATACGGTTCGAGTTGAAGAATTCTGAGTCTGAGCTTTAATAATCGGATTACCAGCAGCACAAGTCTTAATTCTTTCAATATTATACATGTTTTTTTTTTCAAAAAGAAACTGATGTCAAGCAATGCGAAATAGCACATAAGGTTATTGTCGAGCTTGTTTTTTTTTCTTCTCAAACTGGGTGTTTTTTTGTTAAGAATCATGCATTGGCGTCATATGCTGACCTGAATTTACTACGGTATGTATATATTCGAGTATCTGGCCATTTTAAACTGTTTTTGTGTAAATAAATCAAGTTACAAAGGCAGAATGGAAATATATTTCTTTCTAATTTATTTCTGTTGTATTTACGGACTTAGTGCCAATGGTAAGTATAGATACTTAATAATTTTGTCCTCACGTTCAACTGATGTTTAGTACTTGACCAATTTAAAACTATACTGAAGTACGACATCTACAGTTTATAGGGTTTGATCTGTAGAAAAAATCCAGAATAATGAATTTAACGACGACTTTTTGACAAGTTATTGTTTGACAACTGTTTATAAAAAAATATTGCAAACATAAACGTTATTAAGAAAATGATGCAAACATAAACGTTATTAAGAAAATGATGCAAACATAAACGTTATTAATTTAGAAAATGATGCAAACATAAACGTTATTAAGAAAATGATGCAAACATAAACGTTATTTAGATACTGCTACTTGTTTTGCAGGAATGCGTCTTGAAGAGTTCAACATTAATACTACCGGAGTCCTAACAGGGCGCTATTCAAGTCAAAGTAAAATAATGATTGAGTCCGCAGAAAGCCTGCAAGATCATGGAATCTCCCTAGAGTCACAAGGATTGAAGTTCAGCATAAAATCTTGTAGAAATATACACATATTTTTATCTTCATCAGAATGTCTAGACCCTAATGCTAGGTTTCTTCATTTAACAATTGGAGAAAACAACTGCATCACCATAAGACTGCAGCAGCATGTGAACGGAACAGTCGAATCCAGGGAGAAATGTGTTTTTGGTCTTTTAAGCTATGTGGAATTCAGACCGTTCTGGCTGTCTTGGAAGTCTAGCTTTATACAGATGGGGAGAGGTTTGAGGGAGTATGCTAGGCATGTCATATCTTGGTTTATACCAGACTTGTTTGATGTACAGTCCGCAGGGGTCCAGTCCGATTTGGGTTTTACCACAGAATGGATTTTCTTCAAGAGAGGTACGATCTAAATGAACATATTATAAAAGATAATTAGAAAATTATAAGAAATTACAAAGGATCTATACCGTCTTCATTTGGTATATTTATAATTTGGATGGAAAGTTAAACTTCAGGATTATGTCCAGCAGATAAGTACCACATACTTCAGTTTCAGTTCAATTATTTGATTTTATTCATATTTGATCCTTTTTTAACCAGTTGCTCGGATGTTTTGGTAAAGAGAGTTTTAATCAGAATACCAGTAACTTCACATCTATTTGTTGTTTATGCCACAGATTCATACAGTAAACAAGAGGCTCCATGATTTTTGTGTGACGCTTTTATATGTTGTTGGTAAAGAGTTTTTGGACAATAAACATTTTATAGTAAAAAAGAAATTATAGACAATAAGACATATGCATGTCATAAACCATTTTTCATTTTTTTCTACAATTGCAAATTAAACCTGTCACATTTCATTTTCAATTTTCTAGAATAGCTTTCTTACAACTATTCTGTACATGTTCCTATATAGAGGATTTTCAACAAATTTCTAAGTTCAAAGGGCCATAACTCCAACAAAACTTTTAGGATAAAAAAATCCTGGTAATACGCACAACTACATATGGTTTCCTTCCTACATACCAAGTTTCATTGAAATCGGTTCTGTAGTTTCAGAGGAGTTGCGTTGACAAGGTGAAAGGAGAGGATTTTCAGCGACTACATATGGTGTTCTTGCTATATACCAATATACGTTTATTTACGTTGATTATTTAGTTGGACTGTTTTAGAGGAGTTTTGCTGATAAACTTTATTACCGACAGGATAAAAACAATGTATCCCCACAAAAGTGGTGGGGTGGGAGACTTAACTAGCTCTAGGCTCCCAGGAGCCTGTATTCGATGATACTTATAAGCTGGATATTTTTACAAAGGACTGCTACAATTTTAACATTCCAAGGGAAACAACTCCTATCAAGAAAAGTCTTACAACTATGATATGCAATTTAAATTTTTCAAATATCTTGTATAGTTTTCAAGATATTGGTCTAAAAAAGAGCAAAATTTGAAAGAAAAAAAAACAAAGAAAAAGGGCAATAACTCCTACAACCATTGTCAGATCTTCTTCAAAAGTTCAGGGCAGGTAGATCTTGATGTGCTGATTACTATTATGTGAAACAGAATTTTAATATCTGTTACCATTTTTGAGTAATTTGCCAAAAAACTGAAATTTACCCTTATGTTCTATTTTTAGCATTGGCGGCCATGTTTTTGTTGAATCAAAATTTCGAACGATAATTTTGTAGAGGACATACTACAGAACAACCCTACCAAGTTTCATTTCATTTGGCTAAGCGGTTTTAGAGAAGAAGATTTTTGAAAAGTTGAACAAACAGACGGATGACGGACGCCGAGTGAAGGTGAGCTAATAAGGCAAGTTCGACATTGATCTATTCTAAAATATACAGGTCTATGATTCTAATGACTTTTTTTTTCATTATTTAGGTTCAGTTGGAGAATACTTCTGTGCCAAACCAGGCAAATTTGCTAGAGACTTCATTTCAGAGACAGCCAACTTGCCATCTGACATGCTCTGTTCTATCAAGTGTAAATCTACACCTCAATGTTCAGAATTCAACTATAACACTAGAACAGGACAATGTCAGCTGATACAACCTGGTCAAACGTTACTCCTCATTGATCACCCTGACTGGGAGGTTTACACTAAATGTTGAGGGAGACCGTGTTTTATCATTGACAGGACTCCCTGCTCTATAACAGTGTAGCTGGATATATTACTGTGAAAGAGTTTATATTCATAGGTATCAACCTTTGAGTATAACTTTAAAATTTAGATAAAATTTACATGTCTTAATGCAAATATATGAAATCTAGATACAATAAAATAAAGGCTAATATGAATTTATGTTTTGGATAACTCTATCAAATTAATAGAAAATTTACCTTTCATATTAGATACCAAATTTTGTGATTGGAATGATCTGCCAAAATTGTAAGCTCATGGACAAAAGTATTTCTACTGCATTAACATTTGATTTGAAGTTTCATTTTCTTATGAAGATTTATTTATACTATAATTGCTTTTACATGAAATATGGTATTAGAATTTGACATTGTATTATTTTATATTCCTGTACATTTTAGAATTGTAAAATTTGGCTGTTGTAAAATATTAATAGAATCTGTGGACCAACTTTTGTAGTTCTAGATATTATATTTAAAGAAAAACTGACTTGGCATAAAACTGAACAAAAATGTCAACAATTTTTTTACAGTCCTGTAAGTGTAACAAGAGGTCAAGGTCACATGTCAAGGTAACAGACACATAGAACTTCACAATGTATTTACATACACGTACTAAATATTTTAGACTTCAAGTAATTCATTTTCCACAGAAATCATACCCCAAAAAAATGTTCAGCTCTAAAAAAAACCTTAAGTTCATATGTCATTTTAGTAAGTAAATGAGGCAAGGTCATATGACTTAGTGATAGTTGGGTAGACCATAATCCAAAGTGTCTATATACCTCTAAGCAAATATCAGATCGCTAGGTGTTAAACTTTTTAAGTAATTCATTTTCCACAAAAGTCTTGTAAAAAAGTTTATGTCGCCACACCCAGAAAGTAATACCTATGTCTTGCCTTTACCGACTTTTCATAGCAGGTGAGACAAAAATGATACCACTACAAGTGTTAATGAAAGTAGTGTATCATCAATTAGAAAAAACATAATAAAAGAAATATATGTATCTCAAAGACAAATAGTCTGCTTGAAATAACTTGTAAAGATTTGCCACTTGTTTAATACATGTATGAAGTAAATATCTGTGGAATAATTGTTGACTTGACATTTACATGTATAGCAAAACAACCTTTAATGAGATCATTAATATTATATTTTGTATTAACAAAAAACACAACTTGCAATTATGTAACACATGACACAGCAGGTCAACCACGAAAATGAACACTGACGAATAAATGATATGTGCATATGCTTTAGCCATTACAAGAATAGTTGTTCAGAAGATGATGTCTTGCATAGGATTCAATAATAAAATTAAATACATGGGAAGTGATTGTTACAAAGATATAATATAGAAGCTTTGGAATAAATACTAATATTACAGGAAAACCCTTCTTGCATTGTCTTGTAAACATTTCGTTTGAGCCATAGTAAGTAGGACAAGTACATAACTGGTGTTATCTGAAAGTACCGTACACTATTACAAATGTAATATTCTTTTTAGCCGAATTTCACAAAGTGGTGGCTGGGTCAATATAAAACATCACTTAAGTTTTTAGAATCAAATTATAAACCACTGTAACATATATATATTGTCTTGGAATGTAATCAAATGAATAGGACACAATCAATATTTCAAAAAAAAGCTCTTTTTTAAACTTTCTATTTTAAGTGAACCAAATTCACCCAGCATATACAAACTTCTACCTTTTGTGCAAAATACTGCAGATATATTTTTGATACACAACAATTTTTAAAAATTCTGAACACAATTCTAATTGTAGTACTAGTGTGATAATTTATCAAGTCCATGCTTGTGAAAAACTCTGTAAAAGTTCCATCATACTGTCATCGTCTGCATCTTTGGCTTCCTCCATGATGGTGGCTCCCTCTGCATTTTTAATGTTCTTATCTGCCCCTGATTTTAGTAAAAGTTTCATAATTTCTTCATCATTGTTACCATAAGCATGCCATAATGCAGTCCATCCATCCTTGTCTATGGCATTTATATCACAGTTGTTCTGAAAAAAAAAAAGATAATTTTGAATTCTGTTTTTCTTTCCTTGAGTTCATAAATTTATGTATATTTCATATGCAATACAAAAAGATCTTAGTTGAAAAAATAACAGAATTTAGTATATAGACACTTAAAGAATTGTGTATTATAATGCACACACTTTATGTTTGAACACTTCAAAGTAGCACTTAACATTTGATGACTAATACAGTAGTTAGAATATAGATTAAAGATGTGATCAAATAATAATAAGGAATTTTTATTTTGTATTGCACTAACACAAATTCATTAGAAGGTATGTTGAATAAATGTACCTGAGACAGCATTTTAATTCACATGTTCAAAATCTAAGACAAGGCAAACCCTTTTTATTGAAATGGTTTGTAATAAATGTACAAAATTGTTTAAATGGCAGATATATTAATAAATTGATAATTTAATTATTTCCTTATTAAATGAATAAATGAATGTTACCTTTAATAGCACTTTGACAGCATTTAGCTGTTCCGCTGCTGTAGCTGCTATGAGTGGTGTGAATTGTTCCCCTTTGTGACCTGCCTGGTTAATGTCAGCCTGACCATTTAGTAATAAAGGTATCAATTCAGCATGGCCTTCCTTTGCAGCTATCAACAAAGGACTGTCTCCTTCGTCATTTACATTATTTACACTAGCACCACCTGTTAAGTATAAACAAGATATAATTTAATTAACCATAAAAAATATTTTAATTCAAACACAGAAAGATGTTGAAAGAATTAAATGCAATCATATTGAAATGCAAGTGCAATTTTCAAATCTATGATTTCTATTTTCTAATAAATGATCCAAAAGGTAAACAATAGAAGATAATGAAGTGTGGATAAGTGTAACTGACACAACCAAAAATATAAATGACAATTTAAAAATGCAAATGAAAACAAGTTGGTTATCTAATTGGAGCAACATAATGGGTTTTTTTCAGTACATTTGCACATTTTCCAAATTTTATTATACATAGATTAAATGAGACTCAGAAAAATACTCATCCTTTAAATATACATTAATAGACTCTTTAGTGCTTATAGTGGTCTGCACGTTTCAAAAGAAGAATTAAACATTTAGACTTTTTCTATAACATTTGTAACATATTGAATTATCTCCCCCTATATTAAAACCCATTAGTATAGGTATGATTTCAGTAAATACCCTTACATCACATAAGCCCGCCAATTTGTAGGAAAATAATCTGGTAGGAATTGACACTCTGGAGTTCTGGTATTGGTTAAAATGTTAGAAAAGAAATGATTTCGGCAAATCTAATATATAGTTATTCTTTAAAAAATAAAATGAATTTTTAAATAGGATTTTTGAATTTTTCATAATTTCTTAAAGATGACAGGGGTAGGTACTGAATTTAGTGCGAAATTATAATGTTTGTAAATAAATCCATGTGAAAGTGCCAAAAATTCCACATGACATGTTGGTTTGTTTAGGTGAAAGGAAGCAGCTGTATTTCTAATTTACTGAAAAAGTTATGAAAGATTTTTATTTTGAAAGATAGATTTTTTAGAATTTAATAGCCAAAATTGGTCAAGTATTAATGTCTATGGGCAAATAATTACTGAAATCATTCCATAAGCCTTTGCTATAGGGACTACAATGTAGTTGCTACAAGCTCCTCAGATATTGTATTTGTTTTGTTTAAATTTTAAGTACATTTTTGTAAATGTAGAAGACTATAATTTTGAAATGTAAATTGAAAAAAAACATTCCTAACACTTTATTCCTCAATCTATACCTACCTTTAATAAGAGTTTGCAGTAGTTGTTTATAGCACTTCTTAGCAGCCACACACAGACCCAGGTCCCCATTGGACAGTGGGTCATCAGGATTTACACCTTTGGTGATGAGAGATTCAACAACCTGGAAAACAGGCAAACCCCTTCAATACAAGCACTGCCAGAGGTCCAATGAGAGAGAACATTAATTTTATTAATATTAAGAAATCAATCTAATTGGCAACCTTTTTGTGTAGCAAGAAATCTTTAAGTGTGACAAGCTTAGCACCTTAAATTTAAATATATTTTATCCTAGAGTGTCTTTATTTTCGTGTTCCGAATTCTAAATATATAGTGTTTATGATCCAACAAATATGATGAAAATCAAAAATATTACAAAAATCAACTAATTTTATTGAATTTTGAAATTATGTATACTTCCAGCATACATAATATATAAGACAGAGGAATTTAGATGCTCAATTAATTTAATACTTTAGGATACATATCGCTTTATAATGCTAACTATGAGATTATCAAATATGAATAATCAATCTCAAAACCTCCTAATTTTAAAACGAGGTAATATATAGGAGAAACTTAATTCACAATGGTCATAATTAAGTACATGTACTTCAAAAGAAAAGAGGGATTAGCAAGATTCTTAGGCATCAAATATCCTTTCTCTCATCTATAAAAGCTTCTGAAATCATTCTGTTTTCTAATTTTAACAATTTACTATTATTTTTACCTTTGATAAATTTCTATTCACTGCATCTTCAAAGGGAGTAGCACTATGTCGATCATGAAAATTGAAGTCACAGCCTCTCTCAATCAGGTAAACACCTATGTCTTCATTCTCTGAAAATAAAAAAAATAAAAATCATGAACTACGGTATACAGAATTAAAGGGCACGTTAAAGACACAAACATGTAAATAAGTATAAGGTCTCACTTGTTGCCTTGTAATATGGGTTGCAAATGGCTTTATTTTGAAGAACCTGTATAATCATTTAAAAGATAAACAGACTTGCAGCTTTGAATGCATCATAACTTGGATGGAGCGTTAAAACTTGGAACACGTAAGCTTTACAAACATACCACCATCAAAACTTTGAAACATTTCAGTATATAATGAGAAAAGCAAGTTATGATACTGCACAGGATAGTTCTAAGTAACAGTGGCAGATACAAAAGGGAAGTTCCAAGGGTAAGAATCCCTCTTCCTTCAAAATGCAGATTTTTATGGGGGATGGAGAGAGTGGGGGTTATGGGGTGGGGGAATGGACGAAGATTGGTTTTGGACCATCCTCTTTTCATAATGGACTCAAGAGGTGGAACACTCACTAGAAAATATTCTGGATTCCGCTGCTAGCAATAGAAAATATATGAATATGACACATGACATGGTAATGTATTTTTATGACTTTTTATAGAATGGAGCTCAAATAAGGTAATTCTTTTCTGTTTATTTGCATGTCAGGTCCAAAGATTGTCTTCATACTATTATTAAATATACTTGTTGCATGTCAGCTTTACCAATATTTTTCTTACTAATTAACAATAATGTGTTTGCCATTCAGCTTCATAGTCTTTTTTGTTCTTACTTTGCTGAATTGCAACTTGCAAAGGGCTCCAACCATAGAATAAACAATTGATGTCAACACCAGCATTAAGAAGTTCCTCTAATTTTTCTTTATCATTTTCTCTAATAGACAAATGAACATGCTGCTCTCCACTTGCCATTTAATACTACAATAAAAAGACAAGCAGTTTTGTTTACTAAAAGAAAATAAAGAGATGTCGTATAAGTGTACTTGACACAGCCCACAATCAAGCGGCAATTCAGAAAAACCACACTGGACAACCGCCAGCAGCCTTCAACAAGGCCAGTATGCACTGCTCGCGGTTCTGCATTTTGCCCATGGTCTATATAAAATGCATATAATTCAAATCCAGCTCTGAAATAGTCACAGATAGAGCCCCTTCTTAAACAAGGAACAGAAAACATCAAAAAGACAAGTACAAACAAAAGCTTTGTCAAAGATTCCTGGCTGCAAATGTAAAAAAAAATGCTTGTCTGCAAAATTTAATTAAGTTTTCTTAACATATTTGATGGATTTTCATGAAATTTTCATATGCTAGTATTCAAGTCATAACCCTGTCTATCATTTTGGAATTTGCTGTAACAACAAGGAATCTGTGAGCTGCTGCTCACTCAATATACCCCCAAAATTAACTATGTCAGTAAACAGGAAGTATATATCTGACAGACCTATTTTCGATACACGCAGTAAAGGACCTCATACTGAATTCATATACCAAATATCAAGCCTCTGTGATGAATAGTGGCAGAGGAAACTGTTACGAAATTTTTCAACAATTGAACAGAAATCTTGAAAATTGATTAAATTGGTAAACAGGAAGAAGGCATCTGACAGATCTAATTTCAGCATAACAATAAAGAACCTCATACTGAAGCTATATACATGTACCATATTTCAAGTCACTACAAATGTATGTATACATGTAGTTGCTGAGAAAAATGTTATGAAAATTTTCAACAATTAATTGACCAGTAATGTTGAAAATTTCCTAAGTCAGTAAACAGGAAGTAGATATCTGACAGACCTTATTTCGATACTCGCAATAAAAGACCTCATACTAAAGCCAATATACCAAATAATTTTGCAAGTCCCTCGATATGTAGACTACATAATGTAGTTACTTAGAAAACTGTTACGAAAGTTATGTCGCAGACAGACGGAAGGACAGACAGAGGTAAATCAGTATTCCCCCTTCTTCGAAGCAGGGGTAGGGTAATAATTTCTAATTACTGACATTTTTAAAAGAATTCAGTTACTTCATAATCACCCTGTACTTTTCTATAGTTGTTTGAAATTCAAGTCGACAACAAGCAAATCAAAAGCAGGGACAAAATTTGAAGAAAATGGAAGAAAGTTTTGATTTTAGTCCTATCCGTATCATAGGCATATTTGTTACTTTTTGTGTTGTAAGTTTTTCTATAAAAAACAATCACTTTTCTTAATTCTTTGGTTAGAGCGTCTCGGTAACCAAGATGAAGTCAAGTGTGTCTAAATTGCTTCTTATCGGAGAGAATATGATATTCCGAATAATTTCCTGTTTGTACAACTGTATCATCCGACGAAAGAATCACTCATTTGGGTTAAGAAAAATCTCTCCTAAGAGTAATAGAAGGTATATTTCAGCACGATACCCACGTGTTAATGTTTATGCGTCCCTCGTTACAACCGGAAGTAAGTGTCCGCATGAGAATCACATGAACAAGTTGACGTCACTTTTTTTGACAGCCATAAAAATGTAGAAATATTTCACATCAAAGAAACATTAGTCTTTATGTAAGTTAGGGTTATTACGTTTTATTGAAAAGCTGTCGGTTGATACAGTTAAATCAGTTAAAAATTACAGAAGAAGGTACTAAATCTCAGAATTTTGCTTGAAACTTTAGGCTTTACAGTACTGTTTACAATTCTTATCACAGCTGCAGGGCTTCTGTATGAAGTTGTTCAGTCTGAGATTTGTTGCAGATCACTTGCCTAAATATGACATTTTATTGTTAAGAAACAATCATTAAAAACCCACCTTTCACTCTGTCAATCGACACATATCCAATTGGCACTGGCTACATGTACACGGCTGTGTAAACCTAAGAACATGAAGAAGTCATTAGGTTTACACGTATAAAAATAACAAAAACTTAGGTTTACACGGAAAAGTAAAACCGGATCACAATGACAGTGACGGAACCGAAACGTGTAACAATAGTTATTGTTACACATTTTATTTTTACTCAATAAAATGTCAATTTAGGCAAGTGATCTGCAACAAATCTCAGACTGAACAACTTTTACACAGCCGTGTAAATGTAGCCAGTGCTTATCCAATTTGTGGGTTTCAAAAAGATATTTACCTGGAAAAGTAACAATAAGAACAAAATAAATGTTACCTGACGCCAGAAGTCAAAGTAGAATGAAAATCGTGTCACGAATGTGGACCTGTTTTTATGGGTATTTGGACACCTCGGCCACACTTTATTTCGTCCATAGGAAGTCTCGGCCATATGACTCTTCGGCCGTAGACACTTCGGCCATACATGTTCCGGCCATACTATATAAATCTCATATGCATATATAGGGACTTAATTAGTCTATATTCTTAGTAACTGATTTTTTTTTTCAAATGTATAAATCGAATTGCCTTAACCGACAGATTATATGATATTCTAATAAACAAACAAAATTTTTCGAATGAAGAAATAAGTAAAAGGCAGATGTAAAAAGCATACTCATGATACTGCGGCCGGCCTAGGACATTATATTATGATATTCATTTTTATTAATTTGAACAATTATGCACAGTTGATAGATTTTAGACACAATTTTCAGTTTAGACTCGATTTGCATCTCCTTTTTTTCAGCGTAAAATAAAATCGGGAAAATATTCTCTTTAGGGACGGACCATTTAACTTGAAGGGGGGCTTGTTTTTTTTGTGTTGATCAGACAAAATATTTATTTTTCAAAGGCGTCGCGACAGAATTTTTTTTCATTATCAGCATTTTTTTATAGCAGAAATCCTTCTTCA
Organism: Arcuatula senhousia; assembly: GCA_963971305.1. Taxonomy (NCBI): domain Eukaryota; kingdom Metazoa; phylum Mollusca; class Bivalvia; order Mytilida; family Mytilidae; genus Arcuatula; species Arcuatula senhousia. Next base: position 47,175,818 of record OZ020312.1, on the reverse strand, counting down.
GAATATTTTTTTTTCTTACCCTCAGCTGCCAAAATATTTTTTTTTTCACCAAAAATCATTTTCAGAATATTTTTTTAGGAAAAAACCAAGCCCCCCCCCTTCGAGTTAAATGGTCGGTCCCTTAGTATTTTCATGAAAATTAATTTTCTATTAAAACATTATCAATGTGGTATGATACTTACCCTGTCTGGTCTGGTTATATTCGCTATTGCATATAATACAGAGAACTGTTCTTGCTTACGGTGACCGTTAAAAAACTAATATACATGTCTAGGCCATCAACCGTCTTTTAGACACCTTTATTTTTTTTTTAATTCTTTAACTTCTAAGTCATAAGACACAAAGAAGGGGCATGTGATTTCCAAGTAGTTCTCAAATGACAGAAACAGTTTTCAAGAAATCAAGTGGAATTTATTCTATTCTAAGACCCATAAAATTGGCCATTAGAATTCGATGCATAGTGTTTAGCTAATTATTTCTAAATTGAATTATTATATTCGGCTTGACTGTTGTTTTAGATGATTATCGAAGCTATGTTGTTTGTGACACACGCTAACACTTGATTGAAAATTAGTATTGTCATTTACTAGAAGGGGGTGGTAAAGGGGGGGTACGTGCACGGATGAACGGCCAATAAAAAATGACAATCACGATGAACGGCCAATAAAAAAATGATAATCACGATGAACGAAAAATGAAATAGAGAAACACGATGCACGATGAACCCCCATGCACGGCTGAACGGGAAATAAAAATTGCTCAACACGATGCACGAAAAAAACCCTTTACCACCCACCTAGAACTTGACACGGTTATTTAACAAGAATCATTTGATTATCTACAGTCATATTAATGTCAAATCCAATACTCAAATGCATATTTGTTAATTTAGGTGGTCCAGAGATGAACCAGCATCGTTTCGAAATTATTTGGAAAAAATCGTTTAACGAAACTGACTAACCAACAAATAAATCTGAATTTATATATATATAGAAATGGATTCATTATTTGTGCAGGTTATTTGAACTAAAATAGCTTTCCAGTAAATGAGACAAGGTTGACATTGATAATATATAAAGAGGTCATTAAACTAGCTATTTAGTTTAAAATTTCTCAGAGTATACATACTACATGAACGGCGTTCGGAGAGCGTCAAATCTTTCAATATAGCATATTTTACTAGTATTTGTCGTTTTACTTGCTACCATAAAATGATTTTAATTCATTTTATATTATTTTGACCAGTGGCGAAGCTTGCCTTTTTTAAAATTGAGGCAAAACCGGCAAGGGGTCTGGGGACCGCTAAAGGTCAGTAAACGATTCCTAGCTATTTGGAGGCCACATAATGCTTCTCCTAAGTGTCTAAAGAAAGCATTCATTACATTATCTACATTGAAATTTGAAATCGTTTAAACTCTAAGGTTTTTCCTATCCCAGGCCTGGCATAGGTTGATCTAAAAATTTGGATAGCAGTTGAGTATTTATTGGTTATATATATACTCTTCATATTCATGAGTTTCTGACAATTCGATATTTGAATGACATAACTTTTTTTTTAATCCGATGCTCACAACTTTGACATTCGTTTGTGTCGACTAGTTTATAAACTGCGTTTTGTGTTTAAGCCATGCCCCTGCTAGGTGTGGTAGGGCGAGTGAGTTGGTGTTTTATGCAACACTACATAGGGCGATGAAATGAATGAGCTCTCAGCCCTTAACATCATGTACGAGTCCCATTTTTAAAACCATGGCCGAAGTGTCCTAATACAGTATGGCCGAAGTGTCCTAATACAGTATGGCCGACCCATACTAGGGCCGACGTGTCTATGGACGATGTGTCCGTGGACGAAGTCATAGTATGGACGAGGTGTCCCTAAAGCGTTTTTATGAAAGTAATAATAATATTTTTTCTTATAAATGATAATAAAATTTGATTTATTTTTTCATCCGTGGTGAGCCTTTTTTTACCTAGGCAAAACAGACCAAATGTATAATATGGAGTAGGCATTGCCTAAATGCGAGCATAGCTAAAAGGGACTACGTTTTGTTTATATAATGTATTTGGGGCGAGATGGTATGGGGCGATTAAGCTTCGAGACATGTTAGTTTCGTACGTGCATATAACCAAGACGAAACGAGCAGCTTATGTGTATTTATTATTTTAAGAATATTATTTTCTTGTAAAAAGCGCAATTTATTATTTTTTTAAGCATTATTTCTTTTCTTATAAATTATTTTAACATTCACTCCGGCCCTGTAAAAAAATTACCCTTTCCGGACCATAAAAAATCTAAATCAGCATTAGCAAATTTCTCGCGGAAACAAATACCGTAGAGCTCTCCGCTAGAGCGGGCACTTCGTGCCCGCTTGCGAGCTTTGCTCGCTATTAACATGGGCTGTATTATAGAAAAGACAGTGTTAAACTGTTCCATTATATGTATTTTCATGATTCACAATTCAAGTGGTTTTATTAGTTAAAATAAAGGTAGTTTTATTTTATTTCAAGTTTTAAATTACAAAAACAATATATAGAAAGAAATATGTATTTTGTCATAGACCTGTATATTAAATAATAAACAGGTGCATGATATTGTTAATCATATTCTTAAGTACAACAACAAATTCATATAATCAGGTAACAACATTAACAATAAGAAAATGCTTATTGTTACTTTCATTAGAATAGGTCCGCGTCTGTTACACAGTTTTCTGTTAGTCTGTCGTTCCGGTGTCAGGTAGTAATATTTCTTATTGTTACTTTTCCAGGTAACAATATCCAATGCCTACTTTCAATGGTTTGTTATATACACAATAATAGGCATGATACCTGAATGAACTGGTCACCTAGTACATGTAGTAGCGAATATGCCCATTGTAGTGACCCAAATTGAGCCTACTCTTATCAAACTTTATACAAAGCACATGGTAAGGGTAGTGCTCTCCCCTAATACATGACAACCACTGTTTTCATGCCTTCTAAAGTACAAACAATGTTCCTACTAGAGACAATGCTCACGAATGGCATCAAGAGAGTGCAAAAATGTTGTCCAAAAATTTTCACCCCAGACAAGGATCGAACCACGAACCTTGGCATGAGCAGCCTGACACATTAACTGCTACACCATCGGCTCCTTCATTATTCTAATGGATATCATTCATGTCTTTTTTCATCTTCACTTGACTGTCATCAAACCCCATGCCCCCTTTTTCTAAAATTTTAGAATCCACAATGGAAAATTTGACCAGTGGTTGCTGCTCACACCCTCTGATGTTTTTATCAGAGACTATACATGTATATATACAGTCTATATAGTCTCTGTTTTCATAAACCAACACTCACTTGCACAGTGTCTTTAAATCAGGCATTAAATCTCTTTTTCTTACAGTTATCTTTCATTTAGTTAGTAACCATTCACTTGATGACATCTTATTGATCTATAAAAACTTAAAAATTATGGCTTGTTCAGTAGCAAAATCCAAGTTTAAATTTATTTACATGTATTTATCCTGGATTGAGAAACAAGCTTGATGCTTACTGTACATTGTATGTGAATCCCTCCCCAGTTTGCAATCTTGAGTTTGAGTCCCCATTGAGTCTACCTGTATCATACTCTACAAAGGGATCTTTAACATATGCTTCAGGGAGTACTACTTTCCTCTTTTACTACAATGTACATACTTTTACCACATTTGGTATTTTTTTAAATTGGCTAATGATATTTTCCCCTTGGTGAGGATAGAACCATGAACCTTGGTGTTAAACTCAAAATATTACAACTACACCACTGACTCTTTTAGAATTTGATATATTTTTTGCCATATGTTTCCAAATATATTGGTACCAAATTATTAATCTTTTTTAAGAGAGTTGCACTCTTAACCTCTACCCTTCATTATTGTCAGCTTTACCCCAAATGATGAGTCTATCATTTTTTTTTTACATATTGAAAATTGAATTATTAATAACATGTACTCCATGTAATTCTTGCTTTTTTTCAGTGATTATATCAGTACATACATGTCTATGCATGATAAATTTATGAAGTTAATTACATCTGGTTTTAAATATTCTAATACTATGAACATGAATACTGGTTGAATGCCTATATGGCAATACAGGGATTTGGGTACATGTATACATGTACATTTGTACATGAACAGTCCAAAACCTATGCCTCTAATTTAACTTGCATATTTATTACTTTGGATGGGGGGGGGGGGGGCGTTTTACTAATTTTTGCAAAATATTATGACATTAATGACCTAGCTACAACTGTGACTTGACTGAGCTTGACCTTTAGTGGCTTATCCATTACATATGTTACTGTAGGAGGATCAAATATATTGATTATCAATGTTCTATAATCATGACAATTACATACTAATATTACCATACTAAAAGATGGTGTTAATCTTGTAATAAGCAAGGTCAAATATCAATATAACTTTTTCTATCACCTTGCCATAGCACTATCATGACTATTGTGGTGAATTATTAAGAAGCATAAAAAATTGCATTATAGATTTAACATGTTTAAGGTTGCCCTATTGGTATGTTATACGTAACATGTATATTTATTATTTATCAACCTACAGGTGTTTTGGAGGTCTTAATTATGCCCCTGACCTTAATTTACTTCAATATATTTCTATTCATGTTAAATAGAGAATTTATCTCAGTCACTAACTTGGAGCTCCCTTAATAGCAATTAATTGTTTCGTTTACTGATCATGATAAGCACAAAATTAAGGTAGGAATTGTTAGTGTTGCATTACTTTCTGTATTATTTTCTTATTTCAGTAGTGTTTAGATTTTAGTACCACTGAACTTCATGCAGCGCATCATGTACATTGTATTTTCTTTTTAATTTGTTGGTTTTGTGTCATAAGATGACCAATGATTTCAAATATAACATACACCTTATTGTATATTTTAGGTTATAAAGGGATAAAGAGAAGTACATTTTGAAGAATTTGAGTGACGTGTAAGTATAAACATTCTATCCCTCTATGCCATGCCACTGCTTCAGCATCAAAAGCTCTACAAAAGTCTTCATTGAGTCGAAGTTGTCAGATGACCCCTTATAGGAGTTATGGCCCCTTAAAGGTGAATAATAGCATTTTTTCATGTTTTTGGCCTATAGAATGAAAATAGATAGAATGATAGCAGATAGAGAAAAGCTGTTGCCTGCTTAAACATTCAGAGCTCTTTTAGCTCTACAAAAGTCATAGGGTTGAAGTTTTCAGATGATCCCTAAATAACGGTTTTTCATGTTTTGGGCCCACGGAAGAAAACTATATTAGATAGAGAAAAGCTGTTGCTTGCTTAAATATTCAGCTTATTAAGTTTACAAAAGTCTTTATAGGGTCAACATCAAGACCAGGTGAGCCATTCAGGCTCCTGGAACCCTCTTGTTTGTGTTGCATATACATGTGTTGATCTGTTACAGATACTGCAGTATGCTTTTACACATTTTACAAATTTGCATATGTTATTAATGTACAAGATACTACATGTATTGGCACATAATTGGCACTTGTCTCATACTGTGTTTTATGTTTTTCAGGTGACCCATTTATAAACGAACATTTATAATGTCGAGCAAATCCAAACTGTTAAAGGTAGTACTTCTAGGAGATGGAGGGGTAGGCAAGAGCTCCCTAATGAACAGATTTGTCAGCAACAAGTTTGATGCCCAATCATTTCATACGATAGGAGTGGAGTTTTTAAACAAGGATGTCGAGGTGGACGGGGATAATTACACCATGCAGATTTGGGATACGGCGGGACAGGAACGCTTTAAGAGTTTACGTACTCCGTTCTATCGTGGTGCTGACTGCTGTTTGTTGACTTTTGCTGTCGACGATTTACAAAGTTTTAAAAATTTATCCATGTGGAAGAAAGAATTTTTATATTACGCTGACATTGAAGATGGGAATACTTTCCCATTTGTAATACTGGCTAATAAAGTTGATGTAGAAAGCCGTAGCGTGTCAGAAAGTGAAGGGAAAGAATGGTGTAGAAACAATGGCGATACACCGTATTTTGAAACAAGTGCCAAAGATTCCACAAACGTTGAAGAGGCATTTAAATCAGCAATTAGGCGAATAAAACAACTTGAAGACTTCATGGAAATGAAGCCTTCCCATGGGGCTACGGTGGACCTTCGTAAAAAATCAAAAGCTCAACAGTCAGGATGCTGTAATTGATATCTTCATACATGTATCATGGTCTAACATTGTTTATATACATGTACATGCTTGTTATCTCAGTTTTTGTTAATATCAAGGCAATTATACATTCTGGTCCAATGTATTGTTGTTTTTAAATAATTGCTAATATTTTTCTGCTAGATTAGGCAATAATAAAACAATTCCTATATTCTCATCCAAATTTTTTGAAAATTCTTTTTTTATCAATTTTGATGAAATATTCTGCAATTTTACAAGAAATTGACTATAAATGAATTGTTACCAAACACAATTTGGTAAAAACTCAAAAAATACTAAATTCAAAATAGAATATTTTGAGGCAGCTGAAAAATCACGGAAGGGGACGAGTATGTAGGATATTGTTATATTGGCCATACCAGGGTACTATATGTATATGTACTGTATTATGAAAAAATAATGATCAAAATTGTAAGACTTGTGCTTGTAAAAAAAATTATCTAATTTTTAATTTAGTTATAAGGGCCCCACATCGAGGTTGTGGGAACTCATTGTTTTGGCTTTGTCTGTCTGCCTTTCCACAATTTTTGTGAATCCCAAAAATCCAAAAAGTATTAAAGGTACAGATCTGAAATCTTACAAATCTTTAGTTTTGTTCCATTTGAGGATTTGCATGTAATTTTTTAGAAATTCATTAAATGTTTTAAAACTTTTCTGTGATTTTTGCTTATGGGTTCTTCATGAATTTGTCAGAATTCTAGTTTTTAACATTGAAATATATTTATAAACTTGAGAAAAGCAAATTCCATTGACTGCACAGAATGAAACCTGTTACTTGTAGAACTGTAGGCCAACTATTCAAAAATACTTTTTGACTTTATTATTTGGTTCATGTTAATTATAAATTGTTTCCATTTTATATGAACATGTGAATTAAAACCAATTTATTATGAGAAGCAAGTTTTTATTGGCAGACTTGGTTCTCTCTTTGTTATATAGACATTTTTTTTCTACTTAGTAAACCAATATTTTAAATGCACTACCTTCAGCAGAAATACTTTAATGCATATTATTCATGTAACTTGGCTTGCTAACCAATACATATACTAATGATACATTGTGTATATATATAAATTTTAACTTTTTACCTCCAGTTAAAGGTCTATATATCTGACCAGATTTTCGCTGATACTGTACATGTACATGTGTTTACATTGATATGGATATTTTTTGCTTAATTTGGAATTTAATTAAGAATTGTGAATTCTCCCTCTTGCCACCAAAACAAAGATTTTATTTTATAACCAGTAGTTGAAAAAAGATATGGTTGTAATTGACAAGTAATCATGATGTGAAATTTTTACTTTAAAAATGTTAAAATATCCTACAACTATACCGGTATATTCATTGAGTGCATATAATTGTGTTACATATCTTTTTTTATCATTTTTCTCTTTTTTAACAGACCATTGTTCTATAATCATCTTAACTGTAATTCATTTATTTCTCCTTGGTTTGAAGAACTAAAACATATTTATAGATCTAACACTCCCACCGTTGTATCTATTTTTATAACAATGTGTATTACAAATGTTTGTACACATGTTATCTAGTTCCATTTACTTATGTAAAACTTTATTTTTAAAATCAAAATTCTTAATTGTCATAATCATTAGATTTTGATTTGGTTTATTAACAATTTAAAGTTTTACATAAGTATTTTAGAATTGATATCATAAATGTAAGTTAGGTCTTTGCAAGAACATGCATTTAAAAGAACTGGTAAACTACATGTAGATTTGTAGTTTTATATACAAGTGCATGTCTATGAATGAAATTATGAATGAAAAGTCTGTCACACTATTATGAACTTACCCATATAAACTGCTGTGGTCTACATGTACATATATTTATGAATGGAAAATATAAATTCAGTGAACATTAATTTGTACATCTTTACTAAAGTTTGAGCATCGAGTCAACAACAAATCTAGCTACCTCAGTAATTCAACATTGTTAACTGGGTGTTTAGAATATGTGTACTCTGAACCAACCTATTTTGATTGAAATTTTTATATTTAAGATAAACCGAGCCCAATCTTTTTTTCAGATATTGTTTTCAAAACTTTATGGCATAGTTTAATGAATGTATGATCAAATTCTAAAATTAAAATTTTACATGTATGTCACCTGTCTTAAATTGCTTTTATAAAATCAGGTTTTAATTGTCAAGATTATTTAAAGATTAAATATTAAGGAAAAAATCCTAAAAACCATACAGTTCAACATAGAAAATTATTTTACATTTTCTACCAATTATTTCCCCTGAAATGCAGAATTTTGATACATGTAACTAACTATCAAACATTTGCAGAAAGATTATTTCAAACTGTATGGTAATGTTTTAATTCAGCTGATAATTTACCAGGATTTTTATAAAAAAAAAAGTTTATTGGCAACTGTGTGCATAAGCTTGATGATAGGATGATATTTGCATTGCCTGTTATTTAACATTAAAAACTGAGAATGAAGATTTTATTTGCATGGAATACACATTTTATGGCTATTTTATATAATGAATGTTGATGATGACTTGTACATGCTTATTGTCAATAAATATGTGATAAACATGTCTTGTGGTTTGTCTTATTCTATAGGATAAAAAGATATTCTCAATACACAGTTGATTTATTCTGACAACCAAGTATTTCTTGATATACATGTGTAGCTAAAAAAAATAAGAGATTGAGAAAGTCTGAAGCAGCCTTCATTCAAATGAGAAAAAACTGAAGCAGCTTTCCATCTTCAGCATCAAAGGCTCTACAAAACTCCTGTTTGAGTTATTAGCTATGAGTTATTTCCCCTTAACTCTTTACTGTTCCAAAGCGTTTTTATATGACTGCAAAAAAATTGCCAATGTATAACGGTATGATGCTGTCGTCGTTGTCTGTTAACTTTAGTGTATACACAATAACTTAAGTTCTAGTTATCTAAATGCAATGAAATTTTACAATGATATTCCTTACCATTAAAGGATGGATGGGACTGGTTTTGGGGGTCTCCCCTTATTTAGCTCACCTGGACTGAAGGTCCATGTGAGCTATTACCATCACTTGGGGTCAGTCGTCGTCTGTTAACAATTTTTCAAAAATCTTCTCCTCTGAAATTACTGAACTTAATGAAACTTGGTATGAATGATCCTTAGGGTGTCCTGCACTAAACTTGTGTTTCAATTTTTGATCTGTCAAAAAACATTGCCATAGACCAGGGGGTCAGACTACTGTTTTTATGCCCCATCTACGAAAGTTCGTCCGTCCTTCCATCGGTCCATTTGTCCGTCCCAAATCCCCATATTTCCAATTCCCACTTACTGACAAATGCCACATCAATCAAATTGGTATGTTAGGTGCACCTATAGTAGTGACACTAAGCACAATGCATGCTTCGGATGCTGGCTGTGACCTATATTTTTCGCATGAATGACCACTTATAGAAGAATGGTAAAAGTCAATTCCCACTTACTGACAAGTGCAGCAACCATATTGGTATGGTAGGTGCACCTAGTGATGCTAAGCATAATGCATGCTTCGGATGTTGACTGTGACCTATATTTTCTGCATGGATGAACTCTTACAGAATAATGGTTGAAAGTCCATTCCCACTTACTGACATGTGCCACATCAACTATATTGGTATGGTAGGTGCACCTAGTGATGCTATGCACAATGCATGTTTCGGATGCTTACTGTGACCTATATTTTCTGCATGAATGACCACTTATAGAAGAATGGTTAAAGTCCATTCCTTCTTACTGTCAAGTGCCATAGCAACCATAATTGGTATGGTAGGTGCACCTAGTGATGCTTTAGTGATCGCAGAAAAAATAAATGTTGCAAGATGGGGCATTATATCTTTTGGGCATATTCTTGTTGGCTTGTAAATCAAATAGTATAAGTGATAGATGATATCTAATGCCACCCTACTGCTTCAGCATCAAAAGTTCTACAAAAGTCTCCATTTGGTCAAAGTTGTCAGATGATCTATAGGGGTGGTGAAAAATAGCCCTTTTCACGTTTTTGGCTTCTAGAATGAAAACTATTGCAGATAGAGAAAAGCTGTGTTTGCTTAATGTTCAGCTGAATTAGCTCTACAATAGTCTCCATAGGGTCAAAGTTGTCAGATGACCCCTTATAGGGGTTACAGGCCCCTAAAAGGCGAAAAATAGTGTTTTTGGCCTTTGGAATGAAAACTATTGCAGATAGAGAAAAGCTGTTGCTTGCTTAAATGTTCAGCTCATTTAGCTCTACAAAAGTCTCCATTGGGTTGAAGTTGTCAGATGACCCCTTATAGGGGTTACAGCCCTTAAAATAACATTTTGAATGTTTTTGGCCTATAGAATGAAAACTATTGCTGAAAGACAAAAACTGTTGCTTGCTTTTATTTAGCTCTACAAAGTTTCCATATGGTCAAAGTTGTCAGATGATCCCCACTGCATTATGATATTTTAAAATGTTTGGATATTGGTTCAGGTTGGAGAATCTAGATTCTTTCCCATTACTTAAAGATGCATATGCCTGCTGCAAAATTATACATGGTAACATCAAATTGTCTTGCCAGTTGGTAGAAGAAAATGAGATGTGGAATAAGTGTACGCGACACAACCTACATTATAAACGTATATTTTAAATATCCACAATGGAAAACAGCCAGCAGCCTTCAATGTGACCAGCGGTCGCTGCCCGCTGTTTTTCAATTGGCCCCTGGATTGCAAAATAAAATACATATGATTCAAGCCCAATCCCAAAGTGCATTGAAAGACCCTCTTCTTGACAAAAAACAATTAACAAAAATTCGACTAAATACAAACATAAGCTTTGATAAAGATTCCTGGTACTCTCTTGTTAAAAAAGGCATTAGACTATTTAAATATTAATTTAGAAAGTAAAAATTATGGACCATAGACATTTAAGAACTTTTTAAAAAAGAAAATTCAGATAAAATATTCAGCTGAATGGTATAAATCACAGAATAAATTAAAAGATGGTAAACTACAAACTTTTTAAAAAATTAAACACAATTTTGGTTTTGAAAATTATTTACAAGAAACAAAAAAAATTGAAATAAGAAAAGCTATTTGTAAACTAAGAATATCTTCACATAAATTAATGATTGAAGTTGGTAGACATGTCAATATTCCTATAGAACAGAACGTTATTGCAAAAAATGCAATATGGGTGAAATTGAAGACGAAATTCATTTTTTAATTATACATTGAATGCAATATTTTTGAGTTTTATTGGTGTGTAAAAGCGTGGACCTAAGCACATTTTTAATGAAGCGCGGTAGCGCTTCATGTTGAAAATGTGCGCAAAGGTCCACGCTTTTACACACCAATAAAACTCAAAAATATTGCATTCAATGTATATAATTACATTCCGATAAAATATATTAAATGTTTGCACAGAAAATTGCACGAAATTCATGGTTTATCTCTTTTAAATTACTCCGCGCAAGGCGTTGTTAAGGTGGCACGTGCTAGTGAGTTTCATCGAGAAATAAAACTGCATTATTAACCAATCGGAATTGTCGTTATAAATTAGAATGTAATTATTTGATTGTAAATCATTTTCAGCAGGAAAGAGAAATTTTGTTTTCATTTATTAAGAAAGAAAATAAAAATGTTGAGAGTCTAAACTCTGAACAAAAACTTATTTTACTTCTGAAGATCCAATAATGTTAAATGCAGTGGGTGAATTCATTTTTAAATACTTATAAAATTTATATAGAATCATCATTAATATTATGATATCTGTCTTACTACTCTGATGTGTGATTATTAAACTATAGCAGTTATATGTATTTTTAATAGTTTTTAACGAAATATTGCTGAATGTTTTAGTCTTCATGATCACGTAGATAAAAATAGTATACATGCACTGAGTACTTTTAACAGAACTTTAAAATTCCCGTTTTAGACCATCATATATAAAGACATGTTCTGATGCATTCACGTTACACAACAACGGGTGTAGGTAATGATCGAGTTCGAGTTCGAGTTCGGGTCAGAGTTAAAGTTCGAGTTACAGTTCGAGTTACAATTCGAGTTCGAGTTAGAGTTCGAGTTAAAGTTCGAGTTAAAGTTCGAGTTCGAGTTAAATTTTGAGCTAACTCGAAACAGTAATTTTCATAGACATAGTCGAGTTACGACTCGAGTTAGAATTCGAGTTCGAGTTAGAGTTCGAGTTACAAATCGAGTTAGAGTTCGAGTTACAAATTATTTATTGTTCTATATCCAGAATTGGGTCTTTCGTTCATCATTATACCCCCTCTTGAAAAAATGGGGCGTAGATCTTTTTTTAAAGCATTATTTTATATATCAGCGATCCTTCATCGGAAATTTTCTTGCATGTGCAGACAATTTACTTTCATTAAAATTCTTTAAAAAACAAGGATTAATTCCATTTTAAAAGTCGGTCCCTGTCGAACAGAAACAGACCAGCTTCTGTACACTCATGTGTTAGATTGAAATCCCATACAAGTACATGTAATACTTGATTATATAAGAACATGATGTGTATACAAATTTCTCTAGTAAATAATCGAGAGTAACATATACATGTTTAGGGGACGATCATTTGATTCTGATGGAGGAGGGCTGGCAGTTTCGGTCGAGACAAATTATTTTTTTTCAAAATTTTGCGGGCCAGAATATTTATTTTCTGCATTGAGCAAGAATCTTGGGACAGATTATTTAAAAATTTATTTTCTTGCAAACAGAGGCCAGATAATTTATTTCCAACTTTTCCCAAGCCAGAATATTTATTAACAAAAAAAAAGCCCCCCTCAAAATCAAATGGTCGTCCCCTTAGTCTTGTCTTATAAACTAAACTGACGACTTTGATAAAAAATTAAAACTATTTTTTTCTTTTTTTCTGTAAACGCGGCCTTTTTTTGCAACAAAATAAACCAAGGTATTTCAAAGTATTGTCTCGTCCTTGGGTGGATTAACATATTTTTTTCTTAAACCACAGCACAACATAATAGATGTCTGAATTATTATTTTTTTCTCGTAGAAAGTGTTGTAGTTTGCTAAAAATAGGTTTTCTTTAGGTCGGAACTCTAACTCGAACTCGATTTGTAACTCGAACTCGATTTTGTAACTCGAACTCGAACTCTAACTCGAGTCGTAACTCGACTATGTCTATGAAAATTACTGTTTCGAGTTAGTCCAAAATTTAACTCGAACTCGAAAAATAACTCGAACTTTAACTCGAACTCTAACTCGAACTCGAATTGTAACTCTAACTGTAACTCGAACTTTAACTCTGACTCGAACTCGAACTCGAACTCGATGATTACCTACACCCCACAACAACACCGTAAACTTAAGGATGTGAAATTTCTGTTTCTTTTTACGTGTAGACTATATTATCGTTTGAAATTGTAACATGATTTATATTTTGTTGTTTATTTTTTTCATAAAACGCTGTCTGATTTCAGCTTTGTTTCATCTTTGAAGCAATTTTCTACTGTGAGACAATAGGAGGAAATGGTACACAACCGTGATCATAAATCCTAACCTGTTGTCTACAAATTTCTTCGATGTATTTATATCCTCTTTTATGCAAAAAATCTTACACCGTTAATTTTTCGGACTGTCTTCAGATTTCTAGTGGTAAACGAAATCAGTTATACCCTACGAGAAGGCAAAATATATTTGTTCGAATTAACAGCACAATATTAAGGATAGCCACGCGTGTTAACTGATAGTCATGTAGTAGATTCATATTTTATCCTCCTGTGATTGAAGAGGTAAAATTTCCGCTTTCCTTCAGAAAAACATAGCTAGGAATAGATCTATAAGAAAAGACTCATGTAAGAGCAAAAAATAGATATGTTTTTTAAAATTTATCAATTCAAACTTTTACTATAACAGTTGTTATAGTAAAAGTTTGAATTGATAAATTCAAAATTTTAATAAAACAGTTATAAAAAAATACCTTAAAGTTTGGTTATTTGCATAACATTTTTTTTTTATTTGTAAGACATTGACATAGAATTAACTGTTTATATTTTTTTTGGTTTATTGAACCATAAACTAAATTTTTCATGGTTCACATTGAATAATCCGCGAGTAATCATCTTTGAAGCTAGCCTTCATAAAATATAAGGCGCGTAAACGCTCTTATTCGAGAAACCAGAGAACATTATTTGTTTCATCTTATATTTTGGTAAAGTACTTTCATTTGAATATGCAAACTGCTCAAAAATAGCAAAATGAACTCATTGTGATTTTTGTTCTTTTAATACCTGAAATATTATGTAAATATATTTCAAACTGATATTGTTTCGATCCGTTTATGAAACAATAATAATGGTAAAACAATTATATATTCAATATCTTTTTTACTTCTCATTTTCAATCATTTTTCTTTTTCATTAATTGGTTCCAATCAAAATTTGGGTAATCAAGTGTACACCATATAACGGCCAAATAGCCTGTGAGACTATTTTGCCGGTTACGGCAGGATAACCTGTGGGTCTATAATAATTTATGAAAGGATTACGCATAGAACCGGGTGGAACACAATAGACCGGGTGAGCCGAAAAACCATCGTGTTCATGTATGCGTGGTTTTTTCTTTGTGAACGTATTGAAAAGGGATAACGGACAAAAATAAGTTTATACAGCTTTTTGTTAGTCCCTGAACTGCTAGTACAACAAGTTTTGTCTGTTTTTTACTGGAAATTAAATCAACAGGAACGTCCTGAACAACGAAATTACCCCCCAAAATGTAAACTTCCAACTTTCATTGATTGGAACTCATCGCGAAATGCAAGTTGAATACTTTATTTTGTCAATATAGATACCCAATGTATACTTGTTTATTTATAAGAAGTTCAACTTATTATTTGACGTATTAAGCACAGTATTATCAATTATCCCAACCAAGGTGCCGAAATTTGGATACAAGAGACAGCGGGTGATTTGAGATGAAGAACAATAAGAACGCGGGTGTTGGACACACTGAACCGGGTGCTTGCTGGCAAGAACTTTGGATAAAACATAGACCTGTATATAAATATACAGGTCTATGGATAAAATAAGGGTCTTAAACCCGGTTAAATTTCATTTTCTGTGTTCAAAAGTTCTATAACGCCAATTTGAGTCACAATACTCCATTACCTAACGATCTCAGCCACTGTTCAAATTATTTATTATTGTTTCAATTATTTTGTTACAGTTTGTTGTAAGATCATCATCTCTTCATCCCTTTTTTTGTCTTACAACCGTGTTGTGTTATGTGTTACTGGACACTAAGATCGCAATGGAAAAGGAAGGTTTGGTGCCATAAAACTGGTTCAACCCACCATTTCTTTTTGTTGACTTAGTTGGGGAGGGGGGGGCAAAGCCCCCTATTCCACCACCATGCAGAACCTGATTGGGAAGGTGTTGAGGACGATAAATTTTAACCTTTATGGGGGTGTTCTGGGGAACGTCATACAAAACCAAAAACTTAGATATTTACAAACTCTTTATCATTTTAAGAGATGACAAGGAACGATGTGGAATATCGAAAGGATCCTGATGAATGAGCAATACATGTGTTGTAAAAAATGCAATATGTTCTCTAATACAGAATTACAAGTTATAGAAAAAGTACATGTATAAAGTTTGTTTCAGAATATTATAAATGTACATATCTTAAGAAATCTAAATTATGTTTTGTAAGTCTCAGAGAAATAATGTCTGAATTATTTGCCAATTTGCACAATAGAAAAGCCGACAGGACACGTGGACAGACGAACGATCACAACAAAAATGTTGTTAAACAGCATTTAAAAATAAACAAGTATTACTGTGAGCGAACTCACAAAAGGGTACCCCACTTCACTGCCAAAAAACCTCAAGTCTAAATATCTCCCTTTAATGATTTCTGACAGCAATGAAATTTCTTCATGCACATCTATATATGATGTGCATCTTTCACCTTAAGCTTCATGATTACCCTTCAAGCAGTTTAGTAGGAGTTGCTTTTCAATAGTACGGTTCGTATACATAATATGCATAGGAAAAAAAAACCTAAGTCCAATTATTACCCTTTAATCATAATGAAGAGTCATAATATTCCTTCATGCACTTCTACATATAATCCGATGATTATGCAAAGTTTCATCAAATTTCGTTAAGCGGTTGCGCTTGCAGGGGATGTGGACAGACGGTCGGGCGGACAAACGGACGGATGGACAGACAGTGATTCCTATATACCCCAACCGTTTTGTGGGGGTATAATTAACATTGTAAGCAAACTAATAGCGAAGCCATTAATATATAAGTACTGTAGCGACTGAAAAGTTAAGTTCAGTCTTCTCATTAGATGATGATGCAACTAGTCAACATTGACATTAAAGTTCATTGTGACTACTGTACTTGTCATTTCCACCAAATATTTGACTACTTCCCAGTTAGATTTTGACTACTTAATTAATCACTTTGACTTATTTTCGCTTTCAGTACCCGGTTCTATGTGCACGAATACCCGGCGTGCAAGGATATGGAGTAAATGAACGAGAACACAACACATATGTTAACCGTCCAACTGCAATTTATGTTTATGAGCTGTATGGCCATTTCGGAAAATTATTCTTCATCAGCAGCACTAGAACCCAAACAAAAGAAATCCACAATTCATGCAAAAGATGTTCAAAATGAAAGCCAAACGAAATCCAAATATATATATAGCTAAGGACAAAACTACGATGGAGGGAGTTAAACATGTCCACTGTTATACTGTCCTTAGGTTTAGAATTTAAATATTTCTTTTCGTATATTATACATTTTATATATTTAATAAAAGGATAGTGGACTGAGCAAATGAACATGCATGAGACTATAACACTATGTAAACTCTAACTGCAATTATTTTTTATGAGCTCAGTGTATGGTCATTTCGGAAATTTATTCCTCATCAGAAGCACTAGAACCCAAACATAGGAAATCCACAATTTCAAAAGATGTTCAAAATGTATAAAAACCAAACGAAATCCAAATCAATGTAGCTAAGGACAAAACTACGTTAAAGGGAGTTAAACCTTACGTTATATGGCAGCAATTCTTTTCAGAATATTTTTCTTCTTAACCTCTGGTGCCAGATTTTTTTCATCACAAATCAGATTCAGTATACTTTTTAGGAAAAAAACAAGCCCCCCCTTGGTAAATGAATCATAAAAAAAGTAGCATCTTTAAATGTAAATTAACTTTAACAATTCTAATCTATCAAATCAATCTTCACAATATTTTAATGAATCGGTTGAAATGTGATTATAAAAAAAGTTTAACAGAATATTGGGCCCAGGACAAATCTTGGTGTAGGGACATTATGATTTAGGGTCGAATTGATGATCCACCATTGAACCGGAAACAGGTGCTTTTTTCTCGTTGTTGACATGTTGTCAAGATGATGCAGCATCAGCATTAATTTTCATGACATTTTGATGATGAAATAATTATTATGTTCTGTCATTGTTTTGAGTAGTAGGTTTATGTTAAAACAAGTACATTTGTACTTATAAATGATGTTTATGTTCACTAAAAATTGCCGTTTGAGAAAGAAGGTCATGATTTCAGGTACAGTGAATCAAACGCCTACACATATGCACAGCATCAACGTGGTCATTTACTTGGCTGCAAACTTTTGCTTCTTGCTATGATTTTAGAATAAAAATAATCAGCAAATCCAGATGCATTATATTCATAGTCACAGTCTGCGAATTTAGCACTGGCCCGCTTGCCCTGGCCAGTAAAAATCCTTTGGGCAAGTGAAATTCAGAGGAATTTTATAATGGATGAATAGAACAAAAACTAAAAATCAAGAATTTGGGCAAGTGAATCTCAAAGACTGCATAGAAAATATTTTTGTAATATCATTAAAATTTTCATTGCATTTTCCGATTCACCTGAGTTTAATTAAAAGAATTGCATCTCCACTTCAGAAGTAAAATTGGTGGGAAAAAAATTTGAGTTTTAAGGTGTCCTCTAATATTGAAACAGATTATCCTACAATGATATTACTTACATTGACTACTGTTAGTTTACAAATCACCCATAAAAGACATAAATAAATAAAATTTTACATGTTTTTATTATCATGATTATGCGTGTAATTATCTTATTACATCAATGCACCTAATGACGACACCATACAAAAGTTTTACTGGAAATTCCTGTTACACATACCGACCCTTTATAGTTTTTGTTGTTCGACCTTCCTAATATCATGAGAATGACCACAAGAAATACTAAACATATTTGTTCTTCTAAAGGGCAAATTCTTAAAATTCTTCCACATGCTTCAGCTTGATATCTCAGAATCACAATCAATTTCATCAAAATTAATAATGGCCCCCTATCATTCAACATACAGCAGCAAAAGCATATATATATAAAGTTTAAAACTTTGACAGATAGATTAAAAATGGTTTGACAAGTTGACAAATTTAGATCATTTCAACAGATTTTCAATTGGGAGGGTGACCCAGAAGTTATAAACCGGTAGTGCATAATTAAAAGATTTCTCGGGTCTGCATGTCCAGAAAAAAAGTTTCTAAAAAGGACTATAGAGGCTGGGTATTAGATTTACTTGCATACTTGCCATTGTTTAACTATATTGTTTTATTCTTTTATAGAATGACAAATAGATAAAGGAACAACAGACTATGGCGATTAATCCATATGAGTTAGACGAGTGCATGTTGAGGGGGAGGGTGCCTCTTGACAGATTAAAGGTACATGGAAATATATGGACTTATCTTATTATCATTTTTTATGATTTTGATACAGATTTACTACAATGGACAGAGTAGAAAAATAAAAGGTTACCTGGAACACCTTAGTTTGGGGCAGCTGCGGAACAACCTAAAAAAATAAATATCTACATATAGCAGAAATATGGAAAATTTGCTGATCAAAAATTAAAGTTTATGAAACAGTCATCTTTGGGGGGGGGGGAACGAAGCAAAAAGGACCCAGGAAATATAAGTAAATTGATGCTATACTGACAGTTAAAATATTTCATTAGGTGAGTGGTTCACTCATTGTTGTTCTGTATACCAAAACATACAAAAAATTATCATATTTTGATCAACTCTGTTAGGATTCCTCATAAGGCCTATGTTTTAAACATACTCTCTGTTTAACTCTCATCATTTTGTCACTTTAAAAAAGGGACCAAAACTAACCTTATCATACCTATAGTCTTTTAATGTGCTATTGATGTATTGCCCACCTTGTTTCAATCACTGACTTAATATTTGATCTTAGTGATAATAGCGAGCACAGCTCCTAGTGGGCACAAAGTGTCTGTGAGAGCAGAGAGCTGTACGATATTTGTTCCCGAAAAAAATTGTCTGTGATGAAAATTTTTCATTTTCCAGAAATGCTTCTCAAAGTTACAGGTTTGGCGTGAATTTTCAATAATGCCCTTCTTAAATTATATTAACATAGAATTTTTTTTTAAAATAGTGGGGCAAGTACATGTATTTACTTGCAGCATAATTTTTGTGTGCTTTCATTTATTTATGTACATTGCCTTTCAATGAAGTAAATATTGACATCATAATTAAAAATCTTTAGCTAAACATCACACGCTCATAAGCCCCATTTACAGAATCAACCACAAATTACGCAAGCTTTGAAAACAGTGACTGACAGTCTGTTTACTACACATACGGACAGCATTATTTGCCAAAAACTTTGGAGTAATTAAAAGAAGTTTTTATTATGATCCAGCTTAAAAAAATTCTGTTTTTTTTCCTTTCAAATTAAGTCAATTGAATAATGCTGTGCACATAGCTAGGCAATGCTTAAATCATATCATATTACCATTTGAGTCAAACCACTGTGGTAAGTAACATGTCATTCTTACATTTTATTTTAGGCCAAGTTAGAGGACAAATCAGTTTACAAGAGTAGCTCTCAGAGATATGTCTTTGCTTACAATGGTTACTGTAATGATGCTATATTCTGTCTGTTAGAAAGAACCAAAGTAGCAGATAATGTAAGTCAACTAGATTTTATGATGTAATACCCTCTTCGGTGTCTGTCGGTCCATCTGTCTGCCTGTCCCCCAAAGGTTTCCAGATGATAACTTTAAAAAGTGTCAAGGACTTTGAATGCTATTTTGCACAACTGCTAAGTACCATAAAATAAAGGTCGAGTTAAATGTTCAGGATAATCCGAAAGATATACAACTGTAATATTTCGCCACAGTTTGAAAATGTTGAAATTTTCTTGTCTAAGAAAGCTATCTCAATTCTATATCTCTCTCTATATATATATATATATATAACTGTTGATAAAAAATGTGGTGGGATAATATTAAATGTCCCATTAGATCTGCTATTTTTAAGAGAGTTGTTAGCATTTGCTCAATGCTTAAAGGTCTACACTTGATTTTAGGAAGATCATGAGATTGGGAATAATTGTATGCCACACAAACCACATAAATCAGTAGCAATTAACACACCTGCAATGGAGAACAGCAAGCAGCCTCTAAGTGGCCACTGGTAGATGCTTCCTGTCTTGCATTCAATATAAATATAGTGTTTTAATGTTAGGCTATTAAATAGCATTCCATCTAGAAGTAAAAGTGTTTATATTGAAGGCTGCTGGCTGTTTTTCTTTGCAAATTTTTAAAAACTATTGTTTATATTGTAAGTTGTGTCATGTACACTTATTCCACATCTCGATTTTGTCATTGTCTTTTCGGTATAATAATGTTTGATTACCCCTTTGATACACCTTTGCTTCTCTCATTATTTTCTATTAGGTCTCATGACCTAGCTGTTTAACAAATTTTATAGTCCACTGACACTTCTTTTCATTTCAACCAAATTTTTGTGTAGAAAGTTGGAAAATTTTAGTTCATGCATTTAAAAAAAAATATACCAGTCAGTGGCCTATGATCTGATCCCATATGTAAACCTCTTTTTTGAATATTATGTATTGTATTTTTCATTTAGGCCAATGCAAGAGGACAAACAGCAACCTCTGTTCATGTTGAAGAATGCTGCCTGTTTTCCATTGTGATTTTTGAATTGCTGTATTATTATGAAGGTGTTGTGTCATGTACACTTATTCCACATCTCTTTATCGTCTATTTTTATATTCCTTGTAGCAAAAATACAAACCAGTGAGTGAGATGAGTATTACTGGAGGATCACTGATTACAAATATTGGTATCAAGTTTCTGACCAAGTTACAGACTGGAGTTTTATCCTATACGAAAGTTAGCATGGTCAAGCATTTTAACATATAGAACTATTTTGGAAACAAAAGATAGAGTTGTGTGCTGATAATCCAATGATTTTCCATGTCAGTTTTAAATTTTTTGGACACAAATGACAGCAGGTGAATAGTATATTATCCAAAGGAGGCAATGCTCTCAGTCTTTTGTGACAAAATTTCAAAATTCACCAATGAAAGTTTTGTATCCCATCACCTGACAAACAACTCTAACCCTGTCTTTAGTGTCTTTACTGATTCTATGTGTCTAAATACTCAGCATGTTTAGAGTTTACCTAAGTATATAGAGAATATAAAAGGCATGAAACTTCACATGAAGGAACTACAGCATATAATATGGAGATGTGCACAATGAAATGCTGTTGCTTTGGCAATCATTCAGGGGAGATAATAAGACATAAGCTTCAATTCCAATATGACATTCATGACCTAGATATGAACACACCTTTTTATATTGACACATTATTTAGTTGAAGATAGCTCAGTATTTTTTTCACACTTTTTTAGCTCACCTGACCCGAAGGGTCATGTGAGCTATTGCTATCACTTTGCGTCCGTCGTCCGTCCGTCGTATGTCGTCTGTCATCCGTCGTCTGTCGTCCGTCGTCCGTCGTCCGTTAGCTTTTTTCAAACATCTTCTTCTCTGAAACCGCTTGGCCAGTTGCAGCCAAACTTGATATGGTTGTTCCTTAGGGTATTGTGCAAAAAGTTTGCGTTGGGATTTTTGATACGTCAAAAAACATGGCCGCTGTTACTAAAAATAGAACAGGGGGGTCAAATACAGTTTTTTTGCAAATAACTCAAAAACGGTCACAGATATCAAAATTCTGGCCGGGTAAAAGTGATCAACACCTCAAGATC
The DNA here is from genome assembly GCA_963971305.1 of Arcuatula senhousia. Lineage (NCBI taxonomy): Eukaryota > Metazoa > Mollusca > Bivalvia > Mytilida > Mytilidae > Arcuatula > Arcuatula senhousia. Next base: position 47,153,484 of record OZ020312.1, on the reverse strand, counting down.
TACCTGCCCAGAAATTTTCAAAAAGATCCAACAACAGATGTAGGAGTTATTGCCCTTTTTCTGGATTTTTTCAAAATTTTGCACTTATTTAGCCCTATATCTTGAAAACTATACAAGATATTTTAAAATTCAAATTGCATATGATTGAGCACGTCAAGATCTACGTTTCATATAATCAGGTCAAAGCTGTAGAACCATTTCTTTTAGGAGTTATGGCCCTTAAAGCGTCAAAATTTACCATTTTTCATTACTTTTCCCCTGAATTTCAAAGATGAACTTTTCTGACACCATACATCCAACTTCAACCAAACTTGGCACAGTTGCTTAATAGCATAATTGCTACAGTTCTATCGTTCAGATTTTTGATTCGTCAAAAAATATGGCCGCCATGGCTAAAAATAGAACATAGGGGTAAATTGCAGTTTTTTGCTAATTACTCAAAAATAGTTACAGATATCAAAATTTTGATGGGAGACAAAAGTGATCAGCATCTTAAGATCTACCTGCTCTGAAATTTTTTAGAAGATCCAACAATCGACATAGGAGTTATTGCCCTTTTTCTGGATTTTTTGAAAATTTTGCACTTATTTAGCCCTATATCTTGAAAACTATACAAGATATTTTAAAAATTCAAATTGCATATGATTAAGCACATCAAGATCTACATTTTATGTAATTAGGTCAAAGCTGTAGAACCATTTCTTTTAGGAGTTATGGCCCTTAAAGCGTCAAAATTTACCATTTTCCATTGTTTAATAGCTTATAAGCTACAATTCTATTGTCAGATTTTTTATTCGTAAAAAAACATGGCCACCATGGCTAAAATAGAACAGCATGTTAAGATTTACCTGTCCTGAAATTTCAAAAAAGATCTGACTGCTGATGTGGGAGTTATTGTTCTTTTTCCTAATTTTCGCCAAATTTGCACTTATTAAGCCCAATATCTTAAAAACTAACCAAGATATTTCAGAAATTTAAATCGCATATGGTTAAGCACAATAATATCTACAAATATATGTATCTGTGTAGTTCAGGTGAGCGATTCAGGCTCTTGGGAGCCTCTTGTTTGTGTTCAAAATGTATTTTTAATAAGGACAAAATATACACAGACCTAATGGACCTCTAATCTGACATGTTGGTGAACAATTTTAGTAAAATTATAATCAAATTCTGTATGAGATTAGAGACATGTTCAGTGATATTAACCTGAAATCGACTGTGCTCAAAAATGGGAAAAAAGCAGAACTTTAACTTAATAGAATTAATAATGAAAAAAAAATTATAGCAGCACAGCTCGAAGCGGGCACAAAGTGCTGTGAGAGGGGAGAGCTCTACAGCAAGTTCTGGCGAAAAATTTCCCTAATGATTTTTTTCGTCTGTATATGCTTCTCAACATGCTCAGGTGAATCGGGAGTGAATTTTAAAATTATTACCCATTTTGCTTGTCGCATTCTAAAAATTATTTATGTTATAGATTATTAGGAGAAAAATATTCTGATGACATTCAGTTGCTTCATTTTTATACGACCGCAAAAAATTTGCGGACGTATTATGGTATGATGCTGTCGTCGTCGTTGTCGTCGTCGTTGTCGTCGTCGTCGTTGTCGGTGTCTGTTAACTTTTTAGTGTTTCCACAATAACTTTAGTTCCAGTTATCCGATTGCTATGAAACTTTACAATGATGTTCCTTACCATAAAAGGATGAATGGGATTGATTTTGGGGGTCCCCCCATTTTTCGTTTAGAAATTAGGGGCCAAAAAAGGGCCAAAAATACTACTTTTTTGTTTGTTTCCACAATAACTTTAGTTCTAGTTATCCAATTGCTATGAAATTTGACAGTGATGTTCCTTACCATACAAGGATGAATGGGATTGATTTTGGGGGTCCCCCATTTTTTTGTTTCGAAATTAGGGGCCCGAAAGGGGCAAAAAATTCAAATATTTTACTTGTTGCCACCATAACTTTGGTCCTAGTTGGCCTATTGCTGTGAAATTTGTCAAGAATGTTTCTTACAATAAAAGAATGAACCTGATGAATTTTTGCGCCCCCTTTTTCTCCGTTGTGTAATTAGGGGCCAAAAGGGGCCAAAAATAAAAACTTTTTTATTTGTGGTCCGATTTTGAAAATTTTTTTTGCATGTTTGTTCTTGTCAAATAGCGGATACAAAATTAAGAATTAATTTTTGCGACCCCCCCTTTTTTCCCCTATTACATAATTAGGGGCCAAATGGGGCAAAAATCGAAACTTTTATTTGTGGTCCGATTTTGAAATTTTTTTTTGCTAGTTTATTTTTGTCAAGTAGCGAATCCAAATTTGAGAATTTATTTTTGCGACCCCCACCCCTTTTTCACCTGTTACGTAATAAGGGGCTAAAAGGGGCCGAAAGCGAAACTTTTTTAATTCTTGTCCGATTTTGATAATTTTTTTTGCAAGTTTATTCTTGGCAAGTAGCAGATATATTTTTGTGTCCCCTTTTTTTACTGTTACGTTATTAGGGACCAAAAGGGGCCAAAATTGTAACTTTTCTATTTCTGGTCCGATTTTGAAAATTTTTTTTGCATGTTTGTTCTTGTCAAATAGCGGATACAAAATTAAGAATTAATTTTTGTGACCCCCCCTTTTTTCCCCTATTATGTAATTAGGGGCCAAATGGGGCAAAAATCAAAACTTTTATTTGTGGTCCGATTTTGAAATTTTTTTTTGCTAGTTTATTTTTGTCAAGTAGCGAATCCAAATTTGAGAATTTATTTTTGCGACCCCCACCCCTTTTTCACCTGTTACGTAATAAGGGGCTAAAAGGGGCCGAAAGCGAAACTTTTTTAATTCTTGTCCGATTTTGATAATTTTTTTTGCAAGTTTATTCTTGGCAAGTAGCAGATATATTTTTGTGTCCCCTTTTTTTACTGTTACGTTATTAGGGACCAAAAGGGGCCAAAATTGTAACTTTTCTATTTCTGGTCCGATTTTGAAAATTTTTTTTGCATGTTTGTTCTTGTCAAATAGCGGATACAAAATTAAGAATTAATTTTTGTGACCCCCCCTTTTTTCCCCTATTATGTAATTAGGGGCCAAATGGGGCCAAAATCGAAACTTTTTTATTTGTGGTCCGATTTGAAATTTTTTTTGCTAGTTTATTTTTGTCAAGTAGTGAATCCAAATTTGAGAATTTATTTTTGCGACCCCCACTCCTTTTTCACCTGTTACGTAATTAGGGGCTAAAAGGGGCCGAAAGCGAAACTTTTTTAATTCTTGTCCGATTTTGATAATTTTTTTTGCAAGTTTATTCTTGTCAAGTAGCAGATATATTTTTGTGTCCCCTTTTTTTACTGTAACGTTATTAGGGACCAAAAGGGGCCAAAATTGTAACTTTTTTATTTCTGGTCCGATTTTGAAAATTTTTTTTGCATGTTTGTTCTGGTCAAATAGCAAATACAAAATTAAGAATTAATTTTTGTGATCCCCCTTTTTCCCCTTATTACGTAATTAGGGGCCAAATGGGGCTTTTTTATTTGTGGTCCGATTTTGAAAATTTATTCTAATGTCAGGTAGGGATTCTAAATTTAAGAATAAATTTTTGGGGCTGTAATCATAATTTTAAGAAAATTCTGGTTCGATTTTTAATTTTTTCCCCAAACATTATTCTTTTAAAGAGTAGAATACAACATTCAAAATTTATATTTTTACCCCCTGGGTCGAAAGTCCATCAGAGAAGCATGTGTCAAAAACCTTTGTCAGTCCACCATGGGCTGCATGTGTCCAGAACAATAGACTATCCATATTAGGCCTAAAACGTACAGAGTTCAACATGTTGCGGTCGTATCATGCTGCGCTCGGCGAAGCTTTTTATTGGTACATGTAGTAACAAAATTTTAATCAATTTTTTCTTACTTTTCTATTTTACTTCAAGTGCCCCAAGCGTCTCATCCCAAATTGAATGTTCTAGAAAATGCACCAAAATAAAAAATTACTAAGATGATATATCACTGCGAAATCAAATCTTTTCTATTGGTTCATTAACAAATGTTTACAATGATACTTTAAACACGTTAACTTTATATATATCTTCTGTTCAAAATTGATCAATCAAAATATTTTATTCGGGTAACTCGGAAATTTACCAACGCACATGTTTTTACTTTTAGGTAAACAAATGACTAGAAAACAAATGGTTTAGTATTAGTATTAGTAAATTGTCCACTTCTTTGTGGGAATGGGGTTCTTTAGATGTGATATTTTGATTTCTAAAATATTTATTCCTCAACTGAGGCGTGGAACTATTAAAGTCATATGAGAATCCATCTGTTCTATTTCATGTTGTATTGTGGAGAGTTTTTTTTCGTATGTATTTACAAAAATGTTTGTCAACCTTTGATTTTTAGCATTATGCTGTGCTCGCAGTTAGGCAATGCCTATTTCATATTATCTAGGTCCTACTTCCATTTAATTTTTAACACTATATGCAGTCTTTACTGTACTAATACTGAAAAATTGATCAAAATTGAGCCTTATAAGGTTAATCATATTGATGAATCTTAAAACATTTATCAATCAAAATTGTTAGAATTTGTCCTACTAAATCTCATAATATTTTTGTCCCCCGCCGCAACGCGGAGCGGGGACATAGAAATGCCGGGCGTCCGTCCGTCTGTCACACTTTTTGTTAGCGCTCTCTAGGCTAGAAATTTTGTTGGATTTTCATGAAATTTATACCAAATGTTTATATCACTATTACCTTGGTCAATTACAAAAATCATTATTGTTCCATAAATTTTGTAGGAGTTATGGGACTTTGACCAGAAAAAAGACTGTTTTTTTTTTTGCAAAACAGACCTTGTAAACGCTCTCATCCCTACAGAAGTGGACCGATTTTTATGAAATTTATACCAAATGTTTAAACCACTAATACCTCGGTCAAGTTCGAAAATCAGCATTTTTCCATAATTTTTGTAGGAGTTATGGGACTTTGACCATAAAAACAACTGTTTTTTTTTTGGCTAAACAGACCTTGTAAGCGCTCTCATCCCTACAGATGTTGACAGATTTTCATGAAATTTATACCAAATGTTTATATCACTAATACCTTGGTCAAGTTTGACAATTAGCATTTTTCGATAATTTTTGTAGGAGTTAGGGGACTTTGACCATAAAAACGACTCTGTTTTTTTTTTTTAAACAGACCTTGTAAGCGCTCTCATCCCTACAGATGTTGATGGATTTTCATGAAATTTATACTAAATGTTTAAACCACTAATAACTTGGTCAAGTTTTAAAATCAGATGTGTTCGATAATTTTTGCTTCACGGGCGGGGGATCCTGGAATTCCATTCTTGTTACATGTTAATTTATTGGAGACTGTTGCACATAGTTTTTAGCTGATAGTTTGCTTACAATTCAGAAAAGACTGCATTTGTATTTTCAGTTTAATTTGGATTGTTGTACTCAGCTCTCAGATGATGACTTGGCCTTGCTGTTACAAATCTCTAAGAGCATATCTATGGTGGGCACATCTATCAGACATCTCAGTGACCCTGATGGACCCGACTACAAGATAAATACCGAGGGTTGTAAAGTTCTGACTGGCAAAGGAAATCTTGGTATAATGAAGTAGAAATTACAAGTCTTATGATAGTTTATTTTAATTTTTTAGAAATAAATAAATCCAAACTTCAAATATTTAGATAAGATTTGAATAAGATTCAAATTTAAAATTTTTCAAGGAAGAAGACATTGTATGTTGCAAAACCTGTTTTAAGTGAGAAAAACATGCATATTGACCATCAGAAAGTTTTATGCTTTAGATTTTAAAAAATGACAGTAAGACGATGTATAAATCAATTACTTAATTGCTATTTTGTCATAACTGTGAATTATTTTAATTTTTTGATTAACAATTTCTGCTGTTTCTCTAATTTTTAGAAACCTTTCATTGAGTATTTGATAGCTAGGTGGTTTGAACATTTTATTATTTTGAGTGATGTAAAGAAACATTTAGTTGAATTCTTATTTTCGTGATTACCTGTTACCCAAGAAAACCATGAAAATTGGTACTCCACAAAAAATAATTCAATCACATTTTGAATTATATTTTTCTTTGTTTTTTTTCTTTAAATGGGTAAATCAATAAAAGAGTAGAATTTCCCCTTTTTAAAAGAGTTTTAATTTTTTAGATGATCATATATATATTTGGTAAGATTTAGTTATGTGTTTATGTGTGTTGGTATCTGGCTAAGAAGCTTTTATTATATATTGACCACATAAAGTAATATCCTGCATTTAGTGTTTATCTGTGGGTCTGTCACCAAGTATTTACCTTATCAAATGAAAAGTTATAATAAGAGTTTTTGCTTGGGAGTTAAGCAATAACTAACTAACAAAAAAATTACGACCTTTCAATGTAAGAAGACTTGAAGATTTATATTTGTATTCGAATAATTTTTTTGGTCTAATTTGTGACAAAAATTAAATGTTGATAGAGAAATTAGTTGTTCGAGGAAAAAATGTCCTGAGTAAAACAGTACAAGGCTAGCAAATAGAAAAATTAGTGAAAATATTGTTTATGTATTTATTAAAGGAAAATAATAATGTAATTTATGACATGTAATCCAAATTTGAATTCTAGTTTTGTAACTATCATAAGTATTAGTCAGATTTAGAATGATAATACAGATGTATATATTCATGTTACGTCATAATAGAATAACTTGAGCTTGCATGGAGTTCTTCAAAGGCATGCTGAAAAAATATATGTTTCTGCTAGAATTTGAAATGCTTAATTACTAATGCATGTATTTTCATATTCAATGTATGTTAATTTAAAAAAAGTCTTGTCTTTTTATGCTTAGATTTTAAGTATTCAAATTGTCTTTGTCTTAACTTGTGTTGGTTATTAATTTGGCTTTTTAGATATTAGAGAGAAAAAATCTTATTGGGGATCTTTTGTGATTTTAAATAAAGCAGAACATTACCACAGAACAAAATGAACACCCAATACAGTATTATTTATACATGTAATTCAAGATAACTTGTATATTTTGTAAATATTTTGTCAAATAAATACATTATCAACTAATATGCAAAGTTCATATAAAAATATGAGATTTATTGGACAGGTATAGTGGATAGTTATCACATTGTTAAATTTGTGTATCTGTTTTACCACGTAATTTCATTCCAGTTGACCTGAACAACAGCCATGTAATTGTAATTCCCCATAAAACAGTGACAAAGAGTTTAACACAGTACCTAAAGACGGGGCAAGCTGCAGAGTTGATACAGAGCTTTCACCACGAGGAGGATCTAACTGTCAGTGATTGGAAAGTCACATTTACAGAGATGAAACTGGATCATGTAGGTTTACCATGTAATGCCCCCACTTGCAAGAGAGGGGACTATATCGCAATCACCTTGGTCTGCCCATCTTTCTATCCGTTACAAACTTTCTTCACAAATTTTTCAGCTTCTACTGAAATATAGGTTTCAGATTTGGTACACAGCTTAAGGGTGATGAGTTGTACCATGCATCCCTTTACTGGGGCTCCCGCAGGGTACCCCCCTCAGGTTGCAAGGTCGCTTTTAAAATGGGCCTGAGGTCGTAAGGTCGCTTTTAAAAGGCATATTTTGGCGGAGGTCGCATGTCGTTTTTTGGCATAGGTCGATTTTATGAAGTGTAGGTCGGAAGTCGCCCTTAAAAGGCCCTCAGGTCGCAGGTCGTTTTTAACCCTGCGGGAGCCACTTTACTATGTCAGTTCTTTCTGTTTTTTGTGCCTATTTTTAAAAACTGAAGGGCAAAATAGACAATTTTTTGTTCTAGATTTCTCTGTTTCTTTCGAAGGAAATAATTTTCAATTTTGGTACACAGCTTTTATACTATTAGTTGTAAAGTGCCTCTCCTTGCCAGGTCAGTCATACATCTACTTCCTGTTTTCCAAATGGTAGATGAGGTATTTTTGCACAACTAGCCTTGTTCAGTCTGATTGAATATGATCTTCATATTGGTTTTAAAGAGTAATCAGTATTGACTTTTTCATCAGTTCTGGTAAAAAAAAAACCCAAAACAAGTAGCCAGAAACCCAAATCCATTCAAACATTGTTTTTATAATGATTGAAAAAAAATCTCAAACTTGCTTCTTGTAGTCAGATCTCGTGAAAAGTTGTTTTTACCAAGGGCAATTATATGTAACTTATGGTGAAGCTTTCTATGATATTCAAATATTTGTCAAATTTCTTTTCAGCCTCTGTTTGATATGATCATTTCAACTCATGTTGTACAAGCCATCATTACATTTGAAGCAGGCCGTGGATCTGTGGATGAAATCAAGAAACACATAATGGACTCTATTGCAAAGGTTATCATCAAGGTATGCTAGATATATAAATATGATATGATATCATATTGCAATGACATTCTGATTCAACAAATTTATAGGAGTAATGGGACTTTGTGTATTTAAATCATAGAAACATTAACTCATTTCCTTCACATTTTGTAGAATCACTGTGTATTGTTCCCATCTGCAACATATCTGCAGGTATAACACACTTTTGTTTCAGATGAGAATTCATAGTCTTTATGCATCCACAATGACTTGTGTGAATGGCATATAGTTGTGTCAAACTTTTCTGAAAAGAGTATACATTAAAATGATTTGAAATTTTACAGGGTTGTTTAGTATAACAAATGTTCTTGGCACTTTCAGACCTGTCTTGATTCCTACTTCTTGCATCTGGCACCAGTGTCCAGTGAACACATTCTTCCATACTGATGCCCCATGGGCATGTAGTGTTTAGGTCTGTTAAAAAATGTTCGTCCGTCCGTCCGTTCAAATGTTTTTTACATACTCCTGTTTCTCCTTACATATTAATTAAGATGTTCTATTCTCACTTTTTAGAACAATTTTACAGCAGTGTATCCTGACAATAAGAAAGAAGAAGTTGAAAAGAAAGAAGAGGTAAGTTTAGAGATTTAAAAAAAAAATTGATTTAACAACTTTCTCACATATGAGCAGACCTGCAAACCATAAAAGCAGTCAATTATCACAATGTTATCCATACTATGTACTTGTTAATAGTTTATACAAGATGTTGGCAGTGATCTGCCTTTTCCGCATAATTTACTAATATGATAATGACGCTGCCCTAAAAGCTCGCGAAGATGCAACCAAAACTGGGTTTAATCTTAATTGGATCTGGAAAAAATGTCAAAATACATTGACTGGATCAGTAGGTAAGAGGGTCCACTTTTGGATAAAAATTTAATTATTTATTTGAAAAAAATGTATTATCCGTAAAAACGCCAAAATATGGTTTGCGGCCGGGACAACATCATCCATAACTTAGTGACGTGACGTCATCATATCATTCGACAAGCAGACTGTAAACATGAAAACACCAAAATGTCACCGCTCTTCTGCCAGGTTTTGTTATATTTTTTGTATACCCGTATCTATATTTGCCAAGTACTGTCTGCAAAAGATTGATTTAGAAACCTGGTGGAAAATGACGACGTATCCAAATGATCATTTAACTTTGTCAGTTTGAGGGACCACGTAGGATAAGGATGGATTAGGATTTTATTTTCAGATCAGGTAGGACCAAATTATCATACATATGTAGAAAACAGTTGCTGATCACTTTATTTTAATGAATCTGTGTTATGAAAAGTTCCGAAAATTGATTGACAGAACTTATTAGGGACGATGTGATGATATTTCCCACCATTTTTCTGCGCATGACTATGCACTATGGGTAAAAGGTCACTACAGTATCGAGTTCTCGCGAGAGAAAGCCATATTTGTGTAAAAACAAAACAACTAGTGTTCGTTCGATAGATAGTTATTATTTATTGAGAAAGTTATTGTCATTAACAAGAAGAAAAGGTTTTGTTTTATTACCGTTTGTAAATAAATAAACGAAAATAAAGAGTCTCGCTAACGCGAGACCCGGTATTTTCGAAAAGGTCCGATGCCTTCGAAATGAAGACAGAATTTATTTTCAACCATCGTATTTTGAGTCTCGTGCAATTTGGCAGACTCTCTACAATAGTGAGCTTCGCTTTGCTCGCATACTAAATGAAGAATAGTTTAAGTCCATGGACCCTTACTGACAAGTGCATCAGCTACCATATTAGTACCGTTTGTGCACCTATTGGTACGAGACCACAATTATCGCCCCTTATTTTTTGTTGTTGTGTAATATAGTCCCTTTAAAAAACACCATATATATTCAGACGTATTTCTAGGGTCAATTTTTGGTGCTGATTTTAGTTGTTTGGGTCAATTGGTAGTTCTTAAGCCAAAGTTTGGTATATACAAAGACCAACACATAAATCAGCACAAAAGGGGTGATTTGCTAGCCATATGCAGGGTCAAAATTTAGATCTTCATTTTTGTTGACATTAAAAATTTTTGGTCTCTTGACTATTAAATGCATTAAAAGTTTAAAATCTATAAAATCTTCTTAAGTTGACATATTATTTATGTCTTGTGTTGTTATGCAGCTGGTAGAAATTTTAACAATCAAATGGTTAAATTTCTTTTTATTCATCAAAATGCATAAAAAAGGGGGTTAAAATAATACTAGTCTCTTGCCTATTGATGCTTGGCATGACACATTCTTTGGATGCTGACTGTGACCTATTATTTCTGCATGGATGACCTTTAACAGAAGATTGGTTAAAGTGGATTCCCACTCACTGACATAGTATTAACTGTGAACGTGTTAATATAAATAGAATATTATGTACTTTCCTTTTTGATACTAAGTATCAAAGAAGTCCGGTGGGACAAGTCTGACACAAGACTATAGATGTTGATAATATCAAAAAGGAAATTATATGATTATCTTTTTATTGTTAATTGAAATTTAACAAGTTTTCAGTACAATAACATCACATGACATCACATGACATTACAAATTATGTCACATTTCATGGAATGACGTAACAGTTATCAAGTGCTCCCACCTGATATTTTCTTGTATCACGGACTGTCCATGATAATGAAAAATATCAGGCAAATGAGATCAAAGGGAAAGCCCTTAATTACAGATAAATTTTATATGTTTTTTTTTTATTAAATGTATTTTTGGTCGGATTTCACGGAGTGAAAAATCCGGGTTATTAAATGGTGAATGTGGGGCGGGCGGGGAAAAAATTTTCGTAACAGTTTTCTCAGCAACTATTAATCACAGCCACTTGATATTTGGTATACAGCATCAGGGTGGGGTCCCATAATGTGGGAGACGATCTTAGGTCTATTGCTCACCTACTTCCTGTTAAACGAAATCCGGCCAATTTTGACTTTGACATTTTTCAGGAGAAAAGTGATACAGAAAAGTCAATAGTTGTAGAAGAGAAAGCAAAAGAACCAGAAGAAGCTAAGAGGGCATTCAGAGAGTGTGAATTTATACTGGTACAGATCGGGACAGACCAGAAGCAGTTAGAGGCTCTACAAACCTGGCTCATTGAGGGCAATATATTTCAACCTATATTAGAACAAATTGATAAAAGTTTAGAAAACCATGAGAAGTAAGTTATAGTGTGATAGTTAACTTGTATTAAATAAACATACATGACTTTGATCTTTTAAATAGAACACCATTACCGTATTTATACTGATTCTTGGCTAGTCTTATATCCCGTACATAACTTTCAAAACATTATTTTAAGTGATTACTTATTACAGCTACTTTACTATGGACTCCTAAATAGTATATACCCATTTCAGATTGTCACATATCCACTGGCTGTTGGCCGCCTTAGCAAAATTTGTTTTTTTTTTACATTGTATTTGTTTTTTTGCTTTAAGATGAGAGCAACAATATTTCATAAAAGGTCTTTGTAATATTTATCTATACTTACAAAGTCATAACTTTCAAAATCTAATTTATAGGTCTTTTTTTTATTTATTTTATTTTTAGCAATTTGATTGACCTTGACCTTTCTAGACAGAGGGAGTATGCTGATGTCTGTGCAGCTAGATTGAAACTAGACACATTTGATACAGTTAAGGAGGACTGTGTTCACTGGTTGTCTGTGGATCTTGTGTCCTCTCAGGTATAGTTATGTTGTTGGTTTATTCTGTATATAAAGAAGCCAATAAAATTTTTTATTCCCCATTTATGAAAGTAGGGGGGCATATAGTGTTTGGGTTCATTTGTCTGTCTGTCCCAAATGTTGTGAGGTTGGGCATTTTGTCTTTTGGAAATATTCTTGTTTTATTTGTAATTTAGTAAAAGAATATTGTATCAGTGTTTTTTTTTGTGTGTGTTGCAAAATTGGCATTTCTGTTGAGAAAAAGTGGTGATATAATTTTTGCCTCAAATCATTTATACAAATCAATGTGGATTATAAGCTGTTAAAATTACCATTGAAATTGTTACTGATTGAATTTAATGCTTCCACAGTAACAGTAATATGTATTCTGATTTTGCCAAAATTAATTACCAATAATAATTTTAGTGCATATTTACCATCATGTTCATGATTCTACACAATACTTATAAGAAATTTAGAATTTAAAAATCACAATATGTTTATTCTCTTTATTCAGAGTGGTAGTGCAATAAAGGAAAAAATGAAAGAAATACTAGATTGCCGTCGCCATCATCAAAAGGTTCGATATAAGATAGCCGAGAAGTTTGTAAAGGCCGTTAAAGATGTGCTAGAAATTGTCAAGAAACACGAGATACTTGACATGAGTGGGGGTCTGGTGGAGAAGCTAGAGATAAATGGAGATGAATTTCTACAGATCGCTAGACTGCTTCATGAACAGGTACATGTTTATTACTGGTAACTGTGCTTTTGTCTCATGTTTGTTAATAATAGACGATAAAGAGATGTGGAATAAGTGTACGCTACACAACCAACATTAAAGAAACGGCAATTTAAAAAATCACAATGGAAAACAGCCAGCAGTCTTCAACATGACCAGAGGTCACTGCTTGCTGTCTTGCATTGGCCCAAGACTAAAAATACAATACATTAGATTCAAACAAATCCCTAGATTATCAACGCAATTCTGGACATAAAACAAAAAACAGATAGTTGACAAGGACTATGGTCTCATGTTTGTTAATAAGCTGATTACAGACCAAAAACAAATTCACTGCAAAAAATCTTTTACCTAATATATAAAGATCAAAACAGTTTATTAAATACTATTGAAAAAATAAAACTCATATCATTCACACAACTATTTTTTACACAAAAAAATACTTTACATTGACCCACGATACTAAGACCAAAACAGCCAAATAAGTATTGAAAATGTAAAATGCATAAGATTTACAAAACAAAAAAATACTTTGCACAGAATGGTAATGTCTCAGACTTGTACTTATTTTATTATATGTATTCATGAGTATGATCATTCATTTAAATATTAGATTGATGTCTATGATATGATGGAAGTTTTAATAATTTTTTTAGTTTGAAATGTGTCAGATGCACATCTTATTACTGCCCCCTTTAAAAAAAAACTGAATGACTATAGATTTTGGTTTTCTGAAGCATATCACTTTTTATAAGAATTTATGGCTTATGAATTAAGGAAGAAAGCTATCGATTTTGGACCAAAAAGGCAAAAGTTAAATGTCAAAATGTAAAAAAAAAGCTTGATAGAAATAAAATCAAATTGTAGATTTGAGGTTGCTTTCTGAAACATATTTTTTTTAAAACCGTGACATAATTTTATAAATCTTTTTAAACATTAAATCTTACAAGGTAAGCAAGTTGGGTCAATTGGTCATGGTCAAGTTCACATGTTATGCCAGGCGAGAGACAATGCTGTTGTTTGAAATTGACTCTTGGAAGAAAACTCTCATTGAAATGTCTTTCAATCTTTTAGGATAGATATGAGAAATATAAGTCTGATTTCAGGGCAAGCTTGTTATCATGGAGCTGTGTACCAAGACCTTGATAGCTGATTTATCATACCTCACTAAACTAGTGGATCAAATGCAAGAATTACGATCGTCAAAGAAGGGAACTGCCTCGTCTGGATGTAGTCCTGCGATAGAGGCAAACAAGTCTGATCTTTATGTTGATGAAAAGGCCGGTGCAATATTTGGGTCCACCCTAAGTGAGAAAAGTCTAAAGGTACTTTCTGTTAATAGTCAAGATAAGATGTAGAACATCTAAAACAAAAAGGTAACCAAGTGTTATAGGCAAAGTACAAAATATTTTACAATGAGACCCAAAAAGGTGAGAGCAGAAACATCTTTGAACTTTTATAGATGTAGGTTTAAGTAAAGGCTAATATGCCATAATGTATCAAGTTTTGTAATTTTGAAAAAAAAGAGTTTAAAGCTGTGTGTATTATTTTTTTTAAAAGGAAATTGTTTTTTAGCAACAGTTTCCTGTCCAAAAGTACATCTATTATACTTAAAGAATTTTAAAAGTATTAATGTAAAGCAAAATAGTGTCCTATGAAATTTTGTCCACCATGCCACACCTAACACTGAAAAATCTAGAGGACAAAATTTCATATATCTTAAGTGTTTTATTCCGTCCTTGGACTTCATCATAGGAGTGAATGCCACTCAAGACAATATTTCACAGTGGACACTATTTTATGTTACATTAACACCGATTCCTAATAAAATGAAAAAAAATAGGATTATTCCATGTTTGTATTATATTTCTTTCCAGAATCAATTATTAGAAGATTTCCTAGGACTTGTGGAATTAGCTGTGCTGAGAAAAGAGTCAAAAGATAGTCAATTTATATATTTTGATCTTTACAATGTTACCAAGAGTCCTAAACCTGTAGTAAGTTTTCTTGGAATACTTAACATCTGAGTGTCAAGGTTGACAAAGACAAATGACTTAAAAAAGTAGAAAAAAAACATATAGTTTCCTTTGCTTAACATTTATAAATTTCTGTGAATGTCATCAGAAAAGAAGTACAGGATTCTAATGTCTTAAATCTGAGAAAGGCAGGCACAGATTTAGAGGGGGGCGTGAAGGGTGTACGCCCCCTAAAACTGACAAAAATTATGTTTTTTGCATAAAATCCACGTAAAAAAACACTATAAAAGTTTCGCCCCTAACTGAAAATCCTGGATCTGCCCCTGAAAGGCAAAGACAAAATTGATAGACATTATAAATCTCCACACATTTTACAATTACAATGTTAGTTAAAAATACACATATGTCTATGTCCATTCCTCCATCCATCTCAAATGTTGTTAGATGGAACATTATGTCTTGAACATATTCTTTTTTTTAATACTAACACATCAATTGCAGTGTATATTTAATAGAAGACAATGAGATGTTGAATAAGAGTATGGGACATAACCTATTAACGATTATTTTAAAAAATCCACAATGTATAACAGCCAGCAGCCTTTAATGTGACCAAGGGTTGCTGCTTGCTGTTTTGCAATTGGCCGCATACATTCAAAGCCTTGTGTGGATGATGTACTGAGTTAGTTTGTTATCAGTAATTAGATATGATATTTAAACCTGATTATTATTTCTTCTAGGATGATTTCTACAATAAAGAGAGGCCAGCAAATTTTGTAATGATGGAGAAAACATACAAATTTATTTACCCTGTTGCTAAGGAAGTGATGTCATCACTGTTGTCTGGTGCAGCAAAGTATGGAAGAACTCTACTGATGTCTGAAAAAGGAGCTGTCTTTCAAATGGGTTGTGTACAGACAGTCATCAGAGCTTCTACTTGGTCAAACGGTAACCTATTTACATATTAAGAGCAACATATAGGAGTCTCCTTGAAAATATTCATTATCTTGTGTCATCCTGCAAGGTAGTTTTGTGGTGTCACAAAAATTTTTGTCACAGATTTCCAAGCATCTACATGCCACAGCCTCTTGATATTTTGTTAGTAGATTTGTCTTATAGTACTACATGTATATATAGTGTAAGGCAATTTTATTCCTAAAATCCATTACTTCCTGTTTACTGAGTACTTAAGATTTTACTTAAAGTGGACATAAATACAAAATTTCCTTCACATTTTTCTGGGCAGGTAAATGTCACAGCCTCGTGATAACTCATTTACATTCTATTTACCAGTTATTTTAAGGTGCAGGCGACATACATCTTCCATGGAAGACCACCTTTCTAGTTGGTTTAAAGTAGGTAGGAGATCTATGATTACTTAGCTCATCTGAGTGAGTTATTGTTATGACTTGTCATCTTTCATTTGTCCATCATCTGTCTGTTGTCTGCCTCCATTGTCCTTTTAATTCCTTTTAAGATCTCCTCTAATACCCCTGGATTGCTTTTAAACTTTGGTTTAAAGGGGGTCCTGTACCAAGATTTTTAAATTAATGCATGCCAGCCAACCAACATGGCTCAAATTACTAGAAATAGAATACAGTAAAACTCGAATATTTACGAACTCACTTACAAGGAATTTACGCTTACAACAAATTTTTTTCAAATCCCCAACCAAACTCGAGCAAATTTGAACATAAAATGAAGTGGATATAATGAATTCATTTATAACGAATATTCTGATATTAGGAACTTATTTTCGATTCCCCAAATGCCATATTATAAGTTATATAATGAATTAAACGTGAATTGTTGTTATTATACCCCCCACTTCAAAAGTGGGGGGTATATAGTGATAGGGGTGTCCGTCCGTCCGTCCGTCCGTCCTTCCGTCCGTCCGTCCGTCCTTCCTTCCGTTACACTTCAGGGTACCCATCTCTTATCCGCAACTCCTCCTAAACCCCTTGGTGGATTTTCATGAAACTTACACACAATCTTTGTGACATAATGTAGATGTGCACCTACTATTTTAAAATTTTATCAGAATGATTTTTTGGGTTTCCCATAGCAAAACATGGACTTAGCCATTCGACTACATGGGGGTACCCATCTCTTATCCGCAACTGCTCCTAAACCCCTTGATGGATTTTCATGAAACTTACACACAATCTATGTGACATAATGTAGATGTGCACCTACTATTTTAAAATTTGATCAGAATGATTTTTGGGGTTTCCCATAGCAAAACATGGACTTAGCCATTCGGCTACATGGGGGTACCCATCTCTTATCCGCAACTCCTCCTAAACCCCTTGATGGACTACATGGGGGTACCCATCTCTTATCCGCAACTGCTCCTAAACCCCTTGATGGATTTTCATGAAATTTACACACAATCTTTGTGACATAATGTAGATGTGCACCTACTATTTTAAAATTTGATCAGGACGATTTTTGGGGTTTCCCATAGCAAAACATGGACTTAGCCATTCGGCTACATGGGGGTACCCATCTCTTATCCGCAACTTCTCCTAAACCCCTTGATGGATTTTCATGAAACTTACACACAATCTTTGTGACGTTATGTAGATGTGCATCTCCTATTTTAAAATTTTATCTGATTAATTTTTTTGGGGGGGGGGGGGTGGGGGGTATTTATTTGTGAGCTGCAGCTCACAGTTTTTCTAGTTTTAATAATAATTATGTTATATCATTTAGAGTTCATTTAATGTTATAATGGCTTAATTGAAAATTAAATATGCATCTCCACATGCATGTTTTGTCTTCAAAGCCTATAACGAATTCGTTGTATGACATAACAAAATTCGTTATATCAATACAATGAATTATGCTTATAACGGATTGTTTTCCCTGTTCCCCTGAAATTTGTTTTACTGTAGTGGGTCAGACAATAGTTATTAGATTACAACTCAAAAAGTATAAGAGACAGAGAAATTATGAAGCAACCCTCTTTCTTCAGCATCAAAATCTCTACAAAATTTCTCATTGAGCTGAATTTGTACAACAAATTCGTAAACAAGTTATTTCCCCTTAGTCATCAACTATAAAACTGCCTGTGCTAGAATAAAATGTAAGCACTGAAGAAATGCTCAAGAGTTATGCCCCTTTGACTGTTTTTTCTTTATCAGTTTAAACTGATCTTTGACAGCTTTATTTCCCACCCTAATCCAGATTGTTTAATGTTACATACCATACTAGGAAAAAATTCTAGAAATGAGGTGATCATTTCAGGCTACTGCAAACCTCTATATCTATTTTATAAAAATTTAAGCATATTTTATCATTATTAGTTTTAAAATCAAAACTAACAAACATTCAAATGATAAACAATAATGTTTTTTTTTTCAGATTACAGAGAGGTCAATATTCAGTCCAAGTGTTATTTACCTGAACAGCAATCTGAAGCTGTTAACGAGGACACAGAATTTTATGTCAAGGAGCACACCTGGAGTATATTCTGTTTGTATACAGACATAATGGACAAAATAGTAAAACAACGCCAAATTGTTTGTGCAACAACAACTGAGGCTCCTAAGGGGCTAGGTTGGTACATTTTTGTTTAGGGAAAAGTTTTCATAAGGTTTTTTTTTTGTAATTTTACTAAATGGATATATTCACAAAAATAATCCACACAAAGATTGATTTCCTTGTAATATGCCCCACAAAATGTTGCATTTCATGGAAACTAAACCTTCTGTACACATTTCTAACCACAAAACACGACCAAATTTAAACAACCCCAACATATGTTTTACAGTATTGTATTTTTTTGTGGTACCTTATTCAGTTGGCTCTTTTCATAGGGCGTGTTGGACATTCCCTCCCTGGGCAGCATAGATAGATTATTTTCCTGGGTTGAAATATAAAACAGAAGGCGGGTGACCTCTGTTTTGTATGGGTCACTGATCTTTTTAACAAATAAAAGTGTACATTCGGAACAACCTAGGGTTCAATATTATAATACTATATTCATTACCCAGTTTGTTCTTATTGTGGCCCAAGTGAGCTACAATTTTTCTGCCTGTGGTTCCCTGGGTTTGAATGTTGAACACAATGATAGATGTTATATTGTAGTATTTCGTTCCAAGTTTTATAGGTGATGTTGACAATACAAACAGTTTTTTTTGCATTCTTTCATTTCACTCACAAATTCTTACTAACTCCATTTTCATGCTTTTAGTGGAGTTTTCAGTATTTCTTAATCCTCTAAAAGGCAGATTTTATAGATTTCCCAACAGTTAATGGTTTAAACTTCATTTGTTTTATGATATCTAATGCCATTTAATGAGTTGCAACTGAACAATATTTTCATATTTTCAAATATTTTAGATTTTATTTCAAAGCAAGACGAATGAATCCCTAAAAATACAGCCAGTTGAAAATTAGAACAAATCCCCGAACAAATCTCATTTCATTTTCCACGTTGATGATATTTTATTAGAACAGTTCTCATTTCATTTATGTTTTTAGAACAGATCTCATTTCATTTTCCATGTTAATGATATTTTCTTAGAACTTTACATGTTTTATGATTTTTTCAGTAAACAGTTCATTTGGTTGTAAGCACGCATGGACAAAGATGAAAGGACCAATTAAGCAATCAGTTTGTACCATGTGTAACAAATGTTGTGGACAAGGCAGAAACTGTCCGTACAATGGAATTATGGGAGATAATTTACGTGAATGTTTGTGTAAGACGGAAATTTCTGGCTGTGAAGATTGTGGGATATGTGTAGATTGTTCTACTGAATTATGGGTAAAGCTACAATATATTTTTGAAGCCAAGGCTGTCAGCCTTCCCAATATTGATGGGTTTCCTCTATTTTTAGGTCTTTATTTTATAATGAATTATAACATGAAACATCACAGAAAAATAACTAAAATCCGGATTTCAAAATTCCATATTGACAGCCCTGATGAAGCATACCATATAGCGGATTATTTTCGCGGTGGTTTAATTTTTGCTTATTTTCACGGGTCGACAGAAACTGTAAAAATATCCATTTAACGCAATCTTATACAAACACATTCACTAATAGCGAAAACAAAACGAGTAAAATTTTTTCACATACCTTATCACACAAAAACCACGAAAATTTACCCCCACGAAAATAACCCGCTATACGGTATTTGAAAGTGGACAGACTGTAAAGTTATCTTAGTTGTTTGACATCTTGCTGCTAAATGGCTTAATTTACAATAAGCACATGCCATCATGTTGATAATTTGATGGAATAAATAATATTATTATATAGATACAAGTGAAAGATCATGATTTCCGAGTTAAATAAATTTCTAGATT
The DNA here is from genome assembly GCA_963971305.1 of Arcuatula senhousia. Taxonomy (NCBI): domain Eukaryota; kingdom Metazoa; phylum Mollusca; class Bivalvia; order Mytilida; family Mytilidae; genus Arcuatula; species Arcuatula senhousia. Next base: position 47,133,417 of record OZ020312.1, on the reverse strand, counting down.
TTCACGGAGTTAATTACAGGATTTATCTAACTTGCGTGCGAATTTATCTAACCTTCGTGAAGTTTCTCGCGAAAAATACTTAACTGAGATTATTGCGCAATACACAATTCATTAATCAATAATTTCTTTCGTTTTCATTATTTGATGATTATAAGTCACGTTTTTCAAAATTATCTATATAATAAATAGTATAACTAATTCGGGGTGACGAATATCAATTTTAATGTCACTTGGTCGAATAACGCTAGGGGATTCAACAAGTGCGCGTAACTTCGAGACTCGTGACATTAAAATTGATATTCGCCACCCCTCATTAGTTATACTATAAGTCATTAATCTTTGACTTATAAAATTATATAAATAGAAGCTTGAGGATATGATTATCGTATGAAAAAATATGAAACATATAGATAGTTATTCAAAAATCCAAGGTCTACCAACTTTTGAAATTTTGAAATCGGGTTTTTAATTATCTCTGTAATGTTTCATTTTATATTCATTATAAAATAAAGATCTGAAAATCAGGAAAACCTGTGAAAATCAGGAAGGTTGGCAGACCTGAAAATCTTAAATATAAAAAGAAGCCTTAAATGTTCACCAGAAGTCACTGGTTGCTGTGTTGCAATTGGCTTCAGATAAAACTTTAATGAAATTAACATGCAATCTCAAAGTTCTTATGCGATTATTAACACATAAATTTTGTCAGATTATAAACACTATTATTTCATATGTTTTCATATCTTCAATATCCATATAAAGAACACAAGAGAATATAAAATATTTTTCAGGAGATACGAAGCTACCTGCGACCTATGACTATAACAGCTAACAGGTCCTCTAAAGTTTATTCCTCAACACATTCTGAGGCTCTGTATGATCAGGTACCTATGGACCCTCAGTGCTATAGCGAGTTTGAGTATACCATGACCAATGCTGGAGAAGTTGGCTTTTATCTGACGGAGTAAGTAATTGATATTAATGAAATGTGAAATAAGAGTACACGGCAAGGGTATATTGAGTTTGAGTACAGCGTGACCAATGCTGGAGAAATCAGCTTTTATCTGACTGAGTAAGTAACACATTGCTGCAACCACTCATCACATTGAAGGATGCTGGCTGTTTTTTTATTGTGGATTTTAAAATTGCTGCTGATAAATGTAGGTTGTGTTTCCCAGTGGCAGTTCCAGGATTTTTGAAAAGGGGGGTCTTTAGTAGAAAAGGGGGGTCCAATACTATAATTTGTTGATTTTTGCCCAAATTTTGCATGAAAATCACAGAATGTTCTGATGAAAGGGGGAGGGGGGGTCCAGACCCCCTGGACCCCCCTCTGGATCCGCCACTGTTTCCTAAACTAACTCCATATCTTTTTGTAACTATAAAACTGTGATTTAGGTTGCCAGTGCACATTAAAAAGGGTGATGGACTTTTAATTATTTTAAATAATTCACATTGGAAGAGATGGTTTGGTACCATAAAACCTGGTTTTACCAATTATAATTTTCATTTGAGATGCATGTACCAAGTCAGGACCTTTGTGATTTGTAATTTCTTGGCTTGTCCTTTCTACTTAGACATTCTGATTGATCATTTCAGTTCACTAAATTTTATCAATTATTCAATAGAGTAGAAGACGCTACAATTGTCACCTTGTTCCCTGGTGTGCCTTTTGCTTCTTCTGAAATGGAACCAATAAACAAATTCAAAGAGTTGGCAAAGAATGAAAACTTTGACCCAGTTTACAAAGTTAAAAATGGAGACACCATAAAGTTCAGGATTACAGATCCATCGGTATGTAAAACTAAATTTTTATTGCTATAATGAAGCAAAGAGGCACCAAAGGGGCATTCGAGTGTCAAAAGTCCGCAAGGGGAACGGCAAAACCAGTAAACACAAACGAGAACAGCACGAAGAAACACAAAACATAAAAATCACAAAAACAACCGAACAGTAATCAACAATGCAAATGCCAGGCCCATTTAAAAGAAGCTAGGAGCAAAGTGATTTTAGAGTTCGTTGAAATATATATCTTCTACTAGTATTCAAAGAATCATCGATAACAAGGCCTCCATGAACCTTATCTTCAATAAATTCATAGATAACAAGACCTCTGTGAACCTTTAATTAGCTTTCAAAGAAACTCTCAGTGGCAGATCTAGACATTTTAAAAAGGGGGGTTGGACTGTTGTTAAAAAAACTTCTGGTACCTCTTGTTTCATATAATTTCCAACTTCTTTTATCTGTCAATTGCCCAGCATGTCTGATCTTATTCCACTTATGTTTCATTATGTCACCTGCAACATATTGCAAAGTGACATATACTGTGGATTCATTTATTTTCATGGGTACTAATTTACGTGGTTTGATGAAAATTGATAAGTTCGTGGATTCTTATATTCGTGGTTCCGAAGTATACAGCATACAGATCAATGTTATATTTTTTTTTTTCGTGGGGTATCAATTTTCATGGATCAAGGCCACCCACGAAAACAATGAAAATTAATACCCCACGAATAATAATGAAACCACAGTAGTAGTCATTTTGAACTACTTTAAACCTACTTATTTTTGCGAGGTATTTTTTTTCATGAATTTTAGGGTCTGGCATTTTCTGCAAAATTAAATACATGTACCTGCAAAATGAACTACTGTAGAAGCAGAAACATTGGTGGGGGATTTAATTTCATTATTTTCATGGGTAAGAAAATCCCAAAATTAAATCCTTACGAGTTTAAAATATTTAGTTGAAGAGTGTATATCAAAATTAAAAATACTCGAAAAATTTGTCCCACCAATTCAGTTTTGTGCTATTAACCACAAAATTTTATCCCCACGAAAATGAATGATTATACAGTAAATGGAATGAAATGAATACAAAAATGAGCAGAATTGTGAAAATAATTACCTGCGAAAATAAGTATGCTTACAGTATTCATCTTCTTACATTATCCTTCATCCTGCAGTGTGTCAATAATTTCCATCACAGTTTTCTTGACAACTACATGTCACAACCTCTCTTGAAATTTGACATGTAGCTTCCTCCTATAGTACTATATGGTGTAAAGCAATTTTAATACCTGTAAGAAGCAGAGGTACCAAGGGGTATCTGAATGTCAAAAGTCTGAAAGGGCAAAGACAAAACCAGTTAACACCAACAACAGACAACATGTAAAACATGGAAACACAAAAATCACTGAATATCAATCAACAACGCAAACTCCAGTCCGACCAGTCGAAACGAGAGTGAACTCAGGTGCTCAGAGTAAGCAGGTCCTGCTTGCTATAGCACATCCATCGCATTGCCAACAGTCAATTTAGTGTGTCAAATCCGGTAAAGGAAGATAAAACAAAACCCTATGACAAACCAACATCTGCACTCATCTGAGAGATGGAAATCCCATATTTGTCTAAAAGTGCACGATGTCTCCCGTAAAATTTCATGAGTGAAGACAGCAACAGAGGAGCAACATAACCCTGTGTGAGCAATTTTTGTGTCAGACGCAATGCTCTGCTTAGGAAATGGATGTAAGTCCCGCACGCTCTGGAGTAACTAATCAATTGATATAAGTAAACTCCATAAGCTGGAGCGGACAAAATGTTGCTACAAAAGAAGGGAAAGTTGGCGATTGGAAAGTTGAAGTCATCACATTTGTCATAGAGTTTTGTTGAAAGTTTTCCTTGAGATTCAATTTCAAGATGTAGTTCTAAATATGAAGCAGACTTCCTAGAATCTGTAGTGTCCTTAATCTCAAGTTCCATGAGTCACCAAATTGAGAATTGTTCAGTGAAAGGACATCATCAATATAAGGAAAGTGAGATTAAAAGAGAGAGCTAGTCTATGATCTTTTTTGTTTAGAAGTGATTGTAAGAATTCTGCTACATATGAATGAAGAAACAAATCAGCAAGCAAAAGTGCACAATTGGTGCCCATTGGAATCCCTATTGTTTGCTGAAAAACATGTCCACCAAACTGAACAAATATGTTGTCAATGAGAAAGTGGAGCATGTTGATTATTTGGTCTTCTGTAAATTTGTTCTTTTTCTCAGACTCATTGATGATAAAGTGTCTTGGTATAATCGACTACCAGGTATTTGTACCTGTGTTTTCCATTCTGTTTGAAAAAGCTTCTTTTAATCAGTTGTGCCAATCACGATTTCAGTTGTTCATGTGGAATAGAAATGTAAAGTGTGGAGAAATCGAAAGTTTTGATGCAGTTACAAGATGAAACTGATTTAGAGTTGAGAATCTCCATCAGTTCTTTCGAATTTCTTCAGGATCCACATTTGATTGACACCATTTCTAGAATAACAATAATCGAAATATTTCTTGAGGCCGGATTTTATTGCCGTAATTATTGAAGTCAACAAAACTGAAAGAGGTTTTGTTGTACATTTGGATGACCCTGCAATGAACCACTGTTTGTATGGATTTTTAGGTAATTTAGGAATCCAATACAGGGATGGAATGTCATCATTATTGGCACCAACAGAAAGGCCAAAGGAGGAAATGACAGATTTGTGATTGTCAATGATTTCCTCCTTAGACAGTGTTGTAGCTGTGTATGTGGTGATATTGCTGGTACAACCAACCTTCAATTCAGCTGTCAAACATTCAATATAGCTAGCTAGTGTTTCTTGTACGCAAAAATGATGTTATTTGGTGCTTTGTCTGCATGTACAACAACATATTTGTCATGACGAAAGGTGGACAATGTTTTGGCAACATCAGCATTGCTGAAAATGGATGTTGCCTTAGTGCTCATTGAGCCTTTCAAAGAATTGATTCTTTTCAAAACCAATGACCTCACAGCTTTTACCCATTTTGACAAAACGTCACATTCTTTCTCCTGTTCCTTTTGTGTCCATTTTCTGGCATTGTCTTCAACTGAATCCATAATTGTTTTAAAATTATGGCTCCAATTGATTTTTCTTGGCTCACGATATTTAGCTCCTTTGGCCAAAACATTGCGAAGTAAGTCATTTTCCACGATGTTGAAGTCACCAGTGATAACGTGGCCAGAGGGACTATATTTGAATGGGGACTTTTCACAGGAACAGTCTGGTGGTTTTGCTTTGAGGTCATTGATTTGGAAACACTTGTTTATAGTTGAAGACTTTTAACTCATCCACTTCCTGCTATAACACAGTTGACAAACATCTTCCATTGAAGACCTCCATAGCATCTTGTGTACTGTGGTTTCATTATCATTCGTGAGTAATCAATTTTCGTGGTTTTCGTTGGTTGGTTTGACCCACGAAATTTGATTCCCTCCTAAAAGGAAATATTACATTGATCTCTATGTTGCAGACTTCAGAACCACAAATTTAAGAATCCATGAACTAATTCTTTTCCATCAGACCACGAAAATTGATACCCACGAAAATAAATTAATCCACAGTATTTCATTTAAAAGATTTTGCAAAATGATAAGAAAACTGTTTTTTTTTAAGACTACACATTTTTTCGTGTTTTTTAAAGTACCTTATTCAAATATTTACACAGAAAATTGTTTTCTCTTCTTCAGAAAGTGATATTGAAGGAGACTGATTATGCTGTCTCAAATGAGATAAAGCAATCAAGAACTGTGTACTATTCCTATTACATCAGAGAACTTAAAATAAGTCATGAGACTGGACTTCTTTGGTAAGTCAGAGATATATGTCATGAGACTGGACTGCTTTGGTAAGTCAGAGATATTGGTCAGGAAACTGGACTTCTTTGATAAGTCAGATATATTGGTCAGGAGACTGGACTGCTTTGGTAAGTCAGAGATATTGGTCATGAGACTGGACTTCTTTGGTAAGTCAGAGATATTGGTCAGGAGACTGGACTGTTTTGGTAAGTCAGAGATATTAGTCAGGAGACTGGACTTCTTTGGAAGTCAGAGATATTGGTCATGAGACTGGCCTGCTTTTGTAAGTCAGAGATATATGTCAGGAGACTGGACTTCTTTGGTAAGTCAGAGATATTGGTCAGGAGACTGGACTGCTTTGGTAAGTCAGAGATATTGGTCATGAGACTGGACTGCTTTGGTAAGTCAGAGATATTAGTTAGGAGACTGGATTTCTTTGGTAAGTCAGAGTTATTGATCAGGAGGCTGGACTTCTTTGTTAAGTCAGAGATATTGGTCAGGAGACTGGACTGCTTGGTAAGTCAGAGATATTGCTATTCATAGTTTGGAAGGCTTTCATCCATGAATCTGCTTCCCACACTTCAATTTTGAATTAGAATGCTGATTTTCTTTCTGTCATGCAAAAATGTTTTTATTTGATTAAAGTATACCCCCCACACACGTACAAAGTACTTGAAAGTCCTCCTTAACATCGTAAAATTTACATATAGAGTTCTGAAAATTAACAAGAGGAGGTACTTGAACTTTATTTCTTTTTTTTTCCAATATAAATAATGTAAGCACATTATGTGTGTGTGTGTTTTATGTTGTTATGTGGTTTGTTTTGTTGTGATGATTTTTTGTCTGCCGGTTTTGTCTTTGTCTTTACTGTTTTATGATACTGATTACCCCTTTGGTACACCTTTGCTTCTATCAAAACATCTCAATAGACATTAATAGAACTTTACATGAACAATGTGTATCATTTGAAGATGTGTATGAAGAAATTTCATTTCTCTTGGATATCATTCAGGGGAAGTAATTGAATTAAGTCTTTTTTGTAAAGATTCATATGTTTTTTGTGCTAAGATACTCTTTTACCATCCCCATTTTTGACAAATCTGTTTGTTTTGTTTTTCAGCTTTGACAGCAAGTCAACTTCAATCCCTGTAGGACAGTTTGTTGGGCCAGAGCCATTTTCTGAAAAATTTACTAAATTCAGTTTTCGTAAGTTTATTAAATTTATATCATCAGTCATCTCATTTAAGGATGGTCACTCCTGAACTTTTTTATATCAAAGATTTTATGATATGTGGTGGAAATGATAGATAATTGTTTACTTAATCAAATAGCAAAAAGAAAATGATAGGTCCATGTGCTCGTTTTTGAAATAAATGATGTCAAAAATTTGGCGGGAAATCAGACTCCTCTAGATTTTACATAACTTTAATATTGTGACGTTTTTGGCCTTAAAAACCATGAAGTTGTATCAAGAATTTCGAAATATTTTATACAGTTGGTTGTTAAGGTCTATATAATCAGAAAATATCATAAAAATTAGGGGTCAGTGTGCAAAAAAATTCTTCAATATTTAAAGGCAAAGTCTAGAGGCGTTCCGAAATCAGACTGAAATATTGAAACATGAACAGTGACCATCCTTAAGCTGAATTAAGACTTAAAAGAAGTTTTTTTTTTGTAACGCATCTCAGTCTCAATATAAATAGAAAAAAAAACATATTAAGGAGATTGAAATTCCCTTTCCCCCGCCAACACATACATCCAAACTTGTTTGGGGGATATAAAACCCTCCTGGTCTGTCTGTCTGTATGTTTCATAAGCTCCATTAAAGTGCTTGGTGGAATTGGATGAAATTTTAATTTTTAGTTCAATTTTTTTTGTGTTGTTGGAGATGTACACTAAGAAACTTCATTGCTCTGGGATATTATTCAACATAGATAATGAGAAATGACGTTTTTCAAGATGGAGCAGTGAGCTATTTCTTAGTTTAAGTTTTATTATTTTATCTTTGTCATATCTGACCTCATATTGAACCTTTTAAACTCATTAATCATTTAATTACAGAGATAATGAGAACAGGAAAGAGTAAGGCTATAGGAATAGGAGTAGGCCCTAAAACATATGGTGCTAACAGAATGCCAGGATGGGATGCCTATTCCTATGGTTACCATTGTGATGATGGAGGGTATGTAAAAAAATAACAAAAATACAATCAAACCTGAGTTGACCAAACCCTGAATGAATTTTACTGTCTAAGCAAAAATAGTCATATGGTTTTCTCAGCAACTGCATGATGAAAAAGCCCATTTTGCATATTGCTTTAATCAATTTTTAAAAGTGTATATCCACAAAACTTGATAACCCACAAAGAGAAAATTTACGATCGATCTTTATGTTGCAGACTTCAAAGCCAAAAATTTAAGAATCCATGAACTAATCCATTTTCATTAAACCACGAAAATTGGAATCCACAACAATAATAAAGTACTTGCAGTATGATCAGATTCTTTTTTAGCTCACCTGGACCAAAGGTCCATGTGAGCTATTGCCATCACTTGGCGTCCGTCGTCGTCTTCGTCGTAGTCGTCCGTTAACAATTTTTCAAAAATCTTCTCCTCTGAAACTACTGAACAGAATTCAATGAAATTTAGTATGATTGATCCTTAGGTTGTCATGCACCAAACTTGTGTTTCGATTTTTGATCGGTCAAAAAACATGGCCACCGTGACTAAAAATAGACCAAGGGGGTCAGACTACTGTTTTTGGCTTGTAAATCAAAAAGTATAAGAGATAGATGAAATCTGATACACATTACTGCTTCAGCATCAAAAGCTCTACAATAGTCTCCATTGAGTCGAAGTTGTCAGATGACCCCTTATAGGAGTTACGGCCCCTTAAAGGTGAAAAATAGCATTTTTTTATGTTTTTGGCTTCTAAAATGAAAACTTATACAGATAGAAAAAAGCTGTTGCTTGCTTAAATGTTCAGCTCAATTAGCTCTACTAAAGTGTCCAAGAGTCGAAGTTGTCAGATGACCCGTTATAGGGGTTACAGCCCCTTAAAGGCATAAATTCGTGTTTTTGGTCTGTAGAATGAAAACTATTGCAGATAGAGAAAAGCTGTTGCTTGCTTAAATGTTCAGCTCAATTAGCTCTACAAAAGTCTCCATAAGGTCGAAGTTGTCGGATGACCCCTTATAGGGGTTACAGCCCCTAAAGGTGAAAAATAGTGTTTTTGGCCAATAGAATGAAAACTATTGCAGATAGAGAAAAGCTGTTGCTTGCTTAAATGTTCAGCTCAATTAGCTCTACAAAAGTCTCCATAAGGTCGAAGTTGTCAGATGACCCCTTATAGGGGTTACAGCCCCTAAAGGTGAAAAAAAGTGTTTTTGGCCAAAAGAATGAAACCTATTGCAGATAGAGAAAAGCTGTTGCTTGCTTAAATGTTCAGCTCAATTAGCTCTACAAAAGACTCCCTAAGGTCAAAGTTGTCAGATGACCCCTTATAGGGGTTACAGCCCCTTACAGGCGAAAAATAGTGTTTTTGACCTGTAGAATGAAAACTATTGCAGATAGAGAAAAGCTTTTGCTTGCTTAAATGTTCAGCTCAATTAGCTCTACAAAAGTCTTCACAAGGTCGAAGTTGTCAGATGACCCCTTACAGGGGTTACAGCCCCTAAAGGTGAAAAATAGTGTTTTTGGCCAATAGAATGAAAACTATTGCAGATAGAAAAAGCTGTTGCTTGCTTAAATGTTCAGCTCAATTAGCTCTACAAAAGACTCCATATGGTCAAAGTTGTCAGATGACCCCTTATAGGGGTTACAGCCCCTTAAAGGCAAAAAATAGTGTTTTTGACCTGTAGAATGAAAACTATTGCAGATAGAGAAAAGCTTTTGCTTGCTAAAATGTTCAGCTCAATTAGCTCTACAAAAGTCTCTAAAGGGTGGAAGTTGTCTGATGACCTTTTATAGGGGTAACAGCCCCTTAAAGGCGAAAAATAGTGTTTTTGGCCTGTAGAATGAAAACTATTGCAGATAGAGAAAAGCTGTTCCTTGCTTAAATGTTCAGCTCATTTAGCTTTACAAAAGCATTCATTGGCTTATATAATGAAAACTATAGCAGAAAAAGAAAATTGGTTGCTTGCTTTAATGTTCAGTTCATTAAGCTCTTAACAAAGGTCTCTATAGATTTTGGCCTACAGAATGAAAACTATTGCTGAAAGAGAAAAAGCTGTTGCTTGCTTAAATGTTCAGCTTATTTAGCTTTACAAAGTTCTTCATAGGGTTGACATCTAGACCAGGTGAGCGATTCAGGCTCCTGGGAGCCTCTTGTTTTAGTTTTGTAATTTCAATTCAACCAGTTATTTAATAAAAACATACCGTGGTTTCATTAGTATTCGTGGGGTATCAATTTCGTGGTTTTCCTGGATGGCCTTGACCCACAAAACTAAATACCCCATGAAAAGGAAATTTAACATTGATTTTTATGCTGCAGACTTCAGAACCATGAATTTTAGACTCCACAAAATGGTCCTTTTTCATCAAACCATGAAAATTGATGCCCACGAAAATAAATGAATCCACAGTATGATATACAGTTTTTAGGGGGGCATATAGTGTTCAGGTCTGTTTGTCTGTCTGTCAGTTTGCTTGTCCGTCCCAAATGTTGCGAGATGGGGCATTATGTCTTTTGGACATATTCTTGTTCCTTCCAGAATATGTATGGAAAACAATTCATCTGATTATATGTACATATGATTTAAAGTTTTGTTATTTTTTTCTTTTAGTATCTATATGGGGAAAGGTTCATCTGATAAGAAAAGCTACAATAGACAATGTACTGTAGGGGATATCATGTCACTGTATTGTAGTCCTGAAGAGAAGATTATCAGGTTCTATAAAAACGAACAACTGGTATGTTTTTTTGTGCCCCTGCTGCGACTGGGAGCAGGGACAAATAAATGCTTGGCATCTGTCTCTTTGCATGTGGAGGGGGGGGGGTGTGTTGGCACGTGTATGACTATGTGTGAAAGTCACATTTTTTATACGACCGCAAGTTTTTGTGATTGTATTATGTTATGGCAATGTCGTTGTCGTCGTTGTCGTCTTTAGACACTTTGGTTTCCTTGCGATAACTCAAGTTGTAGTGAACTTATTGTTATAAAACTTTGATATGATGTTTGTTACCACTAAAGAAAGGTTGGTATTGAATTTGGGGTTTCTGGCACATACCATTTCAGAAAAAGGGCCAAAAGAGGCTAAAATTGGTGTATTTACAAAATGTCTGTAGAATGTTAAATTTTCATGCGATTTTGATCATTCTTTTTCAATTGTATTCCTCAATAAACTCTGTCCACAAATTTTAACGACAGTTTTGATGTATCTTGCACCATTACATTGCTATGAGGGGTCAAAAAGGGGCCACACTCTGAAAAATTGACTTTTTAAATTGTGGTCAGATTTAAAAAAAAATAATTCATTGGAATCCTTGTGAAAATCCCTGCCTGCGTTTTTTCAATCAGATTTGCAATATCTCTTACCATTTTTGAGAAATTAGGGGTCAAAGGGGCAAAAAACGCCATATTTAAAAGTTAGTCAAGGCAAATGGTTTTACACAAGAAATTTAGTTGTGGTGGGCCAGCCAATTGATATAAATTTTAATATGATGATTATATCCACTAAAGGAAGTTTCTTATTGCATTTGGGGTTGATGGCCCCTACTGTTTTAGAAAAAAATGACCAAAAGGGGCTAAAACAGGTGTATTGACAAAACTATTGTAGAATGTTTATTATTCATTTGATTTTGAAAATTCTTTTTTTAACTCACCTGGACCCAAGGTCCATGTATTCTATTACCATCACTTGGCGTCCGTGGTCGTCTGTTAACAATTTTTCAAAAATCTTCTCCTCTGAAACTACTGTACAGAATTTAATGAAGCTTGGTATGAATGTCCCTTAAGGTGTCCTGCACCAAACTTTTGTTTCGATTTTTGATCCGTCAAAAAACATGGCCCCTGTTACTAAAATAGACCAGGGGTCAGACTAATGTTTTTGGCTTGTAATTCAAAAAGTATAAGAGATAGATAGAATCTGATGCCAGCCCAAAAGCTCTACAAAAGTCTCCATTTGGTCGAAATTGTCAGATGACCCCTTACAGGGGTTACAGCCCCTTAAAGGTGAAAAATGGTGTTTTTAGCTCACCTGACCCGAAGGGTCATGTGAGCTATTGTCATCACTTGGCGTCCGTCGTCCGTCCGTCGTCCGTCCGTAAACTTTTTATAACGTTAACTCCTCTGACACCATAAGTCCAATTGAAACCAAACTTGGTATGGTTGGTCATTAGCATTCGGTGCTTAGAACTGATGTGGGGATTTTTGATTTGTCGTAAATCATGGCCGCCGTGGCTAAAAATAGAACATAGGGGTAAAATGCAGTTTTTTGCAAATAACTCAAAAACGGCTACAGATATCAAAATTCTGGCATAGGGTAAAAGTGATCAGCACCTCAAGATCTACCTACCCTGAAATTTTGAAGAAAATCCAAGGTCTCAAATAACCCTTTTGACGTTCACATTCATTTTCAGCTTAAAATCTGCATTTTTGAAATTTTTGCTTGAACAAATACGGGTAAGATGGTACACATGTTATATATCATTGCGAAGCTAATAAAGATTTCTGTGTAATGCTGGTATAAAACATTCACCATCAAGGATTACTTTTTTCGCAAAGTTGGATTGTTTACAAAATGCTCAAAATACCCTTTTTACCATGCTTTCCGGTCTTCCACATGGAGCCTTTTCACACAGCCATGTAAACAAAATTCATACACTTGTCAAAAATGAATCAAGGATAATTAAAATGAGTGAATCTTTAGGTTTCATTTGAGTGTACACATGATTCCATTATTAATCCAATAAAACTTTGACAATTACAAACAATAACACTGCACTTTTTATTTTTAATGGACTATTTGAGGGAGGGACCAATTGACCCGGAAGGGGTTAATGAGACCTTAAAATAACACAATGCACCAGATAATCATATTTGAAGATGAAAATTAAAAGAGGAGAATATTTTGAATTTATTAAGCCCTCATACAAGCTAAGGAGTTGTGCGGTTTTGATTTTATGCGCATTTGAAATAGGGGTGTACCATGAGAAAACCTTAAAACGTTGATGTCGCATAAAGTTTTCTATGTTAAATGGATAAGACTTTACTCTATTCACTTTCTCACAATTAAAACATTTTTTATAGGTAGAGTAACATTGCAGTGACTTTATTTTAATGGTCTAAGGGCAGACAACTCTATGAAAAAATAAAAACAGGCATCAGCATATGAAATAATCAACATTTTGTTGTGTCGCGAGCAAGAAAATCTCTTTATTTTCAATCGTTCGAGCCTAAATTTCTGTTTAAAAGTGAGGTTTGGAAAAAAATATGCATCAAACAATATTTCTATTCCTGTATGAGGGTAAATACAGTGACAAAAAGCAAAATATACAATGGTTGCTAAGGGGGTACCATTGTGAAACTACCAGGATAGCCTACAGAAGACACAAATAAGCTGTATTCTTAAGGTCTCAAATAACCCTTTTGACGTTCACATTCATTTTCAGCTTAAAATCTGCATTTTTGAAATTTTTGCTTGAACAAATACGGGTAAGATGGTACACATGTTATATATCATTGCGAAGCTAATAAAGATTTCTGTGTAATGCTGGTATAAAACATTCACCATCAAGGATTACTTTTTTCGCAAAGTTGGATTGTTTACAAAATGCTCAAAATACCCTTTTTACCATGCTTTCCGGTCTTCCACATGGAGCCTTTTCACACAGCCATGTAAACAAAATTCATACACTTGTCAAAAATGAATCAAGGATAATTAAAATGAGTGAATCTTTAGGTTTCATTTGAGTGTACACATGATTCCATTATTAATCCAATAAAACTTTGACAATTACAAACAATAACACTGCACTTTTTATTTTTAATGGACTATTTGAGGGAGGGACCAATTGACCCGGAAGGGGTTAATGAGACCCAACAACCCATGTAGGAGTTATTGCCCTTTTTGTGGATTTTTTGCAAATTTTGCACCTGTTTAGGTCAATATCTTGAAAACTATACAAGATATTTGAGAAATTTAAATTGCATATTGTTAAGCACATTAAGATCTACAAAGTATGTAATTGGGTCAACGTTGTAGAACCTTTCCTTTTAGGAGTTATTGCCCTTAGAACGTCAAAATTGAGCATTTTAACAGGATTTCCTCATTACAGTAAAAACTGTCCAAACCGAACCCTGACTAAACCGAATTTCACATCAAACCGAACAAATTATCAAGTCCCAAAGAATTTTTGATGAAAGTAATTTAACCTGCTAAAAGAGAATACTGTCCATTCCGAATACCGAACCAATTTTTATTCCCTTTAGTTTAAGAAATCATATTATAATACCTTGTCCAAACCGAACTCATCATAGATAATCAAGGATTTATTTTCTGCTTTTGCAATAGCAATTACATGTATGTTTTTACAAGAAATTTAAAAGAATACCCAAGCTGTCAAAATGATTAGGATATGAGCATTTCTTATCAAAACATGCAGTTATATGAATGTTTTGATAACAATAAGTTTCACAAACCTGAATTTTGTTAATGATTGTCACCAAAACATAGCTTAATAAATGGTCTAATTAATGAGAAAATAATTTCATTGTTAAAAAAAAAAAATAAGTGAATAAGTGAATCACAAGCTACACCAAAAATAACCAAGAAGAATTCAATTTTGTTACTAAAAGACTTTTACTTTACTATATACATGTATATAATTATATTGCATTTTCAATTTAAAATTTTATGATAGACTTTCATTTTAGTTTCATATTTTTTTAATTTATCTATAATAGTCCATTTCCGGTTGTACTTGAACCCTGACAAAACCGAACACCTGCTTAAACCGAAAACAAATCATTGAGTCCCATTACTGTTCGGTTTGGACAGGTTTCACTGTACATTGAAAACGTTAACTCCTCTGACACTTCAAGTCTAATTGGAACCAAACTTGGTATAGTTGTTTATTAGCATTAGGTGTATAGAACTGATGTGGGGATTTTTGATTGGTCGTAAAACATGGCCGCTGTGGCTAAAAATAGAACATAGGGGTAAATGGTAGTTTTTTGGAAATAACTCAAAAACGGTGACAGATTAAAATTTTTTATTGGTAACAAAAGTGATCAGCACCTGAAGATCTACCAGCTCTGAAATTTTGAAGAAAATCCAACAACCCATGTAGGAGTTATTGCCCTTTTTGTGGATTTTTGGCAAATTTTGCAGCTGTTTAGCTCAATATCTTGAAAACTATGCAAGATATTTGAGAAATTTAAATTGCATATTGTTAAGCACATTAAGATCTACAAAGTATGTAATTGGGTCAACGTTGTAGAACCTTTCCTTTTAGGAGTTATTGCCCTTAGAACGTCAAAATTGAGCATTTTAACAGGATTTCCTCATTACAGTAAAAACTGTCCAAACCGAACCCTGACTAAACCGAATTTCACATCAAACCGAACAAATTATCAAGTCCCAAAGAATTTTTGATGAAAGTAATTTAACCTGCTAAAAGAGAATACTGTCCATTCCGAATACCGAACCAATTTTTATTCCCTTTAGTTTAAGAAATCATATTATAATACCTTGTCCAAACCGAACTCATCATAGATAATCAAGGATTTATTTTCTGCTTTTGCAATAGCAATTACATGTATGTTTTTACAAGAAATTTAAAAGAATACCCAAGCTGTCAAAATGATTAGGATATGAGCATTTCTTATCAAAACATGCAGTTATATGAATGTTTTGATAACAATAAGTTTCACAAACCTGAATTTTGTTAATGATTGTCACCAAAACATAGCTTAATAAATGGTCTAATTAATGAGAAAATAATTTCATTGTTAAAAAAAAAAATAAGTGAATAAGTGAATCACAAGCTACACCAAAAATAACCAAGAAGAATTCAATTTTGTTACTAAAAGACTTTTACTTTACTATATACATGTATATAATTATATTGCATTTTCAATTTAAAATTTTATGATAGACTTTCATTTTAGTTTCATATTTTTTTAATTTATCTATAATAGTCCATTTCCGGTTGTACTTGAACCCTGACAAAACCGAACACCTGCTTAAACCGAAAACAAATCATTGAGTCCCATTACTGTTCGGTTTGGACAGGTTTCACTGTACATTGAAAACGTTAACTCCTCTGACACTTCAAGTCTAATTGGAACCAAACTTGGTATAGTTGTTTATTAGCATTAGGTGTATAGAACTGATGTGGGGATTTTTGATTGGTCGTAAAACATGGCCGCTGTGGCTAAAAATAGAACATAGGGGTAAATGGTAGTTTTTTGGAAATAACTCAAAAACGGTGACAGATTAAAATTTTTTATTGGTAACAAAAGTGATCAGCACCTGAAGATCTACCAGCTCTGAAATTTTGAAGAAAATCCAACAACCCATGTAGGAGTTATTGCCCTTTTTGTGGATTTTTGGCAAATTTTGCAGCTGTTTAGCTCAATATCTTGAAAACTATGCAAGATATTTGAGAAATTTAAATTGCATATTGTTAAGCACATCAAGATCTACTAAATATGTAATAGGGTCAACGTTGTGGCTAAAAATAGAACATTGGGTTAAACTGCATTTTTTTGCTAATAACTCAAAAAGGGTGACAGATTTTTGAATTTTAATTGAGATAAAAGTGATCAGCTCCTTAAGATCCACCATATTGTCAGATGGCCCCCTTATTAAACTTATAACCCTTTCAATGTCAAATAGATTTTGCCTAATAGCCTTTACTTCAGGCACATATGTCAGGTGAGCGATTCAGGCTCCTGGGAGCCTCTTGTTAGCTCACCTGACCTGAAGGGTCATGTGAGCTATTGTCATCACTTTGCGTCTGTCGTCCGTCCGTCCGTCGTCCGTCGTCCGTAAATTTTTTAAAACGTTAACTCCTCTGACACCATAAGTCCAATTGAAACCAAACTTGGTATGGTTGTTCATTAGCATTCGGTGCTTAGAACTGATGTGGGGATTTTTGATTCGTTGTAAAACATGGCCGCCGTGGCTAAAAATAGAACATAGGGGTAAAATGCAGTTTTTAGCTCACCTGACCCGAAGGGTCATGTGAGCTATTGTCATCACTTGGCGTCCGTCGTCCGTCCGTCGTCCGTCGTCCGTCGTCCGTAAACTTTTTAAAACGTTAACTCCTCTGACACCATAAGTACCAAACTTGGTATGGTTGTTCATTAGCATTCGGTGCTTAGAACTGATGTGGGGATTTTTGATTGGTCGTAAAACATGGCCGCCATGGCTAAAAATAGAACATAGGGGTAAAATGCAGTTTTTTGCAAATAACTCAAAAACGGCTACAGATATCAAAATTCTGGCATAGGATAAAAGTGATCAGCACCTCAAGATCTACCTACCCTGAAATTTTGAAGAAAATCCAACGACCCATGTAGGAGTTATTGCCCTTTTTGTGATTTTTTTGCAAATTTTGCACCTGTTTAGCTCAATATCTTGAAAACTATACTAGATATTTGAGAAATTTAAATTGCATATTGTTAAGCACATCAAGATCTACAAAATATGTAACACGGTCAACGTTGTAGGACCTTTCCTTTTAGGAGTTATTGCCCTTAGAACGTCAAAATTTAGCATTTTAACAGCATTTCCTTATTACATTGAAAACGTTAACTCCTCTGACACTTTAAGTCCAAATGGAACCAAACTTGGTATAGTTGTTTATTAGCATTAGGTGTATAGAACTGATGTGGGGATTTTTGATTGGTCGTATAACATGGCCGCTGTGGCTAAAAATAGAACATAGGGGTAAATGGCAGTTTTTTGCAAATAACTCTGAAACGGTGACAGATTTCAATTTTTTGATTGGGAACAAAAGTGATCAGCACCTCATGATCTACCAGCTCTGAAATTTTGAAGAAAATCCAACAACCCATGTAGGAGTTATTGACCTTTTTGTGGATTTTTTGCAAATTTTGCACCTGTTTAGCTCAATATCTTGAAAACTATATTAGATATTTGAGAAATTTAAATTGCATATTGTTAAGCGCATCAAGATCTACAAAATATGTAATAGGGTCAACGTTGTAGGACCTTTCCTTTTAGGAGTTATTGCCCTTAGAACGTCAAAATTTAGCATTTTAACAGCATTTCCTCATTACATTGAAAACGTTAACTCCTCTGACACTTTAAGTCCAAATGGAACCAAACTTGGTATAGTTGTTTATTAGCATTAGGTGTATAGAACTGATGTGGGGATTTTTGATTGGTCGTATAACATGGCCGCTGTGGCTAAAAATAGAACATAGGGGTAAATGGCAGTTTTTTGCAAATAACTCTGAAACGGTGACAGATTTCAATTTTTTGATTGGGAACAAAAGTGATCAGCACCTCATGATCTACCAGCTCTGAAATTTTGAAGAAAATCCAACAACCCATGTAGGAGTTATTGACCTTTTTGTGGATTTTTTGCAAATTTTGCACCTGTTTAGCTCAATATCTTGAAAACTATATTAGATATTTGAGAAATTTAAATTGCATATTGTTAAGCGCATCAAGATCTACAAAATATGTAATAGGGTCAACGTTGTAGGACCTTTCCTTTTAGGAGTTATTGCCCTTAGAACGTCAAAATTTAGCATTTTAACAGCATTTCCTCATTACATTGAAAACGTTAACTCCTCTGACACTTTAAGTCCAAATGGAACCAAACTTGGTATAGTTGTTTATTAGCATTAGGTGTATAGAACTGATGTGGGGATTTTTGATTGGTCGTATAACATGGCCGCTGTGGCTAAAAATAGAACATAGGGGTAAATGCCAGTTTTTTGCAAATAACTCTGAAACGGTGACAGATTTCAAAATTTTGATTGGGAACAAAAGTGATCAGCACCTCCAGATCTACCAGCTCTGAAATTTTGAAGAAAATCCAACAACCCATGTAGGAGTAATTGCCCTTTTTGTGGATTTTTTGCAAATTTTGCACCTGTTTAGCTCAATATCTTGAAAACTATACAAGATATTTGAGAAATTTAAATTGCATATTGTTAAGCGCATCAAGATCTACAAAATATGTAATAGGTTCAAAGTTGTAGGACCTTTCCTTTGATGAGTTATTGCCCTTGGAACGTCAAAATTGAGCATTTTAACTGCATTTCCTTATATTGAAAATGTTAACTCCTCTGACACTTTTAAGTCCAAATGGAACCAAACTTGGTATTATTGTTTATTATTATTAGGTGTATAGAACTGTTGTGGGGATTTTTGATTGGTTGTAAAACATGGCCGCTGTGGCTAAAAATAGAACATTAGGTTAAACTGCATTTTTTTGCAAATAACTCAAAAAGGGTGACAGATTTTTAGATTTTGATTGAGAACAAAAGTGATCAGCACCTTTAGATCCACCATATTGCCAGATGACCCCCTTATTAATCTTATGACCCTTTCAACGTTAAATAGATTTTGCCTTATAACCTTTACTTCAGGCACATATGTCAGGTGAGCGATTCAGGCTCCTGGGAGCCTCTTGTTTGCAAATAACTCAAAAACGGCTACAGATATCAAAATTTTGGCAGGGTGAAAGTGATCAGCACCTCAAGATCTACCTACCCTGAAATTTTGAAGAAAATCCAACAACCCATGTAGGAGTTGTTGCCCTTTTTGTGAATTTTTTGCAAATTTTGCACCTGTTTAGCTCAATATCTTGCCAACTATACAAGATATTTAAGAAATTTAAATTGCATATTGTTAAGCACATCAAGATCTACGGTACAAAATATGTAATAGAGTCAACGTTGTAGGACCTTTCCTTTTAGGAGTTATTGCCCTTAGAACGTCAAAATTGAGCATTTTAACAGCATTTCCTCATTACATTGAAAATGTTAACTCCTCTGACACTTCAAGTCCAATAGGAACCAAACTTGGTATAGTTGTTTATTAGCATTAGGTGTATTGAACTGACGTGGGGATTTTTGATTGGTCGTAAAACATGGCTGCTGTGGCTAAAAATAGAACATAGGGGTAAATGGCAGTTTTTTTGCAAATAACTCAAAAACGGCTACAGATATAAAAATTCTGGCTGGGGTAAGGTGATCAGCATTTCAAGATCTACCTACCCTGAAATTTTGAAGAAAATCCAACAACCCATGTAGGAGTAATTGCCCTTTTTGTGGATTTTTTGCAAATTTTGCACCTGTTTAGCTTAATATCTTGCAAACTATACAAGATATTTAAGAAATTTAAATTGCATATTTTTAAGCACATCAAGATCTACAAAATATGTAATAGAGTCAATGTTGTAGGACCTTTCCTTTTAGGAGTTATTGCCCTTAGAACGTCAAAATTGAGCATTTTAACAGCAATACCTCATTACATTGAAAACGTTAACTCCTCTGACACTTCAAGTCCAATTGGAACCAAACTTGGTATAGTTGTTTATTAGCATTAGATTTATAGAACTGATGTGGGGATTTTTGATTGGTCATAAAACATGGCTGCTGTGGCTAAAAATAGAACATTGGGGTAAATGGCAGTTTTTTGCAAATAACTCAAAAACCGTGACAGATTTTAAAATTTTGATTTGGAACAAAAGTGATCAGCACCTTAAGATCCACTATATTGTCAGATGACCCTCTTATTTTACTTATGACCCTTTCAATGTCAAATAGATTTTGTCTAATAGCCTATACTTCAGACAATATGTCAGGTGAGCGATTCAGGCTCCTGGGAGCCTCATGTTTAGCTCAAGGTCCAGGTGAGCTATTACCATCACTTGGCGTCCGTCGTCGCCTGTCGTCGTCGTCATCTGTCGTCGTCGTCGTCTGTCGTGGTCGTCTGTTGTCGTCGTCAGTTAACAATTTTTCAAAAATCTTCTCCTCTGAAACTACTGAACAGAATTTGATGAAACTTGGTATGAATGATCCTTAGGGTGTCCTGCACCAAACTTGTGTTTTTATTTTTGATCCATCAAAAAACATGGCCACCGTTACTAAAAATAGACCAGGGGGTCAGACTACTGTTTTTGACTTGTAAATCAAAAAGTATAAGAGATAGATGAAATCTGATGCCACCCTACTGCTTCAGCATCAAAAGTTCTACAAAAGTCTCCATTTGGTCGAAGATGTCAGATGATCCCTTGTAGGGGTTACAGCCCCTTAAAGGTGAAAAATAGCGTTTTTGCATGTTTTTGGCCTATGGAATGAAAACTATTGTAGATAGATGAAAGCTGTTGCTTACATAAATGTTCAGCTCATTTATCTCTACAAAAGTCTCCAGGGGGTCGAAGTTGTCAGATGACCCTTTATAGGGGTTTAAGCCCCTTAAAGGCGAAAAATAGTGTTTTTGGCCTATAGAATGAAAACTATAACAGATAGAGAAAAGCTGTTGCTTGCTAAAATGTTCAGCTCATTTAGCTCTACAAAAGTCTCCATAAGGTCAAAGTTGTCATACGATCCCTTATAAGGGTTACAGCCACTTAAAGGTGAAAAATAGCGTTTTTGCATGTTTTTGGCCTATAGAGTGAAAACTATTGTAGATAAAGAAAAGCTGTTGCTTGCTTAAATGTTCAGCTCATTTAGCTCTACAAAAGTCTCCCTAGGGTTGAAGTTGTCTGATGACCCCTTATAGGGGTAACAGCCCCTTAAAGGCGATAAATAGTGTTTTTTGCCTGTAGAATGAAAACTATCGCAGATAGAGAAAAGCTGTTGCTTGCTTAAACATTCAGCTCATTATCTAAACAAAAGTCATCATAGGGTTGACATCAAGACCAGGTGAGCGATTCAGGCTACTGGGAGCCTCTTGTTCATGTTTTTGGCTTAAAAAATGAAAACTATTGCAGATACAGAAAAGCTATTGCTTGCTTAAATGTTCAGCTCATTTAGCTCTTCATAAGTCGCCATGATGATTGATGTTGTCAGATGACCCCTTGTAGGAGTTATGGCCCCTAAAATAATGTTTTTTTCATGTTTTTGGCCTACAGCATGAAAACTATAGCAGATAGAGAAAAGCTGTTGCTTGCTTAAATGTTCAGCTCATTTAGCTCTTCAAAAGTCTCTATAGGATTGAAGTTGTTTGATGACCATATAGGGGTTACAGCCTCTTAAAGGTAAAAAAAGGTGTTTTTTGGCCTATAAAATAGAAACTATAGCAAATAGAGAAAAGCTGTTGCTTGCTTAAATGTTCAGCTCATTTAGCTCTTCATAAGTCGCCATGATGATTGATGTTGTCAGATGACCCCTTGTAGTAGTTATGGCCCCTAAAATAATGTTTTTTTCATGTTTTTGGCCTACAGCATGAAAACTATAGCAGATAGAGAAAAGCTGTTGCTTGCTTAAATGTTCAGCTCATTTAGCTCTTCAAAAGTCTCAATAGGATTGAAGTCGTTTGATGACCATATAGGGGTTACAGCCTCTTAAAGGTAAAAAAAAGTGTTTTTTGGCCTATAAAATAGAAACTATAGCAAATAGAGAAAAGCTGTTGCTTGCTTAAATGTTTAGCTCATTAAGCTTTCAAAAAGTCTTTTTAGGATCAAAGTTGTCAGATAACCACTAACAGGGGTTACAGCCCCTAAAATAACGTTTTTAGCTCACCTGACCCGAAGGGTCATGTGAGCTATTGCTATCACTTTGCGTCCGTCGTCCGTCCGTCGTCCGTCGTCCGTCGTCCGTCGTCTGTCGTCTGTCGTCCGTTAGCTTTTTTCAAACATCTTCTTCTCTGAAACTGCTTGGCCAATTGCAGCCAAACTTGATATGGTTGTTCCTTAGGGTATTGTGCAAAAAGTTTGCGTTGGGATTTTTGATACGTCAAAAAACATGGCCGCTGTTTCTAAAAATAGAACAGGGGGGTCAAATACAGTTTTTTGCAAATAACTCAAAAACGGTCACAGATATCAAAATTCTGGCATAGGGTAAAAGTGATCAGCTTCTCAAGATCTACCTGCCCAGAAATTTTCAAAAAGATCCAACAACCAATGTAGGAGTTATTGCCCTTTTTCTGGATTTTTTCAAAATTTTGCACTTATTTAGCCCTATATCTTGAAAACTATAAAAGATATTTTAAAAATTCAAATTGCATATGATTAAGCACGTCAAGATCTACGTTTCATATAATTAGGTCAAAGCTGTAGAACCATTTCTTTTAGGAGTTATGGCCCTTAAAGTGTCAAAATTTACTATTTTTCATTAATTTTCCCCTGCATTTCAAAGATGAACTCCTCCGACACCATTCATCCAACTTCAACCAAACTTGGCACAGTTGCTTAATAGCATAATTGCTACAGTTCTGTCGTTCGGATTTTTGATTCGTCAAAAAATATGGCCGCCATGGCTAAAAATAGAACATAGGGGTAAATTGCAGTTTTTTGCTAATGACTCAAAAATAGTAACAGATATCAAAATTTTGATGGGAGACAAAAGTGATCAGCATCATAAGATCTACCTGCTCTGAAATTTTTTAGAAGATCCAACAATCGACATAGGAGTTATTGCCCTTTTTCTGGATTTTTTGAAAATTTTGCACTTATTTAGCCCTATATCTTGAAAACTATACAAGATATTTTAAAAATTCAAATTGCATATGATTAAGCACATCAAGATGTACATTTTATGTAATTAGGTCAAAGCTGTAGAACCATTTCTTTTAGGAGTTATGGCCCTTAAAGCGTCAAAATTTACCATTTTCCATTGTTTAATAGCTTATAAGCTACAACTCTATTGTCAGGTTTTTTATTCGTAAAAAACATGGCCACCATGGCTAAAATAGAACAGCATGTTAAGATTTACCTGTCCTGAAATTTCAAAAAAGATCTGACTGCTGATGTGGGAGTTATTGTTCTTTTTCCTAATTTTCGCCAAATTTGCACTTATTAAGCCCAATATCTTAAAAAACTACCCAAGATATTTCAGAAATTTAAATTGCATATGGTTAAGCACAATAATATCTACAAATATATGTATCTGTGTAGTTCAGGTGAGCGATTCAGGCTCTTGGGAGCCTCTTGTTTAATGTTTTGGGCCTACAGAATGAGACTATAGTAGATAGGAGTAAAGCTGTTGCTTGCTTAAATGTTCAGTTCATTTAGCTCTACAAAAGTCTTTATAGGGTGGAAGTTGGCAGATGACCATAGGGGTTACAGTCCCTTAAAGGTGAAAAATAGTATTTTTGGCTTATAGAATAAAAACTATTGCAGATAGAGAAAAGCTGTTGCTTGCTTAAACATTCAGCCCATTTAGCTTTACAAAAGTCTTCATAGGGTTGAATTTTCAGATGACCCCTTATAGGGGCAATGGCCCCTAAAATAACGTTTTTTTTATGTTTTTGGCCTACAGTATAAAAACTATAGTAGATAGAGAAAAGCTGTTGATTGCTTAAATGTTTACTTCAGCTCATTTAGCTCTACAATTTAGTCCATATAGGGTCAACATCAAAACCATGGCCGCTGTTACTTAAAAAAGACCAGGGGGGTCAAACAAATGTTTTTGGCTTGTAAAATTTTTTTCAAGTAAAAGAAATAACATTAGAATCCACCAAGGCCAAATTGAGTCCAGGAGAGGCCTAGAATGCAGGATTTTGCACCATTTAGGCCAGGGCTTCTGGAGGCTTAAGCCCCCCCCCCCATCTCTTAAAATATTTCAGCTTTTTCTTTAAGAGCAAAATCATGTCTGTTGGAACCAGCTATTCTGTTCTTGCTATTCAAATGATTTTCATTTGAAAGCAGTTTAAAAAAGTGATTTTTACTTATGTTAAGTAGCTCACCTGAAAGGTCCAGGTGAGCTATTACCATCACTTGGCGTCTGTCGTCATTGTCGTCGTCTGTTGTCGTCATCTGTCGTTGTCGTCGTCTGTTAACAATTTTTAAAAAATCTTCTCATCTGAAACCCCCAGGCCAAATGTTACCAAACTTGGTATGGTTGTTCTATAGTATGTCCTTTACAAATTTATTGTTCGGATTTTTGATTTGTCAAAAAACATGGGAGCTGTGGCTAAAAATTGAACTTACGGGTAAATTGCATTTTTTTTTCAAATGACTCAAAAACGGTAACAGATATTAGAATTCTGGCTCATGCTAAAAGTGATCAGCACCTAAATATCTACCTGCCCAGAAATTTTCAAGAAGATCCAACAACCGATGTAGGAGTTATTGCCCTTTTTTTGGATTTTTTCAAAATTTTGCACACATTTAGCCCTATATCTTGAATACTATACAAGATATTTCAAAAATTCAAATTGCATATAATTAAGCACATCAAGATCTACATTTCATGTAATTAGGTCAAAGCTGTAGGACCATTCCTTTTAGGAGTTATTGCCCTTAAAATGTCAAAATTCACCATTTTTCATTACTTTTGCCCTGAATTTCAAAGATTAACTTGTCTGACACCATAAGACCAACTGCATCTAAACTTGGCACACTTGTTTAATAGCATACATGCTACAATTCTATCGTTAAGATTTTCGATTCATAAAAAAACATGGCTGCCACGGCTAAAAATAGAACATAGGGGTAGATTGTAGTTTTTATACTACCGCAAATTTTTTGCGATCGTATTATGTTATGGCAATGTCGTTGTCATCGTTGTTGTTGTCGTCGTCTGTAGACACTTTGGTTTCTGTGCGATAACTTAAGTTGTAGTCAACCAATTGTTATAAAATTTTGATATGATGTTTATAACCACTAAAGGAAGGTTGGTATTGCATTTGGGGTTTCTGGCCCCTACCGTTTTAGAAAAAAGGGCCAAAAGGGGCTAAAACGGGTGTATTGACAAAACGTCTGTAGAATGTTTAATTTTCATCCGATTTTGATCATTCTTTTTTTATTGTATTCCTCAATAAATTCTGTCAACAAAATGTAACAGCACCTTTGATGTATCTTGTACAGTTAAATTGCTATAAGGAGTCAAAAAGGGGCCACACCCAAAAAATCGACTTTTTTATTTGTGGTCTGATTTTCAAAATCTTTTTTTCATTGGAATCCTGGTAAAAATCCCTGCCTGCATTTTTCAATCAGATTTGCAATATCTCATACCGTTTTCAAGAAATTAGGGGTCAAAGGGGCCAAAAACGCCATTTATAAAAGTTTGTCCAGGCAAATAGTTTTTAACCAATATTAAGTTGTAGTGGGCCAGCCAATTGTTATGAAGTTTAAATATGATGATTATATCCACTAAAGGAATGTTGGTATTGTATTTGGGGTTTGTGGCCCCTACTGTTTTAGAAAAAAAGGGCAAATGATCTGACGTCTAACGTTGAAGTTATTGCCCTTTTTCATATTTTTGGCCAAATTTTGCACTTATTTAGCCCTATATTTTGAAAACTATACAAGATATTTCAAAAATTTAAATTGCATATAGCTAAGCACAATAATATCTACAAAATATGTGTATCTGTGTAGTTCAGGTGAGCAATTCAGGCTCTTGAGAGCCTCTTGTTTTTTTTATTAATAATGACACATTTTATAAACCATAGTTTCTCAAGGTTTTCCTGTTTCAGTGTTTTCTGAAACCACAAAAATTGGTACCCCACAGAAAATAAAACTTACAGATCTATTTTCGTGATTATCAGTTTTTGGCTGATTTAATGGCGAGGAAGAATTTTTGTAACAGTTTTCTCAGCAACTACTTATCACAGCCACTTGATATTTGGTATACAGCATCAGGGTGGTGTCCCATCCCATTTCTCAGCAACTACTTATCACAGCATCTTGATATTTGGTATACAGCATCAGGGTGGTGTCCTATAACATGGGATTTGATTTCAGGTCTGTTAGTGTTTACCCTGGCCTTCAAAAAGGGCATGGTAAATTATTTCAAAAATAGCTCATGAAACGCGCTGCAGCCACCTAAAAGGGCACATGAACGCCCACAGCCACCTGAAAGGGCTCATAAGTCATGCACTCAACCATTATTAAGGCACATTAAAAAAGACATTATGCATAAACATTTATTGTTTTCTACACTGTGACAAATCTTTAGAAAGACAGTCCTACCAGACTTCACTGTCACTGGGTAATGGACTGTCATTTGCAAGCTATTGTCATCTGCATATTGCAATATGGTCTGAAATATAAAAAGATAAGAACATTTCAGACAATTAAAAAGTAAAATATTAAATTGATCTACATGTATGAGGGCATTTTGACGACCAAGTTAATGAAAACATTTTTATTTTTACACAGTGGTCTAACAACATTTTTGATCTTACTTTCGATTTAAATAGATGAACTATAAAGTTTAAAATACCTTGGAAAGGAGAAATAGGTCAGCTTCTTGCATTTTAATTGCACAGGATTGGTTCTTCTCCCTCGTTTTCATTTGCTTAAAGTGGTTTTGTTGTGTGGCCGTAATCACGATCTGGTTCTATAAGCGTTAATTTTAAATCCAGTTTAGTCAAAATGATCGGGGAACCAGTCAATGGGAGATAACTCAGATTCAAAATAAAAAAGAGGCCCATGGAGCTAGATATTTACGACGAAAAGGACATGGCGCGAGAAAAACAGAATAAAAAGGGCATGGCAGCACAAAAAGGGCGGCATGGCGCAACGCCATGCTAAACATGCTTGGGAGAAACACTAGGTCTGTCCTCACCTACTTCTTGTTTAATGAAATCTGGTCATTTTTTACTTTGATAGATTTTTTGTGGTTTTGTAGAAAAACTAAAAAAAAAGACATTTTGTTAGAATGTTAATTTCGTGGTTTGCTCATGTTGCCTATAGGAAAAAATGTAAAATTACACTTTGTTATTTTGGTGGATCACTATCACCCACCAAAACCATGAAATTTGTATCCCATCAATAATACTTTCACAATATATGATTTATTTAGGTGTACGTTGTAGAAGAAGATGCTATAAGTGTGCCACAATCTGGATTTCATCCTATTGTAACTCTACATTCTGTTGGAGAGTGTGTCAAGCTGTTAGAGAAAAATGTATGGACACCGACACCCGGAAACGTAAGATGATTTACTTATTGTCAATGTAGTAAATTTTGTGGTGAACTGATTTTCCGGGTCAATGAAAATCTATTAAAAATTAATAAGTACAAGCCAATATGTAATTATTATATGTAAATCAAAGTATAATAATTGATAACTCTTAAAATCAATACCTGCAAAATAAACATTTGGATAAAATGGAAAAAATAAGCAACTGCAAAAATTAATACATTTACAGTCAATATAACTTTAAGAAGAATCAAAAGGAGTTCTGATGGGGTATTCAAATATCATAAGTAAAAAAAAATCAGTAGACATACAAGACAAAACTGATGAAAAAGGGGGAAATTTACAACATAACACTTTAAATATGTTTTAAAACTTTAAATACCAAAAACCAGCATAGCGCTCCTTTAAAAATCTGCCATTTAATGATGTACAGTTTGTAAAAAATGCCTTTACATAAAAGGCAATATTATCAAAGTATGATTATGTTATGTTTCACATCGTTCTAATAGATTTTCCTGTGTTCAGGTAAATTTTTGTTGTAACATCATTTTTAGCTCCCCTCACTAAATGAGGGGAGCTTATGTGATACCCTGAGTGTGGGCGTCAACTTACTAGTGCTACATCAACGATATTGGTATGGTAGGTGCAGCTAGTGCTACTAAGCATTATGCATGTTTTGGATGCTGGCTGTGACCTACATGCTCTGCATGAATGGCCATTTACAGATGTGTTGGCGTCAGCATCCACATCCACTAACAATAATGATTAAGGTCCATAAGTACTGACAAGTGCCACATCAAACATATTGGTATTATTGATGCAACTAGTAACACTACCACAATGCGTGCCTCAGATGCTGGCTCTGACCTATATTTTCTGCATGAATGACCACTTACAAAAGAATGGTTAAAGTCCATCTGCTTACAGACAAGTGCCACATCAACCATATTGGTATGATAGGTGCATCTAGTAATGCTAAGCAAAATGCATGCTTGGATTGCTGGCTCTGACCCATGTTTTCTGCAAGAATGACCACTTACAAAAAAATGGTTAAAGTCCATTCCCAAATACTGATAAGTGCCACATCAACTATATTGGTATGGTAGTTGCATCTAGTGATTCATAGCACAATGCATTCTTTGGATGCTGGCTGTGACCAATATTTTTTCGCATGGATGACCACTTACAGAAGAATGGTTAAAGTCCATTACACCGCTTACTGACAGTGCCACATTAACCTAGGACCTTTACTTGTTGGAAATGCTGTCTATAAAATGTTCTATTTTTATTTAGGCCGCTCTTCAACAAGGCAGTAGTTTTTCACTATAAGGCATTTAAGGTGTCATGAAAACCTGTGTACTAACTTGAAATAGGTTAAGGATTCTGAAGATCTATACACATCATTGAGGTTAAACTTAAGATAAACTGGCTACAGCATTTTGAAACACTGTTATTTTATTTGCTTAAAGAAGGGGGATTGATTTGGTAGTCAGAACCCTATTCAATACCCTGTATTTTTTTTAACAGATTGTACAGTCAAACTCAGAGAAAAGCTTTGATACATACAAGTATGGGAACTTATGGATCAGGTGGGTACCTTATATTGATAAATTGTGGTTTGTATGACCCACCAATGAAAGATTCAGGATATTTTGTTATTGAGTCAGTCTGTCCAACTTGGGTAACCTTTATTTGTTACAGCCGAAACCATTTGTCAGATTTTGATGAAACTTTGTACACTTGTTAAACATAAGAAGGGCAAAACATTTCAGCAAAAGCTATATAATTGCAATATGAGTCTAGGGACACGTAAATGAGTGCCTTGAAAGAAAACTTTGCTGGTGTTACATATAGCTTTACACAACAATTTAATTTTGATTGGTCTCAAAACATTACACAATTTATTAGCAATGGTTATTGGACCATACAACATAAAGGAACTGCAATCATTAGTAACTCCATTATGCAGTTTGCTGTTTAATTTCTACGACTTTCTTTTCTGTTTTGATGACAAAAGTGTTTAGAAAATGAATTTGGTTGATAAAACTATTCAAAATTAATAACAATCTAAACCTTATATAAAGTTAGTGAAGTCTTGAAAATTATTCAAACCTGAAAGTTTCATAGGTTTTTAGCTCACCTGACCCGAAGGGTCATGTGAGCTATTGTCATCGTTAAGCGTCCATCGTCCGTCCGTCCGTCCGTCGTCCGTCGTCCGTCCGTCTGTTAACTTTTCTTCAAAGATCTTCTTCTCTGAAACCACTGAAGGGATTGCATTGAAACTTGGTATACTTGATCTTTAGGATGTCCTCTACCAAGTTTGTGAATTATATATATGTCGACAAACCAACATGGCCGCCGTTGCTAAAAATAGAACAGGGGGGTCAGACCATTGTTTTTGGCTTATAACTCGAAAAGTATAAGAGATAGAGAAAATCTGAAGCAACCCTCCTTGTTCAGCATCAAAAGCTCTACAAATCTCTTCATTGAGTCGAAGTTGTGAAACCACTCCTTATAGGAGTTATTGCCCTTTAATCATCAAAATTGACCATTTTTGCAGTTTTTGGACTATATCTTGAAAACCGTTATAGCTAGAGGAAAAGTTAGCATTGCAGAATTGTTAAGCTCATTGAGATCTACAAAAATGACTTCAGGGTCAAAATTGTCAGATCAGCCGTTTAAGAGTTATTTCCCTTTAACTGTTTTTTCCATTAATTTACACTGATTTTCAAAAATCTTCTTCCCTGAAACCACTGAAGGGATTGCATTGATACTTGGTATACTTGATCTTTAGGATGTCCTCTACCAAGTTTGTGAATTATATATATGTCGACAAACCAACATGGCCGCGGTTGCTAAAAATAGAACAGGGGGGTCAGACCATTGTTTTTGGCTTATAACTTGAAAAGTATAAGAGATAGAGAAAATCTGAAGCAACTCTCCTTGTTCAGCATCATAAGCTCTACAAATCTCTTCATTGAATCGAAGTTGTGAAACCACTCCTTATAGGAGTTATTGCCCTTTAATCATCAAAATTGACCATTTTTGCAGTTTTTGGACTATATCTTGAAAACCGTTATAGCTACAGGAAAAATTAGCATTGCAGAATTGTTAATCTCATTGAGATCTACAAAAATGATTTCAGGGTCAAAATTGTCAGATCAGCCGTTTAAGAGTTATTCCCCTTTAACTGTTTTTTTCCATTAATTTTAACTGAAACCACTGAAGTGATTGCATTGATATTTGGTATACTTGATCTTTAGGATGTCCTCTACCAAGGTTGTGAATTATATACACGTTGACCAACCAACATGGCCACCGTTGCTAAAAATAGAACAGGGGGGTCAGACCATTGTTTTTGGCTTATAACTCGAAAAGTATAAGAGATAGAGAAAATATGATGCAACCTTCCTTGTTCAGCATCAAAATTTCTACAAATCTCTCCATTGAGTTGAAGTTGTGAAACCACTCCTTATAGGAGTTATTGCCCTTTAATCGTCAAAATTGATCATTTTGCAGTTTTTGGACAATATCTTGAAAACCGTTAGAGCTACAGGAAAAGTTTGCATTGCAGAATTGTTTTGCTCATTGAGATCTACAAAAATGATTTCAGGGTCAATATTGTCAGATATGCCATTTAAGAGTTATTCCCCTTTAACTGTTTTTTTTTCCATTAATTTTAACTGATTTTCAAAAATCTTCTTCTCTGAGACCACTGAAGGGATTGCTTTGAAACTTGGTACACTTGATCTTTAGGATGTCCTCTACCAAGTTTGTGAATTATATACAAGTCGACCAACCAACATGGCTGCCATTGGTAAAAATAGAACAGGGGGGTCAGACCATTGTTTTTGGCTTTTAACTCGAAAAGTATAAATGATAGAGAAAAATCCGAAAAGGTCCTTACAGGAGTTATTGCCCTTTAACTGTTTTTTATATTATTTAAAACTGATTTCCAAAAATCTTCTATGAAACCACTGAAGGGATTGTTTTGCAACTTTGTATACTTGAAAGTTTTGAAATTTATCCAAACTTTGGCATAAGAGATCAGGTGAGCGATTCAGGCTCCTGGGAGCCTCTAGTTTACACACCAGTTTACACAATGCAAGTTTTTAGAAAAAGCTGGCTGATCTTTCACAAGTGATCAAATTTGTTAGTCCTTATGGAAGTTGGCTGCATCAGAATGCACTAAAAGACACAAATAAGTCTATCAGAAGTGAAAGATAAATGACAGTTACCCAAGAGCACATCAACGTATCTATGTCTTCTGCAACAGTTAGATTTTAATAGACTGAACCCCTATTTAACTTTATTTCAAAACACTGAAAAAAAATGAATAACATTATATTTAATAGACAACATTTTTAATTGGTTATTTGAACAATAGGAGAATGCTGCAGGTTCCTGCATCTCAACCAAATCATTTCACATGGTAAAGAGTCATTTACTGAAGAAAAGTAGATTTTCTCTAATAGCAGTTTCTAATTGATCTCATACATTATGTAAAATTGTGGGTTTTTTTTATGGCTGGACCAGATAATTACAGGTAATTTTTATTGTAACGTCCCTTAAATTAAAGAAAATTCTAAGGACAAAAATTTTAGACCCCATATACCTTAAAAAACACAATAATTACATATTTATAATAATATTAATGTTCTTGTTATGCAACAATATAAGACTTCAAAAAAATCACACAAATTAACTAAACATGCACCTCATTTGATTGAATACATGTTCAAAAATACATAAAATCAATAAAAACATTCTTTTACATCCAATTAGTCATCAAATTCATAAAGATCCTGAGATACATTTGCATTAGTAGGGGGTTGTGTCTCAACATCCCCCTGGCTCAAATCAATTCCTGAATCGTCAGTATAAGTTGTGTTGCTGTCATTCCTTTTTTTGCAAGATTCTATTTCAGAATCAATTTTTGATTTAGATTTAATAATATTGCTCTTAAATTGTCTAATAATCTTCTCTATGGATTGAAGTTTTGTTATGTCATTGTTATTATATGTTATTTTAATTTCTATATTGGATGACTCTGGCAAAGGTCTGTCATGTAAGGCATCCTGGCAATAGTCTATGAATACTTCTGGCACAGTGTTGTTCTTAAGCTCCAAGTCTGAAAATAGGATTTATACATAATTATCTTAATTTATTAATTAACTATTTATAGAGACCTAATGTGTTAAACGACTAATCTTAAACAAATATAAAATACCAGAAGATACAACAATTAATAGAAGATATATAAATGTGAAATAAGAATTATAATTGTATTACGGGCAGCACAAACTTCATATATGCTTGGCAATTTCAAATCTGCAATGGAAAAGAGCATGTAGCCTTCCGTATAATTGTGGGTTGTGTCGCTTACACTTATTCCATATCTCATTATTTTCTATTCATTGTAACTAGTGGTTGCTGCTTGTTTTAGGTATTATAGGTAGAATATTACAATACATGTATTGCAATTGCTAATAAACAAAAAGTTACCTAGGTATTTGTCTATTCCATTTACATGGTCTTGGTACATTCTTTTACATGTTTCCTCATCATCAACATCAACTACTTTCTGGAAAACTTTCATCAATTTTGCCTTCTTTTTTGCAGTTTTAACTTTTTTTGTGACATGATCCAAGGACCAAGAAAGTGCTTCCTGTAAGAATGCTGTTTTGTCTTTATCGGCACTTACTCCCTGCAGCTCTTTAAACAGCTGTAAAAAACAATTATCTTTTATTTTTATTCATGAATTTGAAATGCTTGTATCAGAACCATGTTTTGACATGTTTGAAGCTATAGTTTAGGTTAAGGAAACTTGTTTGTCTGTTGACCTTTTAGTCCATGTTAACTTTAGTTTAATATTTATGTCTTTAAAATTTGTTGAAATAATAAAGTTTGTATTTCCCACTTTCCACCAAATCCTGAGACTTAATTGTATTAAGTGTCAGCATGAAACAGTGTTTCCTTCTGACATGAAAATCACAATGGGCTTGATTAAGCTATTTTTTTTTAACAGGTTATGGTTATAATAAGTACAGACCCTCTGAAATTCAAACTTAATCTTTTTTGCGCTCTTCGTACACTTATTGTGCATTCATCATGCACTCATTATGCATGTGTTCATGGTGCGTGTGGTTACAGGTAGTCTAAATTTTAGTAGGTTTATGCCATATATCAAGCACAGGTGTAAAAATGACCCTACCATGTTATCTATTGCCAATGATACTTACATTTTGAGGAATGCTTGTCTTTCCCAAATTGGTGCTCATGTTTCAAAAATATCTTATTGACTAATTCAAAGTTTGTTTGAGAGTACTTTGAAACACTAACTACAGCTCCAACCAAACTGCTGTCTTTAGTTACATTCTGAAATTGAAATAAACAATTCAACATCAAAGACGTTGTTATGATCACAGGGGCTTGAATTCTGGTCATTTAATTATATCGACTTAAAAAAAATCGATCCCCCTACTTTATAATACCCCTAATATAGAGTAGGGGGTCTATTTTTTTTTTTTAGTCGATATAAATGACCAGAATTCAAGCCCCTGTGGTTATGATGTACATATGTTTATATTTTTATAATACCAAATGCATAGAGAACCTTTGAACGACTAACCAAGGAGAAGATGGTCATGACTTGTTAAAGGCATTTCAAATGAAATATAGTGTTATTGCATAAAAGGCAGATCTATGTATACAATATTTAAATGATAAAACATTCCAAAATATATAAACCAAGTGTTCTTACCTTAACTTCTATATCTTTAACCATTTGAACTACTACTTCTGATAACTTGGTATCACCTTGCTCCACATAGTGTTTTCTAGTCTGTGTTACATAGTCCTTAAATTAGAAAACATAAAAAAGTAGAAAATGAATTTGAGGAGTTAGACTCATTTTATTATGATTTTAAGGTTCTATAGCTATAGTAACATGCCTATTGATTTATGTAAATTATAAATTACATTTAAGTTAATGATCTTTGACTTTAAGCATTTTGACAATATAAATGAGAAGCTGCTAAGAAAAATGTAGCAAAAATTAACCATCAACCACTTTGTCTAAAATTGACTGTAGGGTATTACCTGAAATGTTGGTTTCAATACAGACTGAGCACCATTGTGTACATTACCCAGTCTCACCATCTCGTCTCCACTCAATCCATAATATAGATGAATATGAACAATCCTGTAAAATATATAATAACAGTTCAAAAACTAATTTTATTTCAAATACATTTTTATTCTATATGATGAATTGTCAATGAATGTGCCTCTAATTTTTTTGAATATTCATGATCAGAAAGTAAATTACCTTTTAAAGACATTGCAAATGTTAAAATTATGAACAGAACCGTAGA
Source organism: Arcuatula senhousia (assembly GCA_963971305.1). Classification (NCBI taxonomy): domain Eukaryota; kingdom Metazoa; phylum Mollusca; class Bivalvia; order Mytilida; family Mytilidae; genus Arcuatula; species Arcuatula senhousia. The sequence goes on along the minus strand of OZ020312.1, from coordinate 47,098,387 downwards.
ACAATTTCTTGTGAAGGAAAATTTTCATTTACATACCTTAATTCATGCAACTGTGTTTCTTTTGCTAACTGTTGGAGGGCACAACGAATGTGGTTCCCTCCCAGTGTCCATAAATTATAACAAGATATTCTGCTGTCTACAAACTGGTGTCTTTCTTTTACCTAAATTAAAAAAAAAAAAGCATTAGCTTATATTCACTTTAATACATTTGTATTATAATAAGAGTTAAAGTTTGGTTTTGCCTGCAGAAACGATGTGGGGGATACATATAAATTTTTAGGTAATTTTAAGGTAAATGTCAATCCTGTGGATAAAATATTCATGAAAGTCAGATAGTCATAGAACAGAAGGCTCAAGCAATTTGCTACTGATAGTACCTGGTGATGTGAAACCATTACTGGGAAAATTGTTGGAACTCGTGTTGGCTGTTCTTTAATTCGGTTTTTCAATGTTGTGACCCAGTCCTGGTTAATATCTCTTGTCATATACTCCTTTGGTGGCTCATTAAGAGTCAGTACATTGACATCAAATTTTCCTAAAACATTTACAAACAATAAGTACCAAGTAGCAATGTAACAGTATATATCAAAGCTATGACAGAATTTATTGAGCTCGAGGATTTTTTTAAAACAAGAGTTAACACTAAAGTATGTCTGCTAGCATCATCAGAATACCTAGTTATTCGACTATTCATTCATTAATTCTCGACATTTTCCTGTGGACCAACCAAAATGACTCTAGATATCATAGTCACTGAGAAACAGACTCAACATAAAAGACTGAACACAAAAAAAGTAAAGAAGGAATGTGTCCATGGGACACGGACGCCCCTGCTAGGCCCCAAACAGGAAGTAGATATCTGACAGACCTGAAAGTCGCTTAGGACACACAGTTTGTCGTACTTAACCATCCTACCAAGTTTCAAATCATTCTCATGTATGGTACCTGAGAAAATCTTGATGGAAATTTTCAAAGTCACGTTCACCTATTTTCACATTGGACTAAGTCCCAAACAGAAAGTAGATGTCCGACGGGTCTCAAAATGGCTTAGGACATATAGCATGACATACTAAACAATCCTACCAAGTTTCAAATCATTCTCATGTATGGTTCTTGCGAAAAGCTTGACGGAAATTTTCATAGTCATGTTCACCTTTTTTCACATTGGACTAAGTCCCAAACAGGAAGTGGATGTCTGAATCGTCAGTATAAGTTGTGTTGCTGTCATTCCTTTTTTTGCAAGATTCTATTTCAGAATCAATTTTTGATTTAGATTTAATAATATTGCTCTTAAATTGTCTAATAATCTTCTCTATGGATTGAAGTTTTGTTATGTCATTGTTATTATATGTTATTTTAATTTCTATATTGGATGACTCTGGCAAAGGTCTGTCATGTAAGGCATCCTGGCAATAGTCTATGAATACTTCTGGCACAGTGTTGTTCTTAAGCTCCAAGTCTGAAAATAGGATTTATACATAATTATCTTAATTTATTAATAACTATTTATAGAGACCTAATGTGTTAAACGACTAATCTTAAACAAATATAAAATACCAGAAGATACAACAATTAATAGAAGATATATAAATGTGAAATAAGAATTATAATTGTATTACGGGCAGCACAAACTTCATATATGCTTGGCAATTTCAAATCTGCAATGGAAAAGAGCATGTAGCCTTCCGTATAATTGTGGGTTGTGTCGCTTACACTTATTCCATATCTCATTATTTTCTATTCATTGTAACTAGTGGTTGCTGCTTGTTTTAGGTATTATAGGTAGAATATTACAATACATGTATTGCAATTGCTAATAAACAAAAAGTTACCTAGGTATTTGTCTATTCCATTTACATGGTCTTGGTACATTCTTTTACATGTTTCCTCATCATCAACATCAACTACTTTCTGGAAAACTTTCATCAATTTTGCCTTCTTTTTTGCAGTTTTAACTTTTTTTGTGACATGATCAAAGGACCAAGAAAGTGCTTCCTGTAAGAATGCTGTTTTGTCTTTATCGGCACTTACTCCCTGCAGCTCTTTAAACAGCTGTAAAAAACAATTATCTTTTATTTTTATTCATGAATTTGAAATGCTTGTATCAGAACCATGTTTTGACATGTTTGAAGCTATAGTTTAGGTTAAGGAAACTTGTTTGTCTGTTGACCTTTTAGTCCATGTTAACTTTAGTTTAATATTTATGTCTTTAAAATTTGTTGAAATAATAAAGTTTGTATTTCCCACTTTCCACCAAATCCTGAGACTTAATTGTATTAAGTGTCAGCATGAAACAGTGTTTCCTTCTGACATGAAAATCACAATGGGCTTGATTAAGCTATTTTTTTTTAACAGGTTATGGTTATAATAAGTACAGACCCTCTGAAATTCAAACTTAATCTTTTTTGCGCTCTTCGTACACTTATTGTGCATTCATCATGCGCTCATTATGCATGTGTTCATGGTGCGTGTGGTTACAGGTAGTCTAAATTTTAGTAGGTTTATGCCATATATCAAGCACAGGTGTAAAAATGACCCTACCATGTTATCTATTGCCAATGATACTTACATTTTGAGGAATGCTTTTGTCTTTCCCAAATTGGTGCTCATGTTTCAAAAATATCTTATTGACTAATTCAAAGTTTGTTTGAGAGTACTTTGAAACACTAACTACAGCTCCAACCAAACTGCTGTCTTTAGTTACATTCTGAAATTGAAATAAACAATTCAACATCAAAGACGTTGTTATGATCACAGGGGCTTGAATTCTGGTCATTTAATTATATCGACTTAAAAAAAATCGATCCCCTACTTTATAATACCCCTAATATAGAGTAGGGGGTCTATTTTTTTTTTTAGTCGATATAAATGACCAGAATTCAAGCCCCTGTGGTTATGATGTACATATGTTTATATTTTTATAATACCAAATGCATAGAGAACCTTTGAACGACTAACCAAGGAGAAGATGGTCATGACTTGTTAAAGGCATTTCAAATGAAATATAGTGTTATTGCATAAAAGGCAGATCTATGTATACAATATTTAAATGATAAAACATTCCAAAATATATAAACCAAGTGTTCTTACCTTAACTTCTATATCTTTAACCATTTGAACTACTACTTCTGATAACTTGGTATCACCTTGCTCCACATAGTGTTTTCTAGTCTGTGTTACATAGTCCTTAAATTAGAAAACATAAAAAAGTAGAAAATGAATTTGAGGAGTTAGACTCATTTTATTATGATTTTAAGGTTCTATAGCTATAGTAACATGCCTATTGATTTATGTAAATTATAAATTACATTTAAGTTAATGATCTTTGACTTTAAGCATTTTGACAATATAAATGAGAAGCTGCTAAGAAAAATGTAGCAAAAATTAACCATCAACCACTTTGTCTAAAATTGACTGTAGGGTATTACCTGAAATGTTGGTTTCAATACAGACTGAGCACCATTGTGTACATTACCCAGTCTCACCATCTCGTCTCCACTCAATCCATAATATAGATGAATATGAACAATCCTGTAAAATATATAATAACAGTTCAAAAACTAATTTTATTTCAAATACATTTTTATTCTATATGATGAATTGTCAATGAATGTGCCTCTAATTTTTTTGAATATTCATGATCAGAAAGTAAATTACCTTTTAAAGACATTGCAAATGTTAAAATTATGAACAGAACCGTAGAACAATTTCTTGTGAAGGAAAATTTTCATTTACATACCTTAATTCATGCAACTGTGTTTCTTTTGCTAACTGTTGGAGGGCACAACGAATGTGGTTCCCTCCCAGTGTCCATAAATTATAACAAGATATTCTGCTGTCTACAAACTGGTGTCTTTCTTTTACCTAAATTAAAAAAAAAAAAGCATTAGCTTATATTCACTTTAATACATTTGTATTATAATAAGAGTTAAAGTTTGGTTTTGCCTGCAGAAACGATGTGGGGGATACATATAAATTTTTAGGTAATTTTAAGGTAAATGTCAATCCTGTGGATAAAATATTCATGAAAGTCAGATAGTCATAGAACAGAAGGCTCAAGCAATTTGCTACTGATAGTACCTGGTGATGTGAAACCATTACTGGGAAAATTGTTGGAACTCGTGTTGGCTGTTCTTTAATTCGGTTTTTCAATGTTGTGACCCAGTCCTGGTTAATATCTCTTGTCATATACTCCTTTGGTGGCTCATTAAGAGTCAGTACATTGACATCAAATTTTCCTAAAACATTTACAAACAATAAGTACCAAGTAGCAATGTAACAGTATATATCAAAGCTATGACAGAATTTATTGAGCTCGAGGATTTTTTTAAAACAAGAGTTAACACTAAAGTATGTCTGCTAGCATCATCAGAATACCTAGTTATTCGACTATTCATTCATTAATTCTCGACATTTTCCTGTGGACCAACCAAAATGACTCTAGATATCATAGTCACTGAGAAACAGACTCAACATAAAAGACTGAACACAAAAAAAGTAAAGAAGGAATGTGTCCATGGGACACGGACGCCCCTGCTAGGCCCCAAACAGGAAGTAGATATCTGACAGACCTGAAAGTCGCTTAGGACACACAGTTTGTCGTACTTAACCATCCTACCAAGTTTCAAATCATTCTCATGTATGGTACCTGAGAAAATCTTGATGGAAATTTTCAAAGTCACGTTCACCTATTTTCACATTGGACTAAGTCCCAAACAGAAAGTAGATGTCCGACGGGTCTCAAAATGGCTTAGGACATATAGCATGACATACTAAACAATCCTACCAAGTTTCAAATCATTCTCATGTATGGTTCTTGCGAAAAGCTTGACGGAAATTTTCATAGTCATGTTCACCTTTTTTCACATTGGACTAAGTCCCAAACAGGAAGTGGATGTCTGAATCGTCAGTATAAGTTGTGTTGCTGTCATTCCTTTTTTTGCAAGATTCTATTTCAGAATCAATTTTTGATTTAGATTTAATAATATTGCTCTTAAATTGTCTAATAATCTTCTCTATGGATTGAAGTTTTGTTATGTCATTGTTATTATATGTTATTTTAATTTCTATATTGGATGACTCTGGCAAAGGTCTGTCATGTAAGGCATCCTGGCAATAGTCTATGAATACTTCTGGCACAGTGTTGTTCTTAAGCTCCAAGTCTGAAAATAGGATTTATACATAATTATCTTAATTTATTAATAACTATTTATAGAGACCTAATGTGTTAAACGACTAATCTTAAACAAATATAAAATACCAGAAGATACAACAATTAATAGAAGATATATAAATGTGAAATAAGAATTATAATTGTATTACGGGCAGCACAAACTTCATATATGCTTGGCAATTTCAAATCTGCAATGGAAAAGAGCATGTAGCCTTCCGTATAATTGTGGGTTGTGTCGCTTACACTTATTCCATATCTCATTATTTTCTATTCATTGTAACTAGTGGTTGCTGCTTGTTTTAGGTATTATAGGTAGAATATTACAATACATGTATTGCAATTGCTAATAAACAAAAAGTTACCTAGGTATTTGTCTATTCCATTTACATGGTCTTGGTACATTCTTTTACATGTTTCCTCATCATCAACATCAACTACTTTCTGGAAAACTTTCATCAATTTTGCCTTCTTTTTTGCAGTTTTAACTTTTTTTGTGACATGATCAAAGGACCAAGAAAGTGCTTCCTGTAAGAATGCTGTTTTGTCTTTATCGGCACTTACTCCCTGCAGCTCTTTAAACAGCTGTAAAAAACAATTATCTTTTATTTTTATTCATGAATTTGAAATGCTTGTATCAGAACCATGTTTTGACATGTTTGAAGCTATAGTTTAGGTTAAGGAAACTTGTTTGTCTGTTGACCTTTTAGTCCATGTTAACTTTAGTTTAATATTTATGTCTTTAAAATTTGTTGAAATAATAAAGTTTGTATTTCCCACTTTCCACCAAATCCTGAGACTTAATTGTATTAAGTGTCAGCATGAAACAGTGTTTCCTTCTGACATGAAAATCACAATGGGCTTGATTAAGCTATTTTTTTTTAACAGGTTATGGTTATAATAAGTACAGACCCTCTGAAATTCAAACTTAATCTTTTTTGCGCTCTTCGTACACTTATTGTGCATTCATCATGCGCTCATTATGCATGTGTTCATGGTGCGTGTGGTTACAGGTAGTCTAAATTTTAGTAGGTTTATGCCATATATCAAGCACAGGTGTAAAAATGACCCTACCATGTTATCTATTGCCAATGATACTTACATTTTGAGGAATGCTTTTGTCTTTCCCAAATTGGTGCTCATGTTTCAAAAATATCTTATTGACTAATTCAAAGTTTGTTTGAGAGTACTTTGAAACACTAACTACAGCTCCAACCAAACTGCTGTCTTTAGTTACATTCTGAAATTGAAATAAACAATTCAACATCAAAGACGTTGTTATGATCACAGGGGCTTGAATTCTGGTCATTTAATTATATCGACTTAAAAAAAATCGATCCCCTACTTTATAATACCCCTAATATAGAGTAGGGGGTCTATTTTTTTTTTTAGTCGATATAAATGACCAGAATTCAAGCCCCTGTGGTTATGATGTACATATGTTTATATTTTTATAATACCAAATGCATAGAGAACCTTTGAACGACTAACCAAGGAGAAGATGGTCATGACTTGTTAAAGGCATTTCAAATGAAATATAGTGTTATTGCATAAAAGGCAGATCTATGTATACAATATTTAAATGATAAAACATTCCAAAATATATAAACCAAGTGTTCTTACCTTAACTTCTATATCTTTAACCATTTGAACTACTACTTCTGATAACTTGGTATCACCTTGCTCCACATAGTGTTTTCTAGTCTGTGTTACATAGTCCTTAAATTAGAAAACATAAAAAAGTAGAAAATGAATTTGAGGAGTTAGACTCATTTTATTATGATTTTAAGGTTCTATAGCTATAGTAACATGCCTATTGATTTATGTAAATTATAAATTACATTTAAGTTAATGATCTTTGACTTTAAGCATTTTGACAATATAAATGAGAAGCTGCTAAGAAAAATGTAGCAAAAATTAACCATCAACCACTTTGTCTAAAATTGACTGTAGGGTATTACCTGAAATGTTGGTTTCAATACAGACTGAGCACCATTGTGTACATTACCCAGTCTCACCATCTCGTCTCCACTCAATCCATAATATAGATGAATATGAACAATCCTGTAAAATATATAATAACAGTTCAAAAACTAATTTTATTTCAAATACATTTTTATTCTATATGATGAATTGTCAATGAATGTGCCTCTAATTTTTTTGAATATTCATGATCAGAAAGTAAATTACCTTTTAAAGACATTGCAAATGTTAAAATTATGAACAGAACCGTAGAACAATTTCTTGTGAAGGAAAATTTTCATTTACATACCTTAATTCATGCAACTGTGTTTCTTTTGCTAACTGTTGGAGGGCACAACGAATGTGGTTCCCTCCCAGTGTCCATAAATTATAACAAGATATTCTGCTGTCTACAAACTGGTGTCTTTCTTTTACCTAAATTAAAAAAAAAAAAAGCATTAGCTTATATTCACTTTAATACATTTGTATTATAATAAGAGTTAAAGTTTGGTTTTGCCTGCAGAAACGATGTGGGGGATACATATAAATTTTTAGGTAATTTTAAGGTAAATGTCAATCCTGTGGATAAAATATTCATGAAAGTCAGATAGTCATAGAACAGAAGGCTCAAGCAATTTGCTACTGATAGTACCTGGTGATGTGAAACCATTACTGGGAAAATTGTTGGAACTCGTGTTGGCTGTTCTTTAATTCGGTTTTTCAATGTTGTGACCCAGTCCTGGTTAATATCTCTTGTCATATACTCCTTTGGTGGCTCATTAAGAGTCAGTACATTGACATCAAATTTTCCTAAAACATTTACAAACAATAAGTACCAAGTAGCAATGTAACAGTATATATCAAAGCTATGACAGAATTTATTGAGCTCGAGGATTTTTTTAAAACAAGAGTTAACACTAAAGTATGTCTGCTAGCATCATCAGAATACCTAGTTATTCGACTATTCATTCATTAATTCTCGACATTTTCCTGTGGACCAACCAAAATGACTCTAGATATCATAGTCACTGAGAAACAGACTCAACATAAAAGACTGAACACAAAAAAAGTAAAGAAGGAATGTGTCCATGGGACACGGACGCCCCTGCTAGGCCCCAAACAGGAAGTAGATATCTGACAGACCTGAAAGTCGCTTAGGACACACAGTTTGTCGTACTTAACCATCCTACCAAGTTTCAAATCATTCTCATGTATGGTACCTGAGAAAATCTTGATGGAAATTTTCAAAGTCACGTTCACCTATTTTCACATTGGACTAAGTCCCAAACAGAAAGTAGATGTCCGACGGGTCTCAAAATGGCTTAGGACATATAGCATGACATACTAAACAATCCTACCAAGTTTCAAATCATTCTCATGTATGGTTCTTGCGAAAAGCTTGACGGAAATTTTCATAGTCATGTTCACCTTTTTTCACATTGGACTAAGTCCCAAACAGGAAGTGGATGTCTGAATCGTCAGTATAAGTTGTGTTGCTGTCATTCCTTTTTTTGCAAGATTCTATTTCAGAATCAATTTTTGATTTAGATTTAATAATATTGCTCTTAAATTGTCTAATAATCTTCTCTATGGATTGAAGTTTTGTTATGTCATTGTTATTATATGTTATTTTAATTTCTATATTGGATGACTCTGGCAAAGGTCTGTCATGTAAGGCATCCTGGCAATAGTCTATGAATACTTCTGGCACAGTGTTGTTCTTAAGCTCCAAGTCTGAAAATAGGATTTATACATAATTATCTTAATTTATTAATAACTATTTATAGAGACCTAATGTGTTAAACGACTAATCTTAAACAAATATAAAATACCAGAAGATACAACAATTAATAGAAGATATATAAATGTGAAATAAGAATTATAATTGTATTACGGGCAGCACAAACTTCATATATGCTTGGCAATTTCAAATCTGCAATGGAAAAGAGCATGTAGCCTTCCGTATAATTGTGGGTTGTGTCGCTTACACTTATTCCATATCTCATTATTTTCTATTCATTGTAACTAGTGGTTGCTGCTTGTTTTAGGTATTATAGGTAGAATATTACAATACATGTATTGCAATTGCTAATAAACAAAAAGTTACCTAGGTATTTGTCTATTCCATTTACATGGTCTTGGTACATTCTTTTACATGTTTCCTCATCATCAACATCAACTACTTTCTGGAAAACTTTCATCAATTTTGCCTTCTTTTTTGCAGTTTTAACTTTTTTTGTGACATGATCAAAGGACCAAGAAAGTGCTTCCTGTAAGAATGCTGTTTTGTCTTTATCGGCACTTACTCCCTGCAGCTCTTTAAACAGCTGTAAAAAACAATTATCTTTTATTTTTATTCATGAATTTGAAATGCTTGTATCAGAACCATGTTTTGACATGTTTGAAGCTATAGTTTAGGTTAAGGAAACTTGTTTGTCTGTTGACCTTTTAGTCCATGTTAACTTTAGTTTAATATTTATGTCTTTAAAATTTGTTGAAATAATAAAGTTTGTATTTCCCACTTTCCACCAAATCCTGAGACTTAATTGTATTAAGTGTCAGCATGAAACAGTGTTTCCTTCTGACATGAAAATCACAATGGGCTTGATTAAGCTATTTTTTTTTAACAGGTTATGGTTATAATAAGTACAGACCCTCTGAAATTCAAACTTAATCTTTTTTGCGCTCTTCGTACACTTATTGTGCATTCATCATGCGCTCATTATGCATGTGTTCATGGTGCGTGTGGTTACAGGTAGTCTAAATTTTAGTAGGTTTATGCCATATATCAAGCACAGGTGTAAAAATGACCCTACCATGTTATCTATTGCCAATGATACTTACATTTTGAGGAATGCTTTTGTCTTTCCCAAATTGGTGCTCATGTTTCAAAAATATCTTATTGACTAATTCAAAGTTTGTTTGAGAGTACTTTGAAACACTAACTACAGCTCCAACCAAACTGCTGTCTTTAGTTACATTCTGAAATTGAAATAAACAATTCAACATCAAAGACGTTGTTATGATCACAGGGGCTTGAATTCTGGTCATTTAATTATATCGACTTAAAAAAAATCGATCCCCTACTTTATAATACCCCTAATATAGAGTAGGGGGTCTATTTTTTTTTTTAGTCGATATAAATGACCAGAATTCAAGCCCCTGTGGTTATGATGTACATATGTTTATATTTTTATAATACCAAATGCATAGAGAACCTTTGAACGACTAACCAAGGAGAAGATGGTCATGACTTGTTAAAGGCATTTCAAATGAAATATAGTGTTATTGCATAAAAGGCAGATCTATGTATACAATATTTAAATGATAAAACATTCCAAAATATATAAACCAAGTGTTCTTACCTTAACTTCTATATCTTTAACCATTTGAACTACTACTTCTGATAACTTGGTATCACCTTGCTCCACATAGTGTTTTCTAGTCTGTGTTACATAGTCCTTAAATTAGAAAACATAAAAAAGTAGAAAATGAATTTGAGGAGTTAGACTCATTTTATTATGATTTTAAGGTTCTATAGCTATAGTAACATGCCTATTGATTTATGTAAATTATAAATTACATTTAAGTTAATGATCTTTGACTTTAAGCATTTTGACAATATAAATGAGAAGCTGCTAAGAAAAATGTAGCAAAAATTAACCATCAACCACTTTGTCTAAAATTGACTGTAGGGTATTACCTGAAATGTTGGTTTCAATACAGACTGAGCACCATTGTGTACATTACCCAGTCTCACCATCTCGTCTCCACTCAATCCATAATATAGATGAATATGAACAATCCTGTAAAATATATAATAACAGTTCAAAAACTAATTTTATTTCAAATACATTTTTATTCTATATGATGAATTGTCAATGAATGTGCCTCTAATTTTTTTGAATATTCATGATCAGAAAGTAAATTACCTTTTAAAGACATTGCAAATGTTAAAATTATGAACAGAACCGTAGAACAATTTCTTGTGAAGGAAAATTTTCATTTACATACCTTAATTCATGCAACTGTGTTTCTTTTGCTAACTGTTGGAGGGCACAACGAATGTGGTTCCCTCCCAGTGTCCATAAATTATAACAAGATATTCTGCTGTCTACAAACTGGTGTCTTTCTTTTACCTAAATTAAAAAAAAAAAAGCATTAGCTTATATTCACTTTAATACATTTGTATTATAATAAGAGTTAAAGTTTGGTTTTGCCTGCAGAAACGATGTGGGGGATACATATAAATTTTTAGGTAATTTTAAGGTAAATGTCAATCCTGTGGATAAAATATTCATGAAAGTCAGATAGTCATAGAACAGAAGGCTCAAGCAATTTGCTACTGATAGTACCTGGTGATGTGAAACCATTACTGGGAAAATTGTTGGAACTCGTGTTGGCTGTTCTTTAATTCGGTTTTTCAATGTTGTGACCCAGTCCTGGTTAATATCTCTTGTCATATACTCCTTTGGTGGCTCATTAAGAGTCAGTACATTGACATCAAATTTTCCTAAAACATTTACAAACAATAAGTACCAAGTAGCAATGTAACAGTATATATCAAAGCTATGACAGAATTTATTGAGCTCGAGGATTTTTTTAAAACAAGAGTTAACACTAAAGTATGTCTGCTAGCATCATCAGAATACCTAGTTATTCGACTATTCATTCATTAATTCTCGACATTTTCCTGTGGACCAACCAAAATGACTCTAGATATCATAGTCACTGAGAAACAGACTCAACATAAAAGACTGAACACAAAAAAAGTAAAGAAGGAATGTGTCCATGGGACACGGACGCCCCTGCTAGGCCCCAAACAGGAAGTAGATATCTGACAGACCTGAAAGTCGCTTAGGACACACAGTTTGTCGTACTTAACCATCCTACCAAGTTTCAAATCATTCTCATGTATGGTACCTGAGAAAATCTTGATGGAAATTTTCAAAGTCACGTTCACCTATTTTCACATTGGACTAAGTCCCAAACAGAAAGTAGATGTCCGACGGGTCTCAAAATGGCTTAGGACATATAGCATGACATACTAAACAATCCTACCAAGTTTCAAATCATTCTCATGTATGGTTCTTGCGAAAAGCTTGACGGAAATTTTCATAGTCATGTTCACCTTTTTTCACATTGGACTAAGTCCCAAACAGGAAGTGGATGTCTGAATCGTCAGTATAAGTTGTGTTGCTGTCATTCCTTTTTTTGCAAGATTCTATTTCAGAATCAATTTTTGATTTAGATTTAATAATATTGCTCTTAAATTGTCTAATAATCTTCTCTATGGATTGAAGTTTTGTTATGTCATTGTTATTATATGTTATTTTAATTTCTATATTGGATGACTCTGGCAAAGGTCTGTCATGTAAGGCATCCTGGCAATAGTCTATGAATACTTCTGGCACAGTGTTGTTCTTAAGCTCCAAGTCTGAAAATAGGATTTATACATAATTATCTTAATTTATTAATAACTATTTATAGAGACCTAATGTGTTAAACGACTAATCTTAAACAAATATAAAATACCAGAAGATACAACAATTAATAGAAGATATATAAATGTGAAATAAGAATTATAATTGTATTACGGGCAGCACAAACTTCATATATGCTTGGCAATTTCAAATCTGCAATGGAAAAGAGCATGTAGCCTTCCGTATAATTGTGGGTTGTGTCGCTTACACTTATTCCATATCTCATTATTTTCTATTCATTGTAACTAGTGGTTGCTGCTTGTTTTAGGTATTATAGGTAGAATATTACAATACATGTATTGCAATTGCTAATAAACAAAAAGTTACCTAGGTATTTGTCTATTCCATTTACATGGTCTTGGTACATTCTTTTACATGTTTCCTCATCATCAACATCAACTACTTTCTGGAAAACTTTCATCAATTTTGCCTTCTTTTTTGCAGTTTTAACTTTTTTTGTGACATGATCAAAGGACCAAGAAAGTGCTTCCTGTAAGAATGCTGTTTTGTCTTTATCGGCACTTACTCCCTGCAGCTCTTTAAACAGCTGTAAGAAACAATTATCTTTTATTTTTATTCATGAATTTGAAATGCTTGTATCAGAACCATGTTTTGACATGTTTGAAGCTATAGTTTAGGTTAAGGAAACTTGTTTGTCTGTTGACCTTTTAGTCCATGTTAACTTTAGTTTAATATTTATGTCTTTAAAATTTGTTGAAATAATAAAGTTTGTATTTCCCACTTTCCACCAAATCCTGAGACTTAATTGTATTAAGTGTCAGCATGAAACAGTGTTTCCTTCTGACATGAAAATCACAATGGGCTTGATTAAGCTATTTTTTTTTAACAGGTTATGGTTATAATAAGTACAGACCCTCTGAAATTCAAACTTAATCTTTTTTGCGCTCTTCGTACACTTATTGTGCATTCATCATGCGCTCATTATGCATGTGTTCATGGTGCGTGTGGTTACAGGTAGTCTAAATTTTAGTAGGTTTATGCCATATATCAAGCACAGGTGTAAAAATGACCCTACCATTTTATCTATTGCCAATGATACTTACATTTTGAGGAATGCTTTTGTCTTTCCCAAATTGGTGCTCATGTTTCAAAAATATCTTATTGACTAATTCAAAGTTTGTTTGAGAGTACTTTGAAACACTAACTACAGCTCCAACCAAACTGCTGTCTTTAGTTACATTCTGAAATTGAAATAAACAATTCAACATCAAAGACGTTGTTATGATCACAGGGGCTTGAATTCTGGTCATTTAATTATATCGACTTAAAAAAAATCGATCCCCTACTTTATAATACCCCTAATATAGAGTAGGGGGTCTATTTTTTTTTTTAGTCGATATAAATGACCAGAATTCAAGCCCCTGTGGTTATGATGTACATATGTTTATATTTTTATAATACCAAATGCATAGAGAACCTTTGAACGACTAACCAAGGAGAAGATGGTCATGACTTGTTAAAGGCATTTCAAATGAAATATAGTGTTATTGCATAAAAGGCAGATCTATGTATACAATATTTAAATGATAAAACATTCCAAAATATATAAACCAAGTGTTCTTACCTTAACTTCTATATCTTTAACCATTTGAACTACTACTTCTGATAACTTGGTATCACCTTGCTCCACATAGTGTTTTCTAGTCTGTGTTACATAGTCCTTAAATTAGAAAACATAAAAAAGTAGAAAATGAATTTGAGGAGTTAGACTCATTTTATTATGATTTTAAGGTTCTATAGCTATAGTAACATGCCTATTGATTTATGTAAATTATAAATTACATTTAAGTTAATGATCTTTGACTTTAAGCATTTTGACAATATAAATGAGAAGCTGCTAAGAAAAATGTAGCAAAAATTAACCATCAACCACTTTGTCTAAAATTGACTGTAGGGTATTACCTGAAATGTTGGTTTCAATACAGACTGAGCACCATTGTGTACATTACCCAGTCTCACCATCTCGTCTCCACTCAATCCATAATATAGATGAATATGAACAATCCTGTAAAATATATAATAACAGTTCAAAAACTAATTTTATTTCAAATACATTTTTATTCTATATGATGAATTGTCAATGAATGTGCCTCTAATTTTTTTGAATATTCATGATCAGAAAGTAAATTACCTTTTAAAGACATTGCAAATGTTAAAATTATGAACAGAACCGTAGAACAATTTCTTGTGAAGGAAAATTTTCATTTACATACCTTAATTCATGCAACTGTGTTTCTTTTGCTAACTGTTGGAGGGCACAACGAATGTGGTTCCCTCCCAGTGTCCATAAATTATAACAAGATATTCTGCTGTCTACAAACTGGTGTCTTTCTTTTACCTAAATTAAAAAAAAAAAAAGCATTAGCTTATATTCACTTTAATACATTTGTATTATAATAAGAGTTAAAGTTTGGTTTTGCCTGCAGAAACGATGTGGGGGATACATATAAATTTTTAGGTAATTTTAAGGTAAATGTCAATCCTGTGGATAAAATATTCATGAAAGTCAGATAGTCATAGAACAGAAGGCTCAAGCAATTTGCTACTGATAGTACCTGGTGATGTGAAACCATTACTGGGAAAATTGTTGGAACTCGTGTTGGCTGTTCTTTAATTCGGTTTTTCAATGTTGTGACCCAGTCCTGGTTAATATCTCTTGTCATATACTCCTTTGGTGGCTCATTAAGAGTCAGTACATTGACATCAAATTTTCCTAAAACATTTACAAACAATAAGTACCAAGTAGCAATGTAACAGTATATATCAAAGCTATGACAGAATTTATTGAGCTCGAGGATTTTTTTAAAACAAGAGTTAACACTAAAGTATGTCTGCTAGCATCATCAGAATACCTAGTTATTCGACTATTCATTCATTAATTCTCGACATTTTCCTGTGGACCAACCAAAATGACTCTAGATATCATAGTCACTGAGAAACAGACTCAACATAAAAGACTGAACACAAAAAAAGTAAAGAAGGAATGTGTCCATGGGACACGGACGCCCCTGCTAGGCCCCAAACAGGAAGTAGATATCTGACAGACCTGAAAGTCGCTTAGGACACACAGTTTGTCGTACTTAACCATCCTACCAAGTTTCAAATCATTCTCATGTATGGTACCTGAGAAAATCTTGATGGAAATTTTCAAAGTCACGTTCACCTATTTTCACATTGGACTAAGTCCCAAACAGAAAGTAGATGTCCGACGGGTCTCAAAATGGCTTAGGACATATAGCATGACATACTAAACAATCCTACCAAGTTTCAAATCATTCTCATGTATGGTTCTTGCGAAAAGCTTGACGGAAATTTTCATAGTCATGTTCACCTTTTTTCACATTGGACTAAGTCCCAAACAGGAAGTGGATGTCTGACAGGTGTCAAATTCATTGAGGACGTATTGTTTGTCATACTGAACCATCCTACCAAGTTCCAATTCAATCTCATGAACAGTTCCTGAAAAAACTTGACGGAACTTTGTCGCGGGCCGTAAAAAAAAACAATATTAACAGTCATTTAGTGTCAACAAAGATGAGGTCAAGATCAGATGACACGGTGAAGGACACAAAAACCCTTATTTAATTCATTGATATCCCAAATATCGGATGCCTAGTAATTCATTTTCCACAAGAGTCTTGCAAAGACGTTTATGGCCTAAAAAACAACCCAAGTTCACAAAGTTACTGGAGCGAGAAAATGGGGTCAAGGTCACATGGCATGGTAACAGTTGTGTAGACCATAACCTGAACTGTCTGTATACCAAATATCGGATGCCTTGCTATTATACTTTTTATGAAATTCGTTTTCCACAAAAGTCTTCCAAAGAAGTTTACAGCCTGAAAAAAAGACCCAAGTTCACAAAGTCACTGAAGAATGAAATGGGGTCAAGGTCAACGTCATGGTAGCAGTTGCATAGACCATTACCTCAACTGTCTGTATACTAAATACTAGATGCCTAGCTATTATAATTTTCAAGAAATTCATTTTCCACAAAAGTCTTACAAAGACGTTTATGGCCTAAAAAACAACCCAAGTTCACAAAGTAACTGGAGCGAGAAAATGGGGTCAAGGTCACATGGCATAGATCATAACCTGAACTGTCTGTATACCAAATATCAGATGCCTAGCAACTAAGTAGCAAGTAATTCATTTTCCACAAAAGTCTTACAAAGAAGTTTTCGACCTGAAAAAAACCTAAGTTCACAGAGTCACTGGAGCATGAAATTGGGGTCAGGGTCAAACGGCATAGTTACTGTTGTGTGTAGACCATAACCTTAACTGTCTGTATACCAAATATCAGATGCCTATAGCTAATTTAAAACGAAGAGTCTGATAGGTGGGTTCCAATAATAAATAAAAGAAGTGGTCCATAAAGTAATCCCATATATGGTTTAATAGTAACGAACACTATTGGGGATGCTAATAAACCAATACCTATAAATTTGTCCAGGAATAGAATGTCTGGCAACTCTCTTTCTTCATAACTTGCTGAGACTTCCTCATCTCCAATTGTTATTTTTTGTTTCTTTTCTTTTTCTTTCGGTGTGTTACATGGGGTCTTTCTTTTCCTGTTGTGTACTATTAGCCATTCAAACTTATGTTTCAGGGAAGAAACAAGCTCATTGACTGATGAACATTTCAAACCTTTGCATTCCTCAGACAAGGGTTTGAATGATGAAAGGAACACATTCTTCCCAACCTTAGCTCCTTTACTTTTTATCTACAAAACAAAATTTTGTGGTTCTATTATCAAGATGGTGGAGATATTAGCATATATTGTTGTTTTAACACACATTCTGTGTTTTCAGGTCGTGCACCACATAGGCTAAATTTTCTGTCCCTACCCACTACTCCCCTTTTCCTGTGGTTCTTCAAAATTTACCGGTCCTTTGTTTCCCACCCCACCCCCATATTTCATTTATCATCATCATTTCATGTTCATTTTATCACCCTTTAAGTTTTCATGTTCATCGCCTGTAAATAACCTATATAGCGTTGCACGGGCGTAAAACACCAACTCACTCACTCACTACTTTCAAATCTTAATACATTAAAACTATATGTTTCTCGTATACATTTAGGGTACATAAAATTTGATGTGTGTATTTTATTACATTCAGGTAAAATATTTGTAAGTTTTCAGAATATTTCATTTTTGCAAATCATATTTGAAATGGAAATTAAACAAAGTCTCTGTCGACATTGCCGTTAACTATTCAATACAGCATAAAAAATAGGTGTATCACTTTTCAAAAATTTTGTCCAAGGCGTTCATTAGTCATGCACTGGAAGTTTAACTTAGAAACACAACCTCGTTACGAAAGACATTACGTACGCTAAATAAATTTGCGTCCTTTACGGTAACGTCGGCTTTAATTTCGACGCGTTTATCTGAATGATCGTACAATTTTGCGCCTTTTATGTGTAGGTGCATTTAATTGTCTAAGTCTTGAAGGGAAACTATGAATGTCTCTACGGTAATAAGTATACATGAAATTAAATTCCAAAGTTGATTGGACAAACTGTAAGAGCGTAGATTTTCAGTTATTGACATGGTACGCTAATTGTATCAGAAGTATGAAACAAACCTTATTTTACGATATTTCATGATTTTTTGTACTGTTGAAACGTTAAAATTTTCAACTTTTTTTTACGCAACAACAACTTAAGGACGGGACATTTCTGCGAAACATTTTCAGATTTGTATATTATTGGAGATATAAGAGCAAATTACACAACCGACACACCATTCGATTTCTGTTTCTTTTTTCTTGTAGGCTATATTATCTGATTATCGATTGTAATTGATTTTCATAAAACGTTGTCCGTTTTCAGTTTGTTTCATCTTTGAAGCGATTTTCTACTGGGGGACAAATCTGCATGCGTGACAAGCTTTTTTGACAAATTTGGAAAAAGGAGTATACAAAATGAATGAAACTGAATTTGTAATAAAATAGTTTAAGCTTATTACAAAGTAACTATTATTAATTTGAAAATTGTAAAATGTTCCGGAATATTTTTCAGTTTTGTCGTACTGGACAAACAAACCAAATTTGCATTCGTACTCAGATTTTCTAATTCAGGGCTTTGAAAAAGCTACCATTTTGACAATGTAACAAAGGGAATCTACAGATCATATCTACTAGGTTTCAAAAGTCTACGCCAACTTTTTGCAGTTTTTATGGTGCCAAAACATTTTCCGAGAACCAAAATTGTTACATGGGACAGCATGAAATTTAACGTTGTTTTCAAGAATCTTTACAATTTATTTTTAAATCATCCTTCTTTTGATGTTATTATTCATATCAGTATGTTACCCTTTTTGGAGCTTTCAGAATTTGTGTAAAAGTTGTATATTCTGAATTTGGCGTTCAAACGAGTACGCAATAAGGCAATAATGAAAAGAAAAGCAATATTTTTCGACAAAGTAGCAATATCCGACGTCACGTCACAACGATTGTTTTATGCAAAATGTTTGCCAATTCACATTAAAATCTGCCCATAACCTATGAATTCCATTTTTCGCGAAAAGCGACTTTACTGTTTTTGACCAAATTTCATTAAGTTCGGACATGTAACAAGACCGCAAGATATTTTCGTAAATTCCGTAAACTTCAGTTTAGTTACGCCGAAAATGCGTTTTTGATTAATGTTCTGAGTTTTAAGGCATTTACTTCGTTTGTAGGCAAAGGTAGAGTCCCGTATAAAATATATTGAAAGATTATGCTCTCATGATTAACATTATGCAGGATTCATATATTTATTGTATTAAAAACTTAAGATTCTAGTAGGTTTTTTTCAGTGAGGATGAAGGATTTAGACGTTGACGCAGTATCGTGCGTAACTTCAGTCTAACATAAAAGTATTGGCAAAATTTGATTAAAAGTAATGCTCCGGCAAACTTTTATTAATTCAATGAGATTTTTCCCATTCAATTGGAATGAAATCAGTATGCAAATCACGCCTATCAAAAGGCGTGGCTACATCATAAACCAATAAAATTTTAAATGGGCGTGTTTGCGTAAACAAATATTTAGAACATTTCTGTAAATTGTTAAAGCATTTTTAGCCGGGGTAATCGCTAGCGATTAGCCACGGCTATAGCTACGATAGCCTTTCTGTAAGCTTCATATGGTTTTTCCGGCGGTTCACCAAAAACCTTCCAATTTAAATAAATCAATACACGCTTGCAATATAGTTCTTTTCCATATCTGTTTTTTTTTGTCGCTTTACTCGCAATTATGTAATAAAACTTATTTTTTTAGTTTTCAAATTTTGAACAAGTATGTAAGACTGATGCGATAGTATTAATTGGTTAATAACGAATTCAAAAGCGGATTGATATTTTGTTTATAGGAGTATTCGCCGATCTCATTAGTGATGTCATATTCACTAATTTGCATCTCATTAAGTGTCAAACTAGTACAAGAAATGATGGACAGGATAATTTACCAAAAGTTCAAATCCTCATAATTTTTTTATTTGATCAGATAAAATGGTTCTGTAAACGGTTCTTTGAAGAAGAATTTACAATTGATTATGAAAATAAAGGCTTTAAAATAAATTTTCTGTAAAATTGTTTCTGGACCAAGTATTTTTTCATAGAAAATTTTTAATCAACCAAATTTTTCGATTTTTAGAACCACTGAACATATTTTTTTTCAAGATGCACTACAAAAACGATCTTTTTCTAAAATTTGGTAGAACCAAAACTGGCAAAATGATCTGAATAAAGTGTATTTTCTGGTGATATGGACGAACGCATATATATATACAGTATGCCAATCCCCTTTGGCCAAATAAAAAAAAACAACGTGTGTTTCTATTACTTTTTTTGTGTTGACTCATTGGTTTAACTGAATTGATAACTTCTGTACAGCATATTTGCTACAGCTTATCTGTATATTTGGTAGATTTTATTCTGCAGGCCAACAGACAACTTCCTTTATATAGTTTACTACATGTACAACTTTTTTTCCGATAAGCAAGCAACATTTAATTCTGTAGGCTAACCAAACACATATTTCAAATTAGATGAGGAATAACCCATTAGAAGTTGTGAAAATGATGTTGAATTGTAAACTTTTGTTGATGTATAAAGAAATTAAATCAAATTAAAAAGCATAAGATTTCTCTCATTCTATAGTAAAGAATACAAATTAACAAGCTTAAGATTGCTAAAGGTTGCCAATGTCCTCATGTAGACTTTGTTCAACTCGAAACTCAAAATAATATTGTTATACATACATCTGAGATGAATACAACTTAAGCAAAATCTGTTCTGTAACTCCTGTATAATTTATCACTTTAAAATGACATACAATCCAAAATTTCATCGAAATTTGTCAAGCAGTACCAGAGCAGTCACACTTACAAAGTATTGCTATAACCTCAAACTTACGTCACGGCGAACATTCCTATTTTGATGCTTCGTTTGCAGGCGCGCAATCACAATACATGTACATTGACAAAACTGTTGTATAATGTTTATTACTTATTTTAAAATTCTCTTTTTTTTTTATTGAATTCCTAATTAAATTCTGTCGACTATTTTAAATGTGCCAATGGTTTCATTACATTGCAACAGGGGGTCAAAAAGGGGACATCCGCCTTAAATAGACTTTTTTATTTGAGTTCCGATTTGCAATATCTTTTTTTTTTCATTGGAATCCTTGTGAAATTCCCTGCCTACTCTTTACAATCAGATTTGAAATATTTCTTACCGTTTTGAGAAATAAGGGTTGAAGGGGCATAAGCCCATGTTTTAGAGTTTGTTGAGGCAAATAGTTTTACACAACAAATTAAGTTGTAGTGGGCCAGCCAATTGTTATGAAGCTTTTAAAATATTATATCCACTGAAGGAAGAACGGTGTTGTATTTGGGGTTTGTGGCCAAAAAGGGCTAAAATGTGCGTATTTACAAAACGACTAAAGAATTTTTATTATTCATTCAATTTTGAAATTTTTGTTCATTGAATTCCTCGTTATATTCTGTCAATGGTGTTCATATATATATTGCACTGTATTGCTACAGGGAACCAAAGACCGGCCACGCCCATAAAATCAAATTTTTAGTTTGGTTCAATTTTCAACATCTTATTTTCCTTGTGAAAATCATTTTTACACAAAAAGTAGCTTTTAATTTTATTTTTTGCTACACATAAACAATTTAAAATCTGTATATTACCCCGGCTACCAGTACTTTCAGTACTTTGATTTTTTTGTGGGAATTATTTCAGTACAACTTATAAATTCAATGATTAAACTATATTATAGATTAATGATCCTGTATCGCATATTTCAAAAATGTTTCTACATGGCCCAGGTGCGTCACACACGCTCGTTTCTATAAAACGCCATCTGTCAAAATGATTGAACATTTTATTCTTATATTTTATTAAGAACCACGAATAGACATTTCGTAATTTTAATACTGAGCTATTTGTTTATATTAAAATTTGATTTATATATATTATCAATATCTAAAGTTTTTTAATATTGCCATACATGTAATATCATTCGTTTTAGTTTTCTCACCCAAAGTTCGTTCGCTGATCTGCCGTAGCCAATCTGTTCAATCTCCATTTCATTTCCATGTTCTTCATATGCTTTGCGTCCCTGTATACGAAAAAACAATCTCCCGTCTTCATTAATAAAATCCCAACCGGGTCCTGAATTTTTTGGCTCTCCCATTTTGGAAATTTCGAACCGCAACTAGTTGATTGTTGACGTTACGTTTACAAAGAGCCCGAAGACGTCACAAAAAGCTTTTCCGCGAAAAAAGGGGATTATTTGTGCTACGTTAAATGGTTTTCATTATGTGTATTGTGCCGTCTGGTTGTTCGACTTTTGTCAATTTATGTTCGGGTTTCACTAGGAATCATGAAAAATACATACAATAAAACAAAACAATAATTTTTAAATAACATTGATGAAAAATGTTTTTAAATTATATTTATTTATAGTCAGTGGTTGGTTTCTTGCGGATACCCTCGTCCTTCCTCTATCGCGCAACTCCAAAACCGTGTTCTTAAAAGTACATTGTAGTTTTTTTTAACACATTTTGAACAAAACTTAACAGTTTATTTCTCTGAAAATGTCATTTTATTAACACACTTGTCATAAATTGTATTTTTAACCCAATACACGATGTACTTGTAACATTATTATTATGACGTTAGATTACGTTAAACTTGTATGGGCTTTTTCATACCGTTTTGATTGTTTTAGGATTCACACGGAAAATAGTTAAAGACGCATAGTTGAGAATCGAATTAACGAATTAGCGAATTAACTATTTGAATGAAAGAACGACAAAATAAACCTTTTAAAATTCGCATACTTGAATTAAGTCATTTTGCCGGTGAATCCTTCAAACAGCATGTATCATCAAAAGTCATAATTAATAATAAATCACTAAAGATAATTAAGTTTACGTCTTGATTTTCTCAGCATCTGTTGACCAAAAAATGGTTTTGCCCGATCCTGATACTATCACGCCCGCCAATCGCGCTAACGCATATATCCGAATAGTATGCAAAGATTTGCGTTAGCGGCATTTCCGGATATGTCATGGCGGTACCTTTTTTTCTTCCCCAGTCAGGTAAAAAAATCTATATTTTTTATATTTTATTGTTTTTAGGAAATCAAAGAATTCTATTCTGTCACAAAATGATATATCTGTACGCCTACTAAGCGGCACTTCCAAATGAATGGTTTTAAGAGCGCTAGAACTTTTCCCCTCAAGGACCTACCGATTTTTTCATTACAAACTAGCGGCCTGTCCATATTAAATGTCTGAAAAGGAGTTCTTATAATGTACTTACATTCTATGATAATGGAATTATGTCCAAAAAAGTGATACAAAATGCATATTATCTGGAACAGGCGATTGGCGGGCGTGACTATGCGGGAACTCTGAGTATTATTTTTTTTTTTCGATAGCCGTACAAATTGTAGTTTGGGGGAATTAATGCGTAATTAATATGGCTTTAAAATTACACTTCAAAGTAATAAAACCGTAAGATTTCACTTAATAATCGGGATTACGGGTGGTTAAAAAGTCTGGAGATTTGAACACTCCGTGCAGGAGTTTTTTTTTTTTAAATTACGGGCAACAAATCAAACGGTTCACAGAGACAAAACCAGCGACTTTTATATACTTTTATATGAATTTAACAAAAACTTTCATCATTCCATTAACGAAAATGTACAACTAATCATATATTTCCTCAGTATTTCGTAGTTGAATTGAGTTTACTGCGTCAATAGGTTGTTTGATGAAAACGGCGTCAAAAACGTTCCTACAACTTGGCGGATTTTACCGATCCCAACGTCAGTTCAGCTCTTCCCAAGTAAACAATGATTGTTGACGTTTATTCATGAAGCAACGTAGAAAATTAGAAAATGGATAGTATGTACGTTATGCAACTAACGGGTATGTTTAATAGACATTTTTTTTCAGCATAAATAGCCTCAGTTTATTTAAATTTTGTGACTTAACAAGTGTGTGATAATGTGTTAACTTCATTATGCTTGTTTATTTGGGATGTATAATACATGTAAAAAATGTGCAAATGCTAATGAGGTATTTTCATTTAAATATTTTTACCATTAAGACATCATTGGGGTTTCAATAGAAGACCATAGAATAATAAGCTTGAATTTTTCCAAAAATAAACAAAAACTTTAGACTACAATCAGCAGATTTGTATTTTTATACCCCCGCTAAGTTTGGGGGGTATATAGGAATCACCTTGTCTGTCCGTCTGTCTGTCCATCTTCCTTGTAAGCGCAAATTCTTCTAAACCTCTTAATGGATTTTGTACATGATATGGAGATGAAGTATTTTCATTGCTGTCAGATTAAATTCAGGGGAGCTAATTTGACTTAGACTTTTAAAATATAGTTTTGAACGGGAGACCTCGAGTCGTAAGCCACTTGGTGGATTTTGATGAAACTTTACATGAAGTTAGTACATCATATGGAGATGTGGATGAAGAATTTTTTTCACCGCAGCCAGATTTCATTCGAGGGAGATAATTGGACCTAGACTTTTAAAATATAGTATTGAATGGGAAACCTGGTAATCGCAACATCCTAAGTACATCATATGGAGATGTGCATGAGGAATTTTATTGCTGTTGGATATCATTCAGGAGAGATAATTTGACTTTGTTTCTTTATCTGCACTAAATACCTTGATATATTTTGTTTAATGATATTTGGAACTATATATATTAAAACATTTCAATCTTTCTTCAGGATTTTACAAGTGAACAATGACACAGACTCAGTCAGACAGAATCTACCATACCCAAATACGGAATTTAGAAAATGATAGAGACCAACCTTCTTATAAAGGCAATATTGTTGCTGTGTAATATTTGTGATGTGAAAAAAAAATCAAGTTTTAAAAGATTGTACACACAGAGAACTTTGTGTAAAGACAGAGCCGATTAATGGGTGTGTGACTATAAATCCAGATATACATATGATCAATACAAGGTTGTCCTGAGAAACTACTGCAGCATTGTACAGTGAATACTCCCATAAAGAAAGTGACTTTTTGTAGAACGTCAATCACTTTTTTCTCTCTGGACATATATTTTTGTGATTAGATATCAATAAAAAACAATTATGATCATGAAAATACTTTATTTATACAAATATTGCATGCAACATGATAGAAAATGTGAAAAATGCCTTCACTAAAACATTCTTGCATGATATTGAATTTGGTATGTGGATGTTTACACATTAAATATATATATATATATAGACTACTTACACAACATCACTCAAAGTCTAAGCATCTGGTATACATTGAATTGGAACAAGCACAAACTCACAACCAAATTAAATCAACAATTCAATACATGTATAGAAAAAACATAATTTGAAATCTGTGTACCGAAATGGAATAAATTTATACATTGGTAAGCATTATTCATGGATAGGTCACATGGGTGTGGTACATCCATAGATGGGTCACACAAGTGTGCCTCATCCATGGATGGGTCACATGGGTTTGGGCCATCCATGGATGGGTCACACAAGTGTACCTCATCCATGGATGGGTTACTCAGGTGTGGTCCATCCATGGATGGGTCACACAAGTGTGCCTCATCCATAGATTGGTCACATGGGTGTGCCTCATCCATGGATGGGGTCTCGTCTGTGTTGTCCATCCATAAGTGGTTCACATTGATGTGCCTCATGATATCCATGGATGAGTCACATGGGTGTAGCAAAACCAGTCTTTTATGAATAATAGAAAATATATATAAGTCACGTTGGTGTGTCTCCTTCATGGACTAGTCATTAAGGTGTGCCTCATCTAGAGATGGGTCACATAGATTGTATATGTGTATACCAGGTATTGTTATTTGTTGTGTTTGTACAAATTTCTATGACAACAGCATTGTGACCTGTGAAAATCCAAAAGTATCATTTTCCAAAGTTTTTAATAAACTCCAGATTTAGATAATATGTTGTTTTTGACAGATTTTCTTGATTATTAAAATATGTTTAAAACACCAGGTTTCTTTCGTTCTACTGCTCATGGTCGATATCCTCGATGCTGGATTTGGCTTCCCTGTCTGAACTTTTTTGTTTTTAGTACTTTTCGTTCAATATTTTTGGTTTTTGATCTTCCAATGTTTTGATTCAAATGCTGCTGATGAGAGGTTACTCTTTGAAATATTGATATACAGCATAATCAAAATAAACTGTTTTATACTTGTTTTGGTATTGGTATTTTGTAAGACAAGTATTGTTTTGTGTTTTAGTCCCAGGAAAAACTTACAATTGAGACTGAAAGACAAGACAGCATTTTTGACTGGCTGGGTGATCCTACACAACCCTACTAAATCTATTATTGGATATCTGGTAAGTGGTGATCCTACACAACCCTACTAAATCTATCATTGGATATAAGGTTAGTGGTGATCCTACACAACCCTACTAAATCTATCATTGGATATAAGGTTAGTGGTGATCCTACTCAACCCTACTAAATCTATTATTGGATATAAGGTTAGTGGTGATCCTACACAACCCTACTAAATCTATGATTGGATATAAGGTTAGTGGTGATCCTACACAACCCTACTAAATCTATTATTGGATATAAGGTTAGTGGTGATCCTACACAACCCTACTAAATCTATTATTGGATATAAGGTTAGTGGTGATCCTACACAACCCTACTAAATCTATTATTGGATATAAGGTTAGTGGTGATCCTACACAACCCTACTAAATCTATTATTGGATATAAGGTTAGTGGTGATTCTACACAACCCTTCTAAATCTATCATTGGATATAAGGTTGGTGGTGATTCTACACAACACTACTAAATCTATTATTGGATATAAGGTTAGTGGTGATCCTACATAACCTTACTAAATCTATCATTGGATATAAGGTTAGTGGTGATCCTACACAACCCTACTAAATCTATCATTGGATATAAGGTTAGTGGTGATCCTACACAACCCTACTAAATCTATCATTGGATATAAGGTTAGTGGTGATCCTACACAACCCTACTAAATCTATCATTGGATATAAGGTTAGTGGTGATCCTACACAACCCTACTAAATCTATCATTGGATATAAGGTAAGTGGTGATCTTACACAACCCTACTAAATCTACTATTGGATATAAGGTTAGTGGTGATTCTTCACAACCCTACTAAATCTATCATTGGATAAAAGGTTAGTAGTGATTCTACACAACCCTACTAAATCTATTATTGGTTATCTGGTTAGTGGTGATCCTACACAACCCTACTAAATCTACTATTGGATATAAGGTTAGTGGTGATCCTACACAACCCTACTAAATCTACTATTGGATATTAGGTTAGTGGTGATCCTACACAACCCTACTAAATCTATCATTCGATATAAGGTTAGTGGTGATCCTACACAACTGTACTAAATCTATTATTGGATATAAAGTTAGTGGTGATTCTACACAACCCTACTAAATCTATTATTGGATATAAGGTTAGTGGTGATTCTACACAACCCGACTTAATCTAATATTGGATATCTGGTAAGAGGTGATCCTACACAACCCTACTAAATCTACTATTGGATATAAGGTTAGTGGTGATTCTACACAACCCTACTGAATCTATCATTGGATATAAGGTTAGTGGTGATCCTACACAACCCTACTAAATCTATTATTGGATATAAGGTTAGTGGTGATCCTACACAACCCTACTAAATCTATTATTGGATATAAGGTAAGTGGTGATCCTACACAACCCTACTAAATCTATCATTGGATATAAGGTTAGTGGTGATCCTACACAACCCTACTAAATCTATTATTGGATATAAGGTTAGTGGTGATCCTACACAACCCTACTAAATCTATCATTGGATATAAGGTTAGTGGTGATCCTACACAACCCTACTAAATCTTTTATTGGATATAAGGTTAGTGGTGATCCTACACAACCCTACTAAATCTATCATTGGATATAAGGTTAGTGGTGATCCTACACAACCCTACTAAATCTATCATTGGATATAAGGTTAGTGGTGATCCTACACAACCCTACTAAATCTATCATTGGATATAAGGTTAGTGGGTATTCTACACAACCCTACTAAATCTATTATTGGATATCTGGTAAGTGGTGATCCTACACAACCCTACTAAATCTATTATTGGATATAAGGTTAGTGGTGATCCTACACAACCCTACTAAATCTATTATTGGATATAAGGTAAGTGGTGATCTTACACAACCCTACTAAATCTATTATTGGATATAAGGTTAGTGGTGATCCTACACAACCCTACTAAATCTATCATTGGATATAAGGTTAGTGGTGATCCTACACAACCCTACTAAATCTATTAATGGATATCTGGTAAGTGGTGATCCTACACAACCCTACTAAATCTATTATTGGATATCAGGTTAATGGTGATCCTACACAACCCTATTAAATCTATTATTGGATATAAGGTTAGTGGTGATCCTACACAACCCTACTAAATCTATTAATGGATATCTGGTAAGTGGTGATCCTACACAACCCTACTAAATCTATTATTGGATATAAGGTTAGTGGTGATCCTACACAACCCTACTAAATCTATTATTGGATATAAGGTTAGTGGTGATCCTACACAACCCTACTAACTCTATCATTGGATATATGGTAAGTGGTGATCCTATACAACCCTACTAAATCTATAAATGGATATCTGGTAAGTGGTGATCCTACACAACCCTACTAAATCTATTATTGGATATAAGGTTAGTGGTGATCCTACACAACCCTACTAAATCTATTATTGGATATAAGGTTAGTGGTGATCCTACACAACCCTACTAAATCTATCATTGGATATATGGTAAGTGGTGATCCTACACAACCCTACTAAATCTATAAATGGATATCTGGTAAGTGGTGATCCTACACAACCCAACTAAATCTATTAATGGATATCAGGTTAGTGGTGATCCTACACAACCCTACTAAATCTATTATTGGATATAAGGTTAGTGGTGATCCTACACAACCCTACTAAATCTATTAATGGATATCTGGTAAGTGGTGATCCTACACAACCCTACTAAATCTATTATTGGATATAAGGTTAGTGGTGATCCTACACAACCCTACTTACTCTATCATTGGATATAAGGTTAGTGGTGATCCTACACAACCCTACTAACTCTATCATTGGATATAAGGTTAGTGGTGATCCTACACAACCCTACAAAATCTATTAATGGATATCTGGTAAGTGGTGATCCTACACAACCCTACTAAATCTATCATCGGATATAAGGTTAGTGGTGATCCTACACAACCACACTAAATCTATCATTGGATATAAGGTTAGTGGTGATCCTATACAACCCTACTAAATCTATTAATGGATATCTGGAAAGTGGTGATCTTACACAACCCTACTAAATCTATTAATGGATATCTGGTAAGTGGTGATCCTACACAACCCTACTAAATCTATCAATGGATATCTGGTAAGTGGTGATCCTACACAACCCTACTAAATCTATGATTGGATATCTGATAAGTGGTGATCCCAAAACAACCCTACTAAATCTATCATCTAGGGTCTGCACAGATCAGGTGCTCTGAACTTGTTCCAGATGTTCTGTTCTGTACAGGAATCCGAGTAGTTCTGGACAGGAAGTTTAAACTCAAAATGGTTGACAACACATTATCAGATTGGAGTGATTTTGACCCTGTTCTGGACAGGACTTTTTTAAAATCTTGTTTTAAAAATTATTTAATCAATCATTTAATTTTCTACCAACATTAATAGTCATTTAACACTTTCTGGTCTAAAATTATTTTATAAAAGTGGTGAATTGATAAATGATACAAATGAAACACGTGATCATTACGTCACTGTTCTATCTACACCACTTCTCAATCTGGAAGACAGAATCTGTTTTGAACAGTGTTCGGCTTCACTCAAATCCTTTTCCGGATGTTCTAACAGTTCTGCACTGTAATTCATGCAGACCCTATGTCTCATCCACTTTTGGAGACATATTGTTTTTGTCCTGTCTGTCTGTTTGTCAGCGCAACTAATGAACCAATTTCTGCAAAACTTAGTATGTAGGAAGGACATTATATGTAGTTGTGCATATTACCAGGAAATTTTGATCCTAAATATTTGTGGGAGTTATGGCCCTTCGAACTTATAAATTTACTAAAAATCCTTATTTCACATCTTGTAAGCGCAACTTCTCTGAAGCTACAGAACCGATTTCCATGAAACTTGGTATGTAGGAAGGACACCATATGTAATTGTGCATATTACAAGGAAATTCTGATTTTCAAATTTTTGCTGGAGTTATGGCCTTTTGAACTTAGAAATTTGCAGAAAATCCTCATTCTGATCTTGTCAGCGCAACTCCTCTGAAACTACTTAACCGATTTCCATGAAACTTTTGTATGTAGGAAGGACACCATATGTAGTTGTGCATATTACCAGGAAATTTTGATCCTCAAATTTTTGTGGGAGTTTTTGACCTTTAGATTTTAGAAATTTTGGGGGAAACAGAGGGAGACATTGTTTTTGCAGGCAAAAAAAAAACTTTAATTGGATATAAGGTAAGTGGTCATCTTACACAACCCTTCTAAATCTATCATTGGATATCTGGTATGTTTAGTCATAGTCCTATGTAGATGTTACATGAAAAATCTATGATTAAGTCGATTCATTTATTTTTTCATTTTTTACCAATTTTCATGGTTTTATGATAACTGATAATTATAAGTTTGTGGATTCTTAAATTTGTGGTTCAGATGTCTGAAGCATACAGATCAATGTTAAACTTCTTATTTGTGGGATATCAAATTTCGTAAGTGAAGGCCACCCACAAAAACCATGAAAATTGTTACCCCACAAAAAAATAATGAAACCACAGTTTCCTTGAAAAAAATTAGTTTTTTTTTCAGTCATTTATAGTAAAAATGCTTGTATCTCTTTGAAATACATAGAAACCTTCAGTTTGAATTCTATTAATTATACACATGTGTAAGTGAAAAAAGAAATCAATTTACAAAATTATTGCATTAAAAAAATGAATTAAACTGAAGTCATTTTAGGGCCTTATATTAATTAGCCAAACGATCAAAAATCATGACTGTGTGCAAATCACTGATGTGTACTCACCGACATTAAATAAATCTTGCCTTACCCTTTGACCTTTTAAAATCCGTATGTGTAGTAACCAACGGCAACCTCTTAAGAACAGAGGTAAGTTTTAGAAAAGTTCTGTGTTTGGTACATCATACAGATTCCCAGAAAACTATGAATGATGTATTTTATCTTCTGCACCATTTGGAAAAAAAAGCCATATGCTTTACATTGAAAACAAAGTGTTCAGTTATTAATGTTCTTGACTTTAAGATACTTTAACATGGTCTTTTTATGCATACCATCATGTACATAGACCCTTTATTTTACATAGTCCATAGATGCCAATATTTATGATATGTTTATGATAACCACTTTTTTAACACACTAATCTATTATTTTAGTTAAGCAAAGGCCCTTCTGCAGGTTGTGCAACAGCTGAAGGTGGTTATATTGATCCTCATGAATCCACACCACTCCACTTTTGTAGAAGAAGTAAGTTTAATGTCCTATCAGTATATGTTTTTGAGGCACACCTGAATGTTATTAAACCCAAGCAACAAAGTTGCAGAGGATAATGTTTTGACTGGTCTGTCTGTCCCTCTGTCAGTCCTTCCGTCCGTCTGTGATCAATGTTTGTGAATGCAACTCCTCTTAAACTACTGAGCAGAATTTAAAGAAACTTGGTATGCAAGAAGTACATTATATATAGTTGTGCATATTTCCAGAAATTTTTTATCAGCAAAATTTTATGGGAGTTATAGTCCTTTGGACTTAGAAATTCGCAGAATATCCTGAGTGCAATTTTACTATGGAACAGAATTGAAAAAACTTGGTATGCAAGAAACATGCAACATTGTTTGTTATCACAAATTTTCAATCCACAAAAATTAAGCTCAAGCTTTTTATAGTCCAGTAGCAAAACGTGTGTGGAAGATGAGTGTGCTCAAGGTTCTTTTATAAGATTTGTCAGTTATCTTGGCTTTGGTAGTTTCCCCAGGGTAATATGGTTTCCACCATTAATACTGTATGGACCGAGTGTGGTGCAAAGGTTGTTAAACCCTTATACTCACTTATTATCCCCGAGCCCAACGGAGGTGGGGAGGGGATATAGCGTTTGGTTTGTTCGTTTGTTCGTACGTACGTACGTACGTAATGGTTTTTGTTCTGTCAATAACTTAGAAACTAAACATCATAGAAAGATGAAATTTGGTCACAATTGGCACTGCTGATTAAACACAGCTTTTTAAAAAAGAATGGAAACACAGGTACAAATATCTGGTAGTCAGTTATACTAAGACTTACTTCGTCATCAATGAGTCTAAAAGTAAGAACAAAGTTACCAAAGATCAAAAAATCGACATGCTCAACTGTCTTATAGACATATTTGTTCAGTTTGGTGGAGGTGTTTTTCAGCAAATAATAGGGACTCAAATGGGCACCAATTGTGCACCTTTGCTTGCTGATTTGTTTCTTCATTTATATGAAGCAGACTTCTTACAATCTCTTCTAGACGAAAAAGATCGTAGACTAGTTACCTCTCTCTTTTAACCTCGCATTCCATATATTGGTGATGTCCTTTCACTGAACAATTCTTGATTTGGTGACTTTCTCCATCTCATATATCCTCCGGAACTTGAGATAAAGGTCTCCATCTCATATATCCTCCGGAACTTGAGATAAAGGACACAACAGATTCTAGGAAGTCTGCTTCATATTTAGATCTACATCTCGAAATAGATTCTCAAGGAAAACTATCAACAAAGCTCTATGACAAACATGATGACATCAACTTTCCAATCATCAACTTTCTCTTCTTGTGTAGCAAAATTCTGTCCGCTCCAGCTTATGGAGTTTACATATCACAATTGATTGGTTACTCCAGAGCTTGTGGGAATTACATCGATTTCCTTGGCAGAGCATCACACTTGACACAGAAATTCCTAACACAGGGGTATGTTGCTCCTTGGTTGCTGTCTTCACTTAAGAAATTCTTTGGAAGACACCATGCACTCGTAGATAAATATGGGATTTGTATCTCTCAGACGAGTGCAGATGTTGGTTTGTCATAGGTTTTGTGTTGTCTTCCTTTACTGGATTTGACACACTGCATTGAAAATTGGCAGCGCGACAGGTGTGCTATAGCAGGCAGGAACCGCTTACTCTTCCGGAGCACCCGAGTTTACTCTTTAGTACTTGAGTTCGCATTGCTGATTTCTGTCTGGTTGATTTTGTGTTGTGTGTTGTGTGTTTTCCTTATGCTGTTCTTTTTTGTGTTTACCAGTTTTGTCGTTACCCTTACGAACTTTTGACACTCAAATGTATATATCGAAAATAACAGCTTGAAGAAATAAATTATATTTTGCGAAAATAAAAGCAGCTGTTTTATCGAGAAAAATATGAAATTTGCCACACATGAAAAAAATTACTTGTATGGTATAATTTATTGAAATCATTTTACTTCTTACATAAACTTCATCATTCTACCATCGGAAAAAACCTAATGCAAGTAAGACATCATGGTTTTTGGACATATCTTGTTTTATTGGAGATATATAAATGTCACTTAATTGATTATAGTATAACAAATGACTTGAGTTCAAATATGAGGAAATGTCCAATGAGTGACAGAACAACCCAATAACACATGATTGTGTGTAGCTAATTTATAATCATCTTTATTTTATACATTTTTTTTTTTTAGTTGAAGAGGATGAGGATCTTATAATAGAATGGCTGACCATTGATGTACCAAAGAAGTATAGTTCAGAGGACATTAAGAAAATGTTTGAAGCTGCCCCAGACAATAAGAAATACAGTCATAAGTAAGCTTCTTATAAAAGATAAGTAATAATTTAAAGACACTTCCACTATAAAACACAGCATTTTAGAAAAGGAAAAACAACCATCAGTCACTGTTGCCATTACTAAGGGACCGACCATTTAACTTAAAGGGAGGGGAATGGTTTTTTCCTAAAAAAATATTCTGAAAATTATTTTTGATGAAAAAAATATTTTGGCAGCTGAGGGTAAGAAAAAAAAATATTCTGAAGAAGGATTTCCCCCCTTCAAGTTAAATGGTCCGTCCCTAAAAATCTTGCAAATTGCAAATCTAATCTTCCAATTATCAAAATAAGTCAAATTTAGTTTTAATAGTTAACTTTTAATACAACTTTTTTTTAACAGTTTAAAAAAATTATTATGGTAGGAAAGTTTCAAGACTAGTACATGTAAATACTAATTATTTTGCAGGATAAAAATGGTTATGGTAGGAAACACCAAAGTCACAGAGACACTGCCTCTCTTTGATGAAGCTGAAGTTAAGGTTTGTAGAATTTCTTTTGACTCTTAATACATGTAGTAGATTAATAATAGGTATCTGTGATTACTTTAATGCTTTGTGACTATTATAAAAAAAAATAATTAAACTTGGTTTGTTCTTATCAGCCTTTGTTGCTAATTGTTAGATTAATTTTAATGGCCCATCTACGAAAGGAGGGGGGCATATAGTGTTTGGGTCTGTTCATCTGTCTGTCCCAAATGTTATGAGATTGACTGCATTATGTCTTTAAGACATATTCTGGTTTTTATACCCCGCCAGACAAAGTGGCGAGGTATTATGTTATACCCTCAGTTTTTTTCGGTGTCTGTCTGTCCCCCTAAGGTTTCCGACCAACAACTTGAAAACCCGTCAAAGGATTTGAATGATATTTTGCACAGCTGTTAAGTACAATATAATACAGGTCAAGTTCGATTTCCAGCATGATCCAAAAAATAGTTTTTGAGATAGGTCACTTTGAAAAATCAAATTTCATGAAATTTTGAGTTTCTGACCAATAACTTGAAAACGTGTCATGGGATTCAAATGATATTTTGTACAGCAATTGAGTACAATAAAATACAGGTCAAGTTCAATTTCCAGCATGATCCGAAAAACAGTTTTTGAGATAGGCCACTTTGAAATCAAATTTTATGAACTTTTGATATTATAACGTGGCAGGGTATCATTTAATGTCCCATTACATGCCCTATTTTTTGTGTGGCATTAGCCATCATGGCAACAAACATAACCAAGGCCTTCTGTCAATTCTTTAATTGGTCATTAATTCCTTTAAAGGGTATTTTATAAGTATCAGTTTAGTTATAATACCCACTCTAAACAAAGTTTAGGGAGTATAAAGGAATCAAATATATATTGTATCCTCAACTCATCTTAAATCGCTTGATAGATTTTGATGAAACATTGCAAAAAGAAAGTGCATCATATGGAGATGTGTGTTAAGACATTTTATTGCTCTTAAAAATCAGGGAAGATAATTTGACTCGAGTCTGTATAACAAGGTTTAATGTTGTATCCTTTTGTGCTTATATTATTCCTTGATAATCTTATTTTAGATTGTAATTTGTATTTTTAGTCGGATGAATGCATTATGAAAGTCAGGCAGCAGGCAGGGAAATA
Organism: Arcuatula senhousia; assembly: GCA_963971305.1. Classification (NCBI taxonomy): domain Eukaryota; kingdom Metazoa; phylum Mollusca; class Bivalvia; order Mytilida; family Mytilidae; genus Arcuatula; species Arcuatula senhousia. The sequence continues at coordinate 47,062,633 of OZ020312.1, read as the reverse complement.
ATTTTAATGGCTGCTACTAATCATAGTCCATTGATATTTGGTATACTGCATAAGTATAGAGGTTCATACCATGGCAATTTTAGGTACTTCGTGTTATTGTAATTTAGTCATCCAGTTTCAACTTTTTATGACAGATTTTGATTTTCATGTTACAGGATGGCTACAAGCTAGATATCATTAAAAACTCGACACTGATCAACTCCTACTTGATCAAGAAAGGCAGATACCTTATAGATTCCAGGAAATATGGTTCAGATCCACTCTATACATTGAAGAGACCAAAATGTCCAGTAAGTTTCATTTTCTCAACTATTCAACAAGGGCAAATCAAGGTTATAAAGGGTGGTAGGTGGGTTGGAATAAAAATTGTATCAGTTTTCGTAGCAATTCTTTGAATAGATACATACAATAATGTAACAAATCGACTGTTAACTCTGGGGCTTGATCACTAAAATGTTTTGCAATTTGCAGAATCAACCTGATAAACTTCAAGCACTATTTGCACAGGGACCTATATGAACCCGCATCAACTCTAGATCTCAATCAATGACATGTAAAAACAATAGGACAGTTTTAAGTTAAAAGAGAAGCATAAGCATTAAAATAACTAGAAAAAAACAACAAATTGAAAAATGTATAAAGAAAATTTCAAATTATTTAACAAACTTTATACAGCAAGCTGCTTGAAAACTTGATATATTTTTTTCTATTTCAGGGTTTTCTTTATCCAGCTGAGTTAAGGAAAGGTTTAAAGGTCATCACATGTACAAAATCAGCAGACAAGTAAGTTATAGATAGCATCACATTTGTAAATGACGGTTTAGGATTTTTTATACCCCACCACATGAAGTGGCGAGGTAAAATGCTATACCCTCAGTTTTGTCCATCCATTGGTTTGTCTGTCCCCTGAGGTTTCCAGATGATAACTTAAAAACGCATCAAGGCATTCGAATGATTTTTGCACAGCTGTTCAGTTCCATAAAATACAAGTGAAGTTTAATTTTCAGGATGTTCATAGTTTTTTTCACCTTATTATTAATTTTCAAAATTTGACAATTATGAATTTTTTCAGTCTAAGAAAGATAACTAATTTCCTTCTGTCTCTATATACTAATATATAGTGGATGTATAGTATATACAGTGTAGTACATATTCAAATATATATAACTATTGATAAATATCATGGCGAGGTATCATTTAATGTCCTATTAGATGCCCTTTTTTTCCTGAACACCACATGCTTTTCAACATTACTGAATAATATTTTTGGGGTTATAAATATACAAATATACAAAAACCCTCTCATTATACTCTCTGTTAAAATCATCTGAATTTAGTCTTGTCAAACACTTTAAAGAAGAGACAAGACATTAAGTAAGTTTAGTTGCTGATGCTTCCTCTTTAACTATTGATTGGTATTTTTGTCTGAAAGGCTTATTACAAAATGAATAAACACATAATTATTATGCCCTATCTACGAAAGTAGGGGGGCCTAGAGTGTTGGGTCCCTTCGTTCATCTGTTCTTCCGTCCGTCTCAAATCAGGTTTACCTACAAGTTGATCACAGAAAAGGGGTATGTTATACTTAGGTTTACCTACAGGTTGAAGTTACTTTACCATATGAAGGAAGTGTGGTACTATCATGAAACTTTATACACATGAATATCAATCAAAATTCTACCTTTCTCATCAACTTCATGGTTGATTAATCACAGAAAAAAGGGGTGTTATACTTAGGTTTACCTTAAGGTTGATGTTACTTTACCATGAAGGAAGTATGTTATGATGAAACTTTATACATTGTAAATCATTTAATCATCAAAAAGTTATACTCTTGGAATCAATATTCAACTTCATGGTTTGGTGATTGCTGGGAAATAAATGTTCTGAGATGGGGCATTATGTCTTTTGGACATATTCTTGTTTACCCAAGAAACAAATTTTGATGTGATTTTAGCCCAGTAAATGCAAGGTTTGCAGAAAAAGCTATTAGTAAAATAGACGAGAGAGGAAGAATTATCTTTATTCTTGATGAGGATGAAACTGGATCAGATTTAACGTGCACAATGGTGACAGCAGAGGATGATAAATTACTGGATCAACTGAAAAAAGAGAAATTAGAAAATGCAAGAGTATTCATGTTTTCAGGTAAACTAATATTACCTACATGTACATGTTATCATTTGTATTTTAGTTTTAATTGCTTCTTTTTGTCTGTTTTTGTTGTTGTTGAGGTATTGACATTGATAATTCTCATTCTGTAACTTGGTTAAGGTCATAAGATTTTTTTAAAGCCACTTAAACCCTTACTTTGGGAGGAAACCACTGACCTTGGGCAGGAAACTGACAAACCTAATGACATACAGTTTGAAAAGTCCTTTTTTTTAAGCATACCTGGCCAAAGGCCATGTGAGTGAATACCATCACTATGCATCCGTCGTCCGTCGTCCATTGTCCATGGTCTGTCGTTGTCCGTCATCCTTTAACAATTTCAAACTTCTCTCCTGAAACCACTGAACTAATTTATCTTAAACTTTGTAGGAATGGTATATGACATGTTGGCAACAAACGATCCTCATTTTGAAATGATCTGATAAAAAACATGGCCACCGTTGCTTAAAATAGAACAGGGGGTAAAACAAAGTTTTTTGCAAATAACTCAAAAACGGTGACTGATATAAAAATTCTGGATGGAGTAAAAGTGGTCAGCATGTCAAGATCTACCTACCCTGAAATTTGGAAGAAATTCCAACAAACCATGTGGGAGTTATTGCCCCTTTTCTTGATTTTTTTCTGCATTTTGCACTTATTTTGTCTTATATCATATAAGGTATTGAAGTTATTTTAATTGCATCTTGTTCAGCTAAGTAAGCTCTACAAAATTGTCCATTGGGTCAAAATTGTCAGATGACCCCTTATAGGGGTTATGGCCCCTTAAATGCCAAAAATAGTGGTTTAAGCTTTGTAGATTGTGAACAATAAAAGATAGGGAAAAGGTTTTCCTTGCTTAAATGTTCAGCTAATTGAGATCTACAAAATTGTCTATTAGGTTGAAATTGTCAGATGACCCCTTTTAGGGGTTATGGCCCCTTAAACTGCAAAAATAGTGGTAGTAGCTGTATAGTATGTGAACGATAGGAGATAGAGAAAAGGTTTTGCTTACTTAAATGTTCAGCTAATTGAGTACTACAAAATTGTCCAATAGGTTGGAATTGTCAGATTACCCATTATAGGAAGTTATGGCCCCCTTAAACCCCCAAAATAGAGGTTTTTGCCTTGTAGATTGTGAACCATTAAAGATAGGGAAAAGGTTTTGCGTGCTTAATGTTCAGCTCATTGAACTCTACAAAATTGTCCATTAGGCCAAAATTGTCAAATGACAATAATAGGAGTTATGGCCCCTTATGGGACTCAAACACGAGCTGAGAGGTGAGCGGTTAGTGATCAATAGTGTGGTATTTAAACCAGCGCCTTAGACCACTTGGCCACTCAGGCCCACAGGTAAAAGAACAAATAATACAATATTGAACATTTCAGGCCTGCAAACATTTTGTATGGAGCACATAATCTCTAAATTAAATTTATTTGATAGGTTCAGAAGATTTAAAGCTAGTAGAGAAGACCTATACTCCAGCTCCACCCTATCTTATATCCAAGGTTAGTTACAGTGATTACTAAGTATGCCCCTGCACCAAAAAGGAGGAAAGAGAAAAGTCTTTAAACATAGGAGTCTGGTTCAATTATCTTTATTTAGCAATCCTTCCTTCTCGGAGCACAATTCAGTGGCACATTCAGATATTTTGCTAAGCGGGATCCAATAACTGACCCAAAAGGGGCACAGGCCTGGTTGTCACACTTCAGTGATTTTCTATATATTCAACCAAAAATTCTTTCAAAAGGGTTGAGCACCCCCCCCCCCAACATGCCATTATAATTAACCTTGTACCCAAATTGGCTGATTCCTGTAACCTCTGTTAATAACTGACGACTTTATGTCAAAATAATCAATGAATTAAGGGTATTGAAAATTGAAGACCAATCAATAATAATAAAAAAGAATTAAAATATTCAGTAGTTTAGAATGGAAAATCAAAGCGCTAAAGCGTTAAAAGGCAAGGGAAATATATAAGCACTAAAATAGCAAATATTTTAAAAGTTAATGAACACTCTAGTCCGGGACTCTAGTCCCCCTCTTTGGCACAGAAGATTATTCAATCTATAACCAATCATATTTCAAATTAAAATCAAATAAACTTTCGGGTGCACATGCATTGTATTGTACACAAATGATATCGATACATAACCCCCTTTGATAAAAATGTCCAGCATGTATTAATAGTGTATTAATTGTGTACTGAATTTATGAATGAATCAGAAATTAACCTACATTAAACCAATGAAATAACAGCAATATTTGAAGGTAGAGTGCACGACCAATCAAGTTACAGATAAATATTCATGTATGTACTTGAACCGATCATTATATAATTCGTTTTGAAAATTGCAAAGGAATTAATAAAACTTGTTGTGTGTGGTTTAAAAATGGAGATCTTGACAGAAAAAAACCACGAAAGCCAGAAGTAACCTTATGACTACATAAGGCAGCTAACGCTTGCCTAAAACTTACTTTGAGAGGATTCATTATATCAATTATATACAGGTTACAATATTTAGAATGATTATCTTCCTTGAAACTTTCTGATTCATGTGAATTTATTTGTTACACTGTGCTTCTACAGGAAAGTGCCAAGATTTTAAGACTTCATGAATCAAAGTGGATGACATGGGCATTACAAACACACAGTGCCTGTTACCACATAATCTCAAGGCCTACAATACAAGAGAAAATCATCACTTCCCATTCCCGAAACTTACTACAATGGTCCAGCAATAAGAACCTTGATAAACAGATGCCATATGTACATGTCTATCTGCCCTCCAATCTGGGAGACGCCAGTCTGAGGTTTCCAAGGGTGACATCTATGTTTAATGATGTGGATGTACACAAACTCTGTTGTATACATGGTAAGTCTGTATATGTTTCAGCGAGCTAAGGGTACAGCAATCATGAGTGGATCAAACTGCCGATGTATATCAATATTAGATTTGTCTAATGTTCGTCTGGATTTCACTAATTCTTTTCTTATTCCAAATCAACAGTTCAAATACTTTTGTGGACCAGTGGTCCACTCATAGGTTTCTAGCCATAAACATGCAAAATATAACTATTTTTTATCTACTGTGGTTTTATTAATATTTGTAGGGTATCAATTTTCGCGATTTTCGTGGATGGCCTTGACCCACAAAATTTGATACCCCACAAAAAGGAAATTTAACATTGATGTATATGCAGCAGTCTTTAGAACCACAAATTTAAGAAACTTTTTGATCAAACCACGAAAATTGGTACCCACGAAAATAAATGAATCAACAGTATTTTAATAAAAAGCCATTTTAATTTTGACATCACATTTGATTGAATACTGAAATGAAGGAGTCGGGTCATAAAGACCATTAAACAGCCCATTTACTTTTTCAAACGACCTTTACTCTTTATGGAACGTCTCATGAATTCAGTCTATAGTTAGACCCTGCAAACTCTTCATACTCTGACTCAAGTCTACTGTTGCTGGCACCCCTTCCATTCTTTTGCAATAAGAACAATTTTGACATGCCTTAATTCAATGGAAATATGAAATGGTCTCCCTTTAAAAACATTAACACAATAAAGTCCTCAATATGACAAGTGGTCGCTGGTTGCTGTCTTGCATTGGCCCAAGATTATAAATATAATACATAAGATTCAATACCAATCCCAAATTATCAGCAAAAGACCCATTTCTGGACATAGAACAATTAACTAGCTTATAAATATTTCATACTTAATTGAATAGTTTAAGATAACACGTTAGTTACCTGTTTACATTTATGTTTTCTTTTCAGATGATAAAAGTTACCTGCCGAAGGGTGGTGCTTTCCTCAAGGTAATCCGGTTTCCTCAACGGTCAGGTGCGTCAATCAAACTGAACACAGTTTATGATTCTGAACTTATTCAAGCAGTTCATGTACAAGGTAAATTATTTATTAGATTTTTATTGACTGTCAATATAGAAAAACTTAAAGAACACGACAAAAATTTCTGTGTTAGAACATTATTTAATGACTACTATATTTTTTCGGCCTTTGAAGAAATAACATCAATCATGTTGTTCACACTCAATAACCCGTGTTGCAGATTTATTTGAAGTGTGCACCATGGGGCATTGAGGTTATTCTAAATGTTTATGAAAGTATATTAAGTAAGAAATTTAAAAGAAATAATGATGACGTCATGGTCGATTGGCTCATAGGCCAAAGTGTTTCAGCCAATCACAAAGCTTGTTTCATCTAAAATTGATTTATAGGGAGATGTTCATAAAAAAAGATTGATTGTACTCCTAAAACATTCAGGGGACAAAGTTTTTCCCAATTTAGAGATAAAACAGTCAAAGTTTACTTATAGTGACCTGCTGCAAGTCTCGTTTCTTCTTCAGATGAGGATTCCCAGAAAACTTTTAAACTAAACCAGCCTAGACAGACATCCATCCATTTCATGGACTTCCCTGGTACACAGCCCAGCTCCCCAGTACCAGTAGACTACAGCTATGGGAATATGTACCAAGCCTGGAATTATATAGCACTCTTGGCACACAGGGTAAAGCATTAATAAAGTGAAAACTGTCAGAACCTTACCCCATTGGGACTGAAGAATTTATTTAGTGTAGACGGGTGTTTTATTTATAAAGGTTTAGAAATGTGTACAGACATTTTGAAATGTGGTGGACCTGCCCTTTTGTCAAGCAGAATTTGCTGAGGTCCAGAAATAAAAAAAAAAAAACATGGATAAATGGACAAAAACTGATTTATAGCTTGAGGTCCGGCAAAACCTCTGTGTGTAGAAATCAAAAACAAGTATCATATTCTCTTCAGGAAAAATAATAAGCTTTTGATTAGATTTTATCAAAGACAGATGTAAAAGATGGCTTTTATATTAAGAAAAAGTATAGAAAAAATACAAATGACAACAAAGTTTCAGACAATAAATTTTGCTACGCCTGACGCGCACTAATCATTTTCAAATATGTTTGATCAGATTTTACTACATTGTGTAATGTTACATTGCCTTTTTCAGCTGAAACTACCTTCTATGGGTGTTCTGAAGGAGAGGACAGGATTTCTTAAAAGTATCACTAATGAACAGGTTGTTAAAGTTGTCAATTTCTCTTGATTTATTTCACAGAAAAAATTAAGTCAAAAATGAAGTAACATATTATATTTCTCAACTCAGTAGCAATCATGTATGTAATGTAACTTTTATTAATTGATGGTGCAAAAGAAGCAAAGGTGTACCAAAGGGGTAATCAGTATCATAAAACCGTAAAGACAAAGACAAAACCGGCAGACAAAAAATCATCACAACAAAACAAACCACATAACAACATAAAACACACACACATAACAACAAAACTTATTCAGCAACGCAAACTCAATTCGAAACCAGAGTGAACTCAGGTGCTCCGAAAGAGTAAGCAGTTCCTGCTTGCTATAGCACACAAAAACTACCCTATAGTAGGTTATTCATGAGGTTACTAAAATTTGATTACTGTAACATACATTTTATATATGTTACGGTGCACTATTTACATTATTTCAATTTTTATTGCTTATTTCATATTGTATAAATGTGTAAAGAAAAAGGTTTGAAAATCTACTTAAAATGCATTACACCTTTCTTGACTTTTTAAAGTACCATAAATGCTTGCCTTTAAAAATGGTGAGGTTAAGGATGCTCGCTGGTGTTGTTTTTGGTATTTCTGTCATTTTTTCGGAATCCTCTAGATTTTACCATCAAAATAGGGTTAAAATTTTTGCCCACGGACCCCCTATTTTCTTGTTATTAATGTCTTTAATATGTCCTAGAGAGATAATAGACAAAGTTTTATCAAATCCTATTTATTCTGTCATGGGTTTTAACAGCTAAAAAGTGCTAATGCTATACCTATGAAAAAGTCAGAGAAAACCTTTTCCCGCCAAATCTTTGACGTTGATTATCTTGAAAACGAGGTCTCGAATCTATCAAAATTTTTTTCTTATGTTTTACCTTTTACTATTATCTTTTCATTTAAGGCATCAAATTTGAAACCTATTTATTTTCAATAATAGTAGCGAACATCCTTAAAATTGAATCAAGGTTTTTAAGTTCCAATGGTGTTCTTGTAGATAGAGACATTACTTTACCAGTTGCTTCAGTCCTATGCTTCACTATGTGGAATCTATGCCACACAACATGGTGGCTTGTCCAATCAGGTGGCTCCCTCTGATCTTGTAGACTGGGTTGCTGAGCTGTTCAGTGATGGAACAACTATCAAGGATATTAACGAAGAAATCCAGACAGAGGATAAAGGTTTTGTGAAAATCGGTGACATTTTGGCGTGTAAAGGTCATGCAATGGCCAGGGCAGATCATATCCAGCTACCAAAATACTCCCTGGATTTGGGACTCTATAAGCCTTACAATACCATTGTAGATACTATAAGAGTGCAGAGCCAGAGTCTCAGTACACCTGTACCTAAAGACTTGTTTGAAGTGTTTAGAAACTTGAGAATCATGTCCATAGTTGATATAGATCTGAAGGATGTCCAGTTCCCTCAGGGTATCGCCTCTTGTAAATCCTTAGAAGTTATCATATGGAGCAACATTAAAAACTTAACAAAGCTACCAAACGATTTACTGTGTGGACCCAACTTGACAACTGTCTACATCCACCACTGCCCTGTGACAACACTGGATCTAAAATGGCCGAAAAATAGTAAAATGACCTCCTTGACCTTGAAAGGTCTTTTGATTGATTCTATACCAGCTAGTATAGGGAACCTGGAAGGACTGAAAGAGTTGAATCTGAATTATAACCCACTTACAACTTTACCTCAAGAAGTTGACAAACTTGTGAAGCTGAAGCATCTTAGTGTCAAAGGTATAAAGTTATACTGATTCTTAGGTCTGGTCTTGTTTAGATAATACATGTACTGAATTTTAATTCTTCTTATCTCAGTCATCTTTGTGCTGGCTTGCACATATTAGGCTTCCACCAGAGGCCTCAAGTATGCTCTATCTTGAGCCCATGTTTTAAGCTGTCCCCAAACCCATTCTTGTTTTTTTCATTTCTCTCTCTATTGATCTTCCCTCTGTTTCTTTTGGGCTTTCTTAGATTATATTTAATATTTTGAAAGCATCAATATTTTTTCATAGAAGTAATAAGTTTCTTTTCATAAATTTCAATAAATAGTTTTTCCTTAATACAAATGTACATGTATACTAAAAAATTCTTTAAGCAATAAGCTAATTTAAAAACAGGTAATTTTTAAAAATATCTTTGTTAAAAACCATGGTAATGCCAAAGTATATGTATTGCAATTGTAAAATAGCAGTAGTCCATTGATGAAAAATTTATAATTTGAAGGCTATTTATAGGTATACCATTGATACATCTAGATGGAAATGCTGAACAGTTATCAAAAGTCATGTACAACAACTGGCATAAGGAAAACCCATATATTATGAACTACCTGCAGAAATCGGTAAAATAACCAACATTTTAATAATTCCAAATGATGGAATTGTGTTTATAAGTTTGTTGAGTCTGTGTTTCTTTAAGAATTTTCATATCTTAAATACTCAAGTTTCATTTAGAAACTACCTTACATGGTTGAAAGAATATTATGCCCATTTTTTTTTTCCCCGGCCGCAACACGGAGCGGGGACATAGAAATGCCAGTGTTTGTCTGTGCGTCACATATTTTTCTGCTCTTATTTTAGATATTATTCAGGGGCAATAATTGTATGTTTTCCAATTTACCAGGTAGTATTCAATATGAAGCAGGGGTTTCCTGTTGTGAGCTTGCTCACAGTATTCCTTGTTTTCAACTGACTTATCTATTGTAGAGTGTAGCCAAGCTATTTTCTACTCATGATGAGAACAGCACAGATTTACTGGAGAAGATGGAGCTTGTTAAACTCAATACTCATCTGCTCTTTAACATACCTCGCATAGGTTTGAAATCAGCAGGTAAAGATAGAGACAGTTAAAATGACCTTTTCTATAATTTTCCATAGGTATTTCTTTGCTTTTCTATATTTGTTTCCAGTGCAATGAAGTTACAGAGGGAAAAATGTTTTTGACTGGTCCGTCTGTCTGTGATCACAACTCCTCTAAAACTACTAAACAGAATTTAAGGAAACTTGGTATGCAAGAAATACATCATATTTAGCAGTGCATATAACTAGGATTTTTGATCTGCAAAATTGTGTGGGAGTTATGGCCCTTTAAAATTTAACCATCTTCATGCGGGAGAGACATATATGTATTAATCTGTGCACTGCGGGTGGGACATATATGTCCCTATCGTTTACTCAGTGGGAAGGACATAAATGGCCCCTTTACAAAATATAAAAGGTGTGATTTCTTCAATGTTTTTGATAAAATCACTTATTTATAAGCAAAAATGATGCATTATTTGACATCAGTGGTTTTGTAAAAATCAAAAATATTTGTTTTGCACGTGTGAAAAAATAAAATGTCACTATTAAAATGTGTTACAATGACATCACATTTTATTTTTAACACTTTTGGTAACATTTCATGATTCAGTTCCCACACCAAGAGGGTTAAGTCAGATCTGCTGTATTACACAGTGATTGAATATCATTTTAGAACTCAAATTTTAAAATTTCATACGTTGAATATTTTTTGCTGACAGGGCCCTTCTTGACACTATTAGTATTCTAGTTGTATTTGAACATAGGCCTAAGAAAAACAACTACACGTAGTAGCATATATCAAGCAAGGGATTGATTAAGTAATATTTAAGAGACCTCCTATAAACATAAAACAGTGATCAAAATATGACAAATATTTAACCTAACAAGTACTGTACTCCTAAGGTATTGTATTCTCTTACTTCTGTGGATTCATTTCTTTTCGTGGGTACTAATTTTCATTGTGTAATAAAAAAAGGGTCAGTTTGTGCATTCTTAAATTCGTGGTTCTGCCGTCTGCAGCATACAGATCAATGTTAAATTTCCTTTTAATGAGGTATCAAATTTCGTGGGTCCAGTCCACACACGAAAACCATGAAACCATGATACCCCACAAATAATAATTAAACAACAGTATCTACCTATTTAAGCTCACAAAGTTTTTAGAGGAATAGGCTATGAAATTTGAAGTGACACTTTGGTTTTTTTATGGCTTTAAGAACTTTTGATGAATCTCGATCACTAACTTTGGAGTATGCCTAACGTCTAGTTTTGGTTTAGCTGACAAAGACTTTGGAGGAATAGGCTATATAATTTGAAGTGTCACTTTGGTATTTTTGTGACTTAAAGAACTTTGCTTACTCTCTGTCACTTACCTTGGAGTATGTTTAATTTACGGACAAGTTTCGTTTCAGCTGACAAAGACTATGGGGGAATACCACAGGGTATATTCAGACTGAAGAATCTGGAGACATTAGATTTGTCCTACACAGCCATAACATGTATACCTAGAGCTGCCAGAGAAATCGTCAATCTACAGACCCTACATATAGAACATTGTCCTCTACTAGAGAGTATTGATAGCAATGTGGGACTGCTACCTAATATTAAAGGTAAATGCAGATCCTTATGTAGGTAAAACATGTATAAAGTATTATAAATATACAGGTAGTATCATTTTATTTACAACTTCAAATTAAGATCTTGTTTTAAACTTGTGAATCCTAAATAAATAACAGCATAGATATTTTCATAGATTTTTTCATAGATTTTCTAGTGGCAAAAATGTTCTAGGACTTTTCTTAAAATGCATGTATTAAACAATCTCATCTTGTTTTTTTTGATGATGTAGTCATCAAATTGAATTACCGACTTGAGAAACTGTTGGTAAAATATGTACTGAAATTGAAGAACAGATTTTGTTTTAATGATTATTTAACCTTTTTGATTATCGACATTTCAGCTATTAACCTGCATGGTTGTCCCTCGCTAGACAGTCCTCCCCAGGACATTGTAGGACGTGGATTTCAAGCTGTCGTCTCGTATTTACAGAAAATGGAAGGTGGATTTACTGAGTGTCACAGAACAAAACTCATGTTCATTGGCTTAGGACAAGCTGGAAAGACAACGTTAGTATTAAAGTTATTATCTGGGAGATGATGCTACATTGTTTTTAAACAAAAAAGCAGCCTGCTCATGTTGAGCATTATAATAATTAAGATTATCAGTAATAATATGCTCAAGATCCTCTGGGTACTATGGTGTCCTACAAATTGACTGTTCTATGCAATTTATGTGTGTATCCTTTTGTGAACTGGCTCCCAGGTTAAAACTTGTTTCCCGACTTAGTGAAAATAATTATGTTAAAAAAAAATTGAATAGTTTTAGACTGGACTCATCACAAAACAGTCAAGAAATGCTTGGTAAATCTCACATTTCTACCAGTTTTTAAGACTTAACCAAATACTATATTTTTTGTCATTGACTATATGTACTATATATATATTAAGATTACAACTTGATTACAGATTGCTGAAGGCTTTACAGAGCTCTAACAAGAAGTATAGTGGTGGTGTATCAAGACTGACTGATGGTATAGAGATCAAGGAGTGGGACGTCCCAGTCACTCACATGGGGGAACAGTTCCAGATCAAGTATAGTTGCTGGGACTTTGCCGGACAGACAGTGTATTATAATACACATCAGGTATGGTTGTCTTCAGATCTACAGTAAAATAAATATCATTCGATGTAAAATTTGCTAAAGTATACAGAACTAAAAATTTGTTATTTCAATTACCATAAGGGCTATTCCAGAATTAATCCTATGGGAGAGGGGGCTGTCTGAGGCACTTTGGATAAAATATAATATGGGTTGTTAGTTTTAGATATTTTTCCAATGCAATATAAAGGAAACTCATATTAAAGAAACTGTGCTTGGTTGGAGTACTGTGGTTTCATTATTATTCGTGGGGTATCAATTATGTCTCCCCTTCCCAGAAGGGGGAGACATGTTGTTTTTGTGTCAGTTCTTCTTCTTCTTCTTCGTCAGGGCCTTAACTTTTTAGCTCACCTGGCCAAAGGCCATGTGAGCTATTGCCATCACTTGGCGTCCGTCGTCGTCATAGTCGTCGTCGTCGTCGTTAACTTTTCTTCAAACTTCTTCTCCTCTGAAACCGCTGCACAGATTCTAACCAAATTTGGTCTGGTGGTACTTTAGGGTATCCTCCACAGAACTGATGTGGGGATTTTTGATTCGTCGAAAAAAATGGCCGCCATTGCTAAAAATAGACCAGGGGGGTCAGACTACTGTTTTTGGCTTGTAAATCAAATCGTATAAGAGATAGATGAAATCTGATGCCACACTACTGCTTCAGCATCAAAAGCTCTACAAAAGTCTGCATTGAGTCGAAGTTGACAGATGACCCCTTATGGGAGTTACGGCCCCTTAAAGGTGAAAAATAGCATTTTTTCATGTTTTTGGCCTATAGAATGAAAACTATTGCAGATAGAGAGAAGCTGTTGCTCGCTTAAATGTTCAGCTTATTTAGCTCTACAAAAGTCTCCATTAGGTCAAAGTTTTCAGATGACCCCTTATAGGGGTTATGGCCCCTTAAAGGCAAAAAATAGAGTTTTTATACGATCGCAAAAAATTTGCAGACGTATATTGGTATGATGCTGTCGTCGTCGTCGTTGTCGTCCTCGTTGTCGTCGTCGTCGTCGTCTGGGGACATTTGGTTTCCGTGGGATAACTTGAGAAAATATTGAACAATTGTTATGAAATTTTTATATGTTGTTTGTAACCACTAGAGGAAGGTTCCTATCGAATTTGGGGTTGGTTGCCCTTACCGTTTTGGAAAAAAGGGCCAAAAGGGGCTAATACGGGTGTATTGACAAAACTGTTGTAAAATGTTTATTATTCATTTGATTTTGAAAATTGTTTTTTTATTGAATGCCTTATTCAATTCTGTCAACAAAATGTGTCAATGGTTTTGATGTATATTGAACCGTTACATTGCTACAGGGGGCCAAAGACAGGCCACACCCAAAAAATCAACTTTTTTATTTGTGGTCCGATTTTCAAAATCTTTTTTTCTTTGGAATCCTTTTGGAAATCCCTGCCTGCATTTTTCAATCAGATTTGAAATATCTCTTACTGTTTTTGAGATATAAGGGGTTGAAGGGGCAAAAAACGCCATTTTTAAAAGTTGGTCAAGGCAAATGGTTTTACACAAGAAATTTAGCTGTAGTGGGCCAGCCAATTGTTATGAAGTTTAAATATGATGATTATATACACTGAAGGAAGCTTTTTATTGCATTTTGTGGTCCTAATCTTTTTTAGCTCACCTTGCCAAAGGCAATGTGAGCTTTTGTCATCACTTGGCGTCCGTCGTCCGTCGTCCGTCGTCTGTCGTCCGTCGTCTGTCGTCCGTCGTTCAACTTTTCAAAAATCTTCTTCTCTGAAACCGCTTGGCCAAATGTAATGAAACTTGGTAGGGTTGTTCTGTGGTATGTCCTCTACAAAACTATCGTTCGAAATTTTGATTCGACAAAAAACATGGCCGCCATGGCTAAAAATAGAACATAGGGGTAAATTGCAGTTTTTTGCAAATTACTCAAAAACCGTAACAGATATAAAAATTCTGGCATAGGGTAAAAGTGATCAGCACCTCAAGATCTACCTGCCTAGAAATTTTCAAGAAGATCCAACAACCGATGTAGGAGTTATTGCCCTTTTTCTGGATTTTTTTCAAAAAAATTACTTATTTAGCCCTATATCTTGAAAACTATACAAGATATTTCAAAAATTTAAATTGCATATGACTAAGCACAACAAGATCTACAAAAGTCGTAACAGAGTCAAAGTTGTAGGATCGTTCCTTTAGGAGTTATACCCCTTGGATTGTAAAAATTGACCATTTTCACAGTTTTTTGTTCAACTTTTCAAAAATCTTTTCCTCTGAAACGGCTTAGTCAAATGAAATGAAACTTGGTAGGGTTGTTCAGTAGTATGTGGTCTACAAAATAATCGTTGGAAATTTTGATTCGACAAAAAACATGGCCGCCATGGCTAAAAATAGAACATAAGGGTAAGTTGCAGTGTTTTGCAAATTACTCAAAAATGGTAACAGATATTAAAATTCTATTTGGAAAATAATGATCAGCACATAAAGATCTACCTGCCCTCAAGTTTTGAAGAAGATCTTACAATGGTTGTAGGAGTTATTGCCCTTTTTCTTGTTTTTTTTCAAATTTTGCTCTTTTAAGACTTATATCTTGAAAACAATACAAGATATTTGAAAAATTTAAATTGCATATGGTTAAGCACATAAAGATCTAAAAATTATGTAATGGGGTCAAAGTTGTAAGACCTTTCTTGATAGGAGTTGTTTCCCTTAGAACATTAAAATTGATAATTCCACAGAGTAGCAGTCCTTTGTTAAAATATCCAGCATATAAGTATCATCGAATACAAGGTGAGCGATTCAGGCTCCTGGGAGCCTCTAGTTTAAAAAAGGGCCAAAAGGGGCTTAATCGTGTCAAAAATGTCAATGAATATAGAAATAATTTTTTTTTCTATTAAATGTTATTGTAAATATATGTGTGTCAAATATGCATTTTAAAGTCCACCATAGGTTGCATGTGAAAAAAAGCTTTGTAAGTCCACCATGGGCTGCATGTGACCAAAGCAATAGACTATCCATATTGGGCCTCCTATGTACAGGGTTCAACTTGTTGCGGTCGTATCATGCTGCGCTTGGCGTAGCTTTTTATTGGCCTATAGAATGAAAATTATTGCAGATAGAGAAAAGCTGTTGCTTGCTTTGAAAATGTTCAGCTTGTTTAGCTCTACACAAGCCTCCATAGGGTCGAAGTTGTCAGATGACCCCTTATAGGGGTTACAGCCCCTTAAAGGCAAAAAATAGTGTTTTTGGCCTATAGAATGAAAACTATTGCAGATAGAGAAAAGCTGTTGCTTGCCTACATGTTCAGCTCATTTAGCTCTTCAAAAGTCTCCATAGGGTCAAAGTTGTCAGATGACCCCTCATAGGGGTTATGGCCCCTTAAAGGCAAAAAATAGAGTTTTTGTCCTATAGAATGAAAACTATTGCAGATAAAGAAAAGCTGTTGCTTGCTTAAATGTTCAGCTCATTTAGCTCTACACAAGTCTCCATATGGTCAAAGTTGTCAGATGACCCCTTATAGGGGTTACAGCCCCTTAAAGACAAAAAATAGTGTTTTTGGCCTATGGAATGAAAACTTTTGCAGATAGAGAAAAGATGTTGTTTGCTTAAATGTTCAGCTTAATTAGCTCTACAAAAGTCTTTTTAGGGTCGAAGTTGTCAGATGACCCCTTTAAGGGATTACAGCCCTTTAAAGGTGAAAAATAGTGTTTTTTGCTTTGGAATGAAAACTATTGCAGATAGAGAAAAGCTTTTTATTGCTTAAACATTCAGCTCATTTAGCTATACAAAAGTCTTCAAAGGGTTGACATTAAGACCAGGTGAGGGATTCAGGCTCCTGGGAGCCTCTTGTTTATCCTTTGAGATAGGGCTTTGATATTTGGTATGTAGATGTATCACCATGAGACGATGTGTCGCATACCAGAATGACCTTCATATGACCTTGACCTTTGATCTCAAGGTCAAATTAATGCTAATTTTACATGCAAAGTGTGTCCGGGTCATAACTTTGTTATCCTTTGATATGGGGCTTTGATATTTGGCATATGGATGTATCAGCATGAGACAATGTGCCACGTACTAGAATGACCTTCATATGACCTTGAACTTTGACTTCAAGGTCAAATCAATGCTTATTTTACATGCAAAGTTAGTCAGGGTCATAACTGTTTTGTTCTTTGACATAGGGCTTTTATATTTGACATGTGGATGTTTCACTATGATACAATGTGTCCTCTACCAAAATAACCTAGACCTTTGACCTGAAGGTCAACTCGATGCTAATTCTATATCCAAAGTAAGTCAGAGCCATAAATTTTTTGTTCTTTGACATTGGGCTTTGATATTTGACATGTAGATGTATCATCATGAGAAGATGTTTTGTATACCAGAATGACCTTCATATGACCTGACCTTTGACCTCAATGTCAAAATAATTCTAATTTTACATGCAAAGTAAGTCAGGGTCATAACTTTTTAGCTCACCTGACCCGAAGGGTCATGTGAGCTATTGTCATCACTTGGCGTCCGTCGTCCGTCCGTAAACTTTTTAAAACGTTAACTCCTCTGACACCATAAGTCCAATTGAAACCAAACTTGGTATAGTTGTTCATTAGCATTCGGTGCTTAGAACTGATGTGGGGATTTTTGATTCGTTGTAAAACATGGCAGCCGTGGCTAAAAATAGAACATAGGGGTAAAATGCAGTTTTTTGCAAATAACTCAAAAACGGTGACAGATATCAAAATTCTGGCGGAGGGTAAAAGTGATCAGCATCTCAAGATCTACCTACCCTGAAATTTTGAAGAAAATCCAACAACCCATGTTGGAGTTATTGCCCTTTTTGTGGATTTTTTGCAAATTTTGCACCTGTTTAGCTCAATATCTTGAAAACTATACAAGATATTTGAGAAATTTAAATTGCATATTGTTGAGCACATCAAGATCTACAAAATATGTAATAGGGTCAACGTTGTAAAACCTTTCCTTTTAGGAGTTATTGCCCTTAGAACGTCTAAATTGAGCATTTTAACAGCATTTCCTCATTACATTGAAAAGGTTAACTCATCTGACACTTAAAGTCCAATTGGAACCAAACTTTGTATAGTTGTTTATTAGCATTAGGTGTATAGAACTGATGTGGGGATTTTTGATTGGTTGTAAAACATGGCCGCTGTGGCTAAAAATAGAACATTAGGTTAAACTGCATTTTTTTGCTAATAACTCAAAAAGGGTGACAGATTTTTGAATTTTAATTGAGATCAAAGTGATCAGCAACTTAAGATCCATCATATTGTCAGATGGTCCCCTTATTTAACTTATAACCCTCTCAATGTCAAATAGATTTTCCCTAATAGCCTTTACTTCAGGCACATATGTCAGGTGAGCAATTCAGGCTCCTGGGAGCCTCTTGTTTGTTTTTTGACATAGGACTTTAATATTTGACATGTGGATGTATCACAATGAGACAATGTGTTGGTACCAGAATGACCTTCATATGACCTTGACCTTTGACTTCAAGATCAAATTAATGCTAATTTTACATGTAAACCTGTCTGGGCCATAACTTTTTAGCTCACCTGGACCGAAGGTCCATGTGAGCTATTGCCATCACTTGGCGTCCGTCGTCGTCTGTCGTCTGTCGTCGTCTGTTAATAATTTTCAAAAATCTTCTCCTCTGAAACTACTGAACAGAATTTAATGAAACTTGGTATGAATGATCCTTAGGGTGTCCTGCACCAAACTTGTGTTTCGATTTTTGATCCCCCAAAAAACATGGCCACCGTTACTAAAAATAGACCAGGGGGGTCAGACTACTGTTTTTGGCTTGTAAATCAAAAAGTATAAGAGATAGATGAAATCTGATGCCACCCTACTGCTTCAGGATCAAAAGTTCTACGGAAGTCTCCATTTGGTCGAAGTTGTCATGATCCCTTACAGGGGTTACAGCCCTTTAAAGGTGAAAAATAGCGGTTTTTCATGATTTTGGCTTATAGAATGAAAACTATTGCAGATAGAGAAAAGCTGTTGCTTGCTTAAATGTTCAGCTCATTTAGCTCTACAAAAGTCTCCATAGGGTCAAAGTTGTCAGATGACCCCTTATAGGGGTTACAGCCCCTTAAAGGCGAAAAATAGTGTTTTTGGCCTATAGAATGAAAACTATTGCAAATAGAGAAAAGCTGTTGCTTGCTTAAATGTTCAGCTCATTTAGCTCTACAAAAGTCTTCATAGGGTCAAAGTTGTCAGATGACCCCTTATAGGGGTTACAGCCCCTTAAAGGCGAAAAATAGTGTTTTTGGCCTATAGAATGAAAACTATTGCAGATAGAGAAAAGCTGTTGCTTACTTAAATGTTCAGCTCATTAAGCTCTATAAAAGTCTTCATAGGGTCGAAGTTGTTAGATGACCCCTTATAGGGGTTACAGCCCCTTAAAGGTGAAAAATCGTTTTTTTGGCCTATAGAATGAAAACTATTGCAGATAGAGAAAAGCTGTTGCTTGCTTAAATGTTCAGCTCATTAAGCTCTATAAAAGTCTTCATAGAGTCGAGGTTGTTAGATGACCCCTTATAGGGGTTACATCCCCTTAAAGGTGAAAAATCGGTTTTTTGGCCTATAGAATGAAAATTATTGCAGATAGAGAAAAGCTGTTGCTTGCTTAAATGTTCAGCTAATTAAGCTCTACAAAAGTCTTCATAGGGTCGAAGATGTCAGATGACCCCTTATAGGGGTTACAGCCCCTTAAAGGCGAAAAATAGTGTTTTTGGCCTATAGAATGAAAACTATTGCAAATAGAGAAAAGCTGTTGCTTGCTTAAATGTTCAGCTCATTTAGCTCTACAAAAGTCTTCATAGGGTCAAAGTTGTCAGATGACCCCTTATAGGGGTTACAGCCCCTTAAAGGTGAAAAATCGTTTTTTTGGCCTATAGAATGAAAACTATTGCAGATAGAGAAAAGCTGTTGCTTGCTTAAATGTTCAGCTAATTAAGCTCTACAAAAGTCTTCATAGGGTCGAAGATGTCAGATGACCCCTTATAGGGGTTACAGCCCCTTAAAGGCGAAAAATAGTGTTTTTGGCCTATAGAATGAAAACTATTGCAAATAGAGAAAAGCTGTTGCTTGCTTAAATGTTCAGCTCATTTAGCTCTACAAAAGTCTTCATAGGGTCAAAGTTGTCAGATGACCCCTTATAGGGGTTACAGCCCCTAAATTTACGTGTTTTCATGTTTTTGGCTTATATAATGAAAACTATAGCAGATAAAGAAAAGTGGTTGCTTGCTTAAATGTTCAGTTCATTAAGCTCTTAACAAAAGTCTCTATAGAGTAAAAGTGTTCAGATGGCCCTTAATATAAATAACATTTTGCACATTTTTGGCCTACAGAATATAAACTATTGCTGAAAGAGAAAAGCTGTTGCTTGCTTAAATGTTCAGCTTATTTAGCTCTACAAAGTTCTTTATAGGGTTGACATCAAGACCAGGTGAGCGATTCAGGCTCCTGGGAGCCTCTTGTTTGTTCTTTGACATAGGGCTTTAATATTTGACATGTAGATGTATTACCCTGAGAAGATGTGTTGTGTGGCAGAATGACCTTCATATGACCTTTACCTTTGATCTCAAGGTCAAATTAATGATAATTTTACGTGCAAAGTGGGTCCTGGTCATAACATTTTATCCTTTGACTTAGGGCTTTGATATTTGGCATGTGGATGTTTCACCATGAGACAATGTGTTGCGGACCAGAATGGTCTTCATATAAGCTTGACCTTTGACATCAAGATCTAATAAATGCTAATTTACTATTTTATTAACATAATGGTGTGTCATCATATGAAACATGTTTCGCCAACCTTAATGACCTCGACCTGTGACTTCAAAGTCAAATACATGCTAATTTTACATGCAAAACCTTCCAGGCCATTACTTATTTATCCTTTGACATAGGGCTTTAGAATGTAGATCCATCATTATTAAGCAATTTTTTTGTACAATGTATGTCATTGTGAATTTGACTTCTGACCTCAAAATGTTATTTTGGCAAATTTAGGAAGGGGAGACATCCGTTTTAGTGCGCTAAAACAGTTTTTCCTAGTTTTCGTTGTTTTTGTGGGAAGCCTAAATCCACGAATTTTGATACCCAAGGAAACAGAAATTTAACATTGATCTGTATGCTGAAGTCATCAGAACCACGAAATTAAGAATCCACTAACTGATCCTTTTTCAGCAAACCATGATAATTGGTACCCACAAAAATAAATGAATCCACAGTAAATAAAAAGTATCCTCTGACCCCCTCATGCAATTAATTCTGGAATAGTCCATAGCAATTAATAAAGGATAAAGTACTGAATGGTAATAGCAATAAATGAATTTTAAATTTGAATTTTAATATCAATAAATAAAATATAAATTATTTTGTTGTGCTGCTACATTGTTTATTTAAATTGAAATTTCCATAAAAACTTGGCCAAATGTTGTTTATATAGTTTTGCAATTACAATATACCAAGAATGAAACTGAAATGAAAACTGCATAAATAGTTTGATAATGACCAAGATTAAATCTGCCTGAGTATGCTTTATAAAATACATTGATGTTTGCACACCTATTCACCTTAAAACCTGAAAAGAATACACAGATAAACTGCACCCGAGTATAAAGCGCCCCCTTAACTTTACAGTAAATAGATAGCGGCTTATACACAGGAAAATACGGTATGTATTTTATAAAATATTTCTAATTTCAGTTTTTCTTGTCCAAGCAAGCTGTTTACATGTTGCTATGGAACATGAGGATGGGCTTTGAGCATGCTGGTTTAGATTTCTGGCTGAGTTCTATTGTATGTCATTGTCCAGATACTCCTGTGATTGTCGTAGGCACCCAGCTAGATCAGGTATTGTATATTTGACACTAGAGAGAGAACAGAGGTTTTAGATATAAGGTTATATTTGGTATTAGGTGGATTTGAGCATCCTGGGTAAGATTTCTGGCTGAGTTCTATTGTATGTCATTGTCCAGATACACCTGTGATAGTTGTAGGCACCCAGCTAGATCAGGTACTATTATATATAAATATACCTGAGATTAAGGAAAAAGAGTTTGAGGTCCCAGGCTTTATCTGATATTATGGTGATTTGTTGAGCATGCTGGTTTGATTGAGGTCTGATTGCTGTAAGGACCAAGTAACATCAGATTCTTAATTTTTTTTATCGATCTTAAGAAAAGTTCTAGTTTGTGTTTTAAAGACACTCCTAGGCCAGTGAGAGTTGTAGCACCTCAGCTAAATTCGTACATATTAAGGCAAAAAAAAAAGCACAAACTCACTACAAACGTAGCTAAAACATGTTCCTATAGGGCAGCTAGAAATATATGTTTTCTTTTGTCTCGCCTGCGACTTAAGTCGCTGAAGCGAAACATATTACTATCCGCTGGCGGTGGCGGCGTAAACTTTTTTGTAAGACTTTTTTGGAAAATGAATAACAAGAAAAGTATAATAGCTAGGCATCTGATATTTGGTTTACAGACAGTTGGGGTTATGGCCTACGCAACTGGCTCCATGCCGTTTGACCCTGACCCCAATTCATGGTTCAGCGACTCTGTGAACTTAGATGTTTTTTTGGGCCCAAAAAACCCCTTTGTAAGACTTTTGTGGAAAATTAATTAAGTGAAAAGTATAATCGCTAGGCATCTGATATCTGGTATACAGACAGTTGGGGTTAGGTTCTACTAGCCCAATGCTGTTTGACCCTGACCCTAATTTCATGGTTTAGTGACTCTGTGGACTTAGATGATTTTTGGGACAAAAAAATCTCTTTGTAAGACTTTTATGGAAAATGAACTGAGTGAAAAGTATAATCACTAGGCATCTGATATCTGGTATACACACACTTAGGGTTATGGTCTACGCAACTGGCCCCATGCCATTTGACCCTGACCCAAATTTTCATGGTTCAGTGACTCTGTGGACTTAGATGGTTTTTAGGGTAAAAAAAACTTTTTGTTAGACTTTTGTGGAAAATGAATTAAGTGAAAAGTATTATAGCTTAGCATCTGGTATCTGGTATACAGACACCTGGATTTATGGTCCATGCAACTAACACCATGTCCTGTGACCTTGACACAATTTTTATGGTTCAGTGGTTCTGTGGACTTGGAAAATTTTTTGGGACAATTAAAACTTTTGTGGAAAAATAATTAAATGAAAAGTATAATAGCTAGGCATCTGATATTTGGTATACAGACCCTTTGGATTATGGTATACACAACTAATGTCACCATGTAATGTGACCTTGACCCCATTTTCATGGTTGGACTTTGTGAATGTCGGTCTTTTTTAATTGTTTCTCAACTATGGTATCTAGAACATTTCAGACATTCCTGTGAGTTTTTGTGATGGTTTAATGGAATTCTGTCACCTGTCACATGACCTTGACCTTAACTTTTCTGAAGACCAAGCTAGACCTTCAATGAGTTCTGTGATGGTGCCAACAGGCGAGACATACTTTAGTGTCAACTCTTGTTTAATTTAGAAATTTAAATCCGCTATAGTTCATTTCTTATGGCCCACTTAAGTTGGGGACCATACAGGTTTTATATTTGTGCATTAATATCCATAAGGTAGGGTCATGACCCAGTTACAGCTCTGTGACACAAGTGAGGTAGGGTCATGACCCGGTTATGGCCATGTGACACAAGTGACCTTTCATCGAGTTAAAAAAGATGAATCACTGGGCCAATTAACCAATAGAATTACAACTTTTTAAATTTGATAATAATATACACGGTAAATGTAACTACATGTTTAACAAGATGAACACACTGCAACAAATATTATGCACTCCAACAAAGAAGTAGAGCCACGAAGGCCTCAAATGGGCCCAAAAATTCAACTTTGATATACATGCTTGTAATTGCTGGTTTGATGTTTATTAGACTTCATATTTCATAAAATGCTATATCTCTTTGTTCAATTCTTTATCAAAAAGGAGAGCAGTGAGCTCAAAATCAGTCCATTTTGTAAAAAATCTTGCTAATTGACATTTTACCTTGATTTACATGTATAAATCGCCGAATATGAAAATGGTCACACTCGTCGACCAAAATTATTTTGTGATAGAAATTTGTATTTTTATGTAATAAATTGATTATCAAAAAATTGCGATGGTCGACGAATGTGGCCAATACTAATTTTGACAAAATAAGACGAGAAAACAGTGAAAATGTGTGAAAAATTATGAATAGTTCAGTTATTCCTTAATTTATTTTTGTTAAATTAACAAAGAGTTTTCTTTGAAAATTCAAAATACCGAGCAAATTTGAGGCCTTCGTGGCTTTACTCCTTTGTGCCAATTGTGCTATTCATGTCTTATAATACAAATTGTTTACTTTCCATTGAGTTCATTGTCTTGTTTCAGATCCCTATGCCTGACATCAGAGAAGATGAGCTAATGAAAAAGTATCCACAGATTAAAAAGTTCTGTTATGTTAGCTCAACAGCAGGAACTGTAAGTAATTGATTCTTTTAATCAAGATAATAACAGAACTAAGAAACTGGGATGGTCAATCTCATATGTCAAAACAAGGCAAAGACATACCAGAGGAACTGAAGATCCCAATAGTACCTACTTGGTTAGATTGAAGATCCCAGTAGTACTTACTTGGTTAAATTGAAGATCCCAGTAGTACTTACTTGGTTGAATTGAAGATCCCAATAGTACTTACTTGGTTAAATTGAAGATCCCAATAGTACTTACTTGGTTAAATTGAAGATCCCAATAGTACTTACTTGGTTAAATTGAAGATCCCAATAGTACTTACTAGGTTGAATTGAAGATCCCAGTAGTACTTACTTGGTTGAATTGAAGATCCCAATAGTACTGACTTGGTTAGATCTCAATAGTACTTACTTGGTTTAATTGAAGATCCCAATAGTACTTACTTGGTTAAATTGAAGATCCCAATAGTATGACTTGGTTAAACTAAAGATCCCAGTAGAACTGACTTGGTTAAATTGAAGATCCTGATAGTACTTACTTGGCTAAATTGAAGATTTCAATAGTACTTACTTGGTTAAATTGAAGATCCCACTGGTACTGATTTGGTTAAATTGAAGATTCCTATAGTACTGATTTGGTTAAATTGAAGATCCCAGTAGTACTGATTTGGTTAAATTGAAGATCCCAGTAGTACTGATTTGGTTAAATTGAAGATCCTGATAGTACTTACTTGGGTAAATTAAAGATCCCAATAATACTGACTTGGTTAAATTGAAAATCAAATTTCATGAAATTTTGAGTTTCCGACCAATAACTTGAAAACGCGTCAAAGGATTTGAATGATATTTTGCACAGCTGTTTAGTACAATAAAATACAGGTCAAGTTCGATTTCTAGCATGATCCAAAAAACAGTTTTTGAGATAGGCCTGTCGGAAAATACGCAACACATTTACGTTAACTTTGGCGTATTGTAACGCCGTCATACAATTGTAACCATGACGTTAAATGTATTGGGCAAAATAGAGTTGGAAAGAAAAAGTCGCAAAACACAACGCATTAGTTTTCATTACGCAATTCTCCTACATTTTATGGTGCCGTGACCGAAGGCACAAGATATGATCATGGACAGAAAACTGAAGGCTATTCGAGCAGGAAACAAGGCACATGTGACAAGACTTTTGACGAAATTCAAGGAATTAGAAGAAACCTACGAGAGTGACATTGTTGATACTGAAGATGTAACGGCGATCGAAACGGGAATCGTACAGAAACAAGAAGCATTAAAGAAACTCAACAAACAGGTAATTGATGCAATGTCAGATAACGATAATCTAATCCAAGAAATTTCTGAATCCGAGGAGTATATGTTTGAACTTGACGCAAAACTTAGACAAATTCGAAAATTTGTACAGAAGCTAAGACAAAGCACACCCGTTGACCCACCAGTTCAAACACCACTTAGTATTCACGCCCATAACTTTACACCACGAACACAGCCTGCTAACACAAACACTTCCGCCCTGAGTCCCCGTGATATTCCAAGAGAAAGACCAAGCTCACTCACAACGCACGAAAACTATACTGAGCAACACAATTCAAGCACATTTCCAAGTGAAGTACCCGTAGATCAAACCTCTTCAATCACAAATAACTATCACCGCTTACCTAAGTTAGATTTCCCTAAATTTGATGGAGATGTCCTACAGTGGACCACGTTTTGGGATTCTTTCGAATCGGCGATTCATTACAATTCCCACCTAACACCAGTACAAAAGTTTAGCTACCTCAAAGCACAGCTTCATGGATACGCAGCACAGACTACCGGAGGTTTTACTATTAACCATGCAAACTACGACATCGCTGTAAAACTACTACAGGAAAGATTCGGCTCCCCTCAAAAGATAATCAACGCATATATGAAATGGTTAAACAATTTATCGTCCCCAGCCAATGAGTTTACCAGTTTACGCAACTTTTCCGACTGTCTAGAGACATACGTTAGAGGATTGGAAGGTCTGGGACAACTACAAGAGATGTACGGAGCTTTTTTAGTACCGGTTATTATTAGTAAGTTACCCGTAGAAATCCGCAAGAATATCGCCAGAGAACACGACAGCGATGCTATAACTTTGAGCGCACTGAGAAAAGCTATTTTGAAGGAAGTCCGAGTTCTAGATGCCGGAGATTTTACTGAGAAGGAAGAGTTTATTCCTACTTCAACAATGTTTGCAGGAACTAAGAAACGCAACGAGAAACATTCACACCCAAGTAACACTAGAAAAGAGACCAAATCTAGACCATGTATTTATTGCGGAGATATGCATTTTCCCGGAGAATGTACTAAGGTAGTTAGCAGCATGGAGAGAATCGAAATTCTAAAACAGAAACGATGTTGTTTCAACTGCTTAGGAGACCACCGCGCAACAGATTGCAAATCAAACAAACGATGTAGAAAGTGTAACAAGAAACACCACACAAGTATATGTGAAGAGAATGACACACAGGAGAGAAGTAAACCCACGAGTATCAACGTAATCAGAACGGACGAGGAACCAAGCACCAGCACTGTTATGTACACGTCACAGGAACGTACAACCGTACTATTGAAAACAGCCGTAGCACCTGTAACATTTGGTAAGCAAACGTCCGACACGAACATCTTATTTGATGAAGGTGCACAGAGATCATTCATTAGTAAGAAACTTGCCGATAAGCTGAACATTCGACCAAGTGGTAGAGATACGATTGATCTATCGACCTTTGGAGACACTTCTAAGAACATACGCCACCTTGAAACTGTGAATATCTACTTGAATACCGACAATGGAGAGAAAATAGCTATTCAAGCCTGTATTATTCCAGATATAGCAAAACCGTTGGAAAATCAGATGAAATACGTACGAAAATCGTTACCATATCTTAGGAACATAAAGTTTGCACATCCGGTCACAACTGAAGGTAATTTTGAGATCGAACTCTTAATCGGCGCGGACTACTATTGGGACATAGTTATGGATCACGTCATACGAGGAGATGGACCGACGGCAGTGTCATCGAAGATAAGTTACCTACTTTCAGGACCTGTGAACAGGAGTAGACGAGGTAGTACACAAAGGTCATCTGTACTTTTAAACATGGTTTCATCGCATGTAGATGTAGAAGCTAGTATGGAGCAGTTTTGGAGCCTAGAGTCACTTGGAATAAAGGCAGATGAGTACGACGAAGAGGAATCATTTCTTAAAACATATCAGCAAAAGTCAATTAAGTTTGAAGATGGACAATACTCTGCCAAATTACCATGGAAACATGACCACCTGGAACTACCATCAAATTATGGAATTGCTAAAACACGCACGGAAAACGTAATTCGAAGGCTAAGTCAACAACCGCAAGTGCTTGACAAATACACCAAGATTATTTAGGATCAAGAAAAGCGAGGTTTTATTGAGAGAGTAGACAAGAATGACAACGCAAAATTGACACATTATATTCCACATCACGCTGTACGGAAAGACTCCACAACGACACCGATTAGAATTGTCTACGACTGCAGCTGTAAGTTATCTGTAGATCACGCAAGTTTAAATGATTGTTTGATGTCCGTCCCTCCAGATTTAAATGACCTCACGAAAATTCTTATGAGATTCAGACTTCGAGAATACGCCATCAGTACGGACATAGAAAAAGCTTTTCTTCACGTCAAACTAGATGAAAAAGACCGCGATTTCACGAGATTCTTTTGGTTATCAGATCCAAGTAATCCGAACAGCGAGCTTATGACATACCGTTTTAAATCTGTATTATTTGGAGCAACGTGTTCCCCGTTCATATTACATGCTACCCTTACGAAGCACCTTGATGCTCATAAATCTGAAATTTCAAACCAGATACAACATGATCTATATGTAGATAATATCTTGTCCAGCGTAAATACAGAATATGATGCAAAGAAATACTATACAGAAGCGAGAACTATGATGTTGGAAGCCGGATTCAACCTTCGCTCTTGGAGCTCTAATAGTGCAGCAGTGCGACAATTAGCCACAGTTCAGAATGTTCTTGAACAAGAGACAACTGTTAAGATTTTAGGTCTTAAATGGAACACAGAGAAAGACACGATTTCATTAAACGACGTGAGATTCAATGATGTTAATACGAACGCAGTAACAAAACGTGAGATTCTAAGATTATCGTCACGCATTTACGATCCGTTAGGATTACTCAGCCCAGTTACCGTAAGAGCGAAGATACTAATTCAGTTGCTATGGAAGCAAAAGTTTGATTGGGATCAAATCTTACCGACGGAAATTCAACAAACGTGGAAGGAGTTGTTATCGGATCTTGAAAATGCAACTAAGATAGACTTTAAGAGACAATACATTCAAAACATGGAGAACGAAAACTTACAACTACATGTATTTGTAGACGCTAGCATGACCGCATATGGAGCAACCGTTTACATAAGCGACGGAAAGAACACCTCCCTAGTAATAGCCAAAAATAGAGTGGCTCCTCTGAAACAACTTACCCTACCACAGTTGGAACTCATGGCAGCACTAATTGGAGCCCGCTTAGCAGAACACGTAAAATCAACCTTACATTGTCAATTTTTGGTCCGACAGCCAGTTCGTACTCCACTGGTTATCTTCATCGAAGGATCTTAAGAAGTTTATCCGTAACCGAAAACAAGAAATCATCGAGTTAACGAAAGAACACAAGTGGAGGTATTGCCCGACTAAAGACAACCCAGCAGACCTACTTACTAGAGGTATATCCGCATCGCAACTACATTAAAGTGATCTTTGGTTTCATGGACCAACTTGGATAATCGACAATTTCTGGAACCGTTGGAGATCCGAATATTTGTTAGCGCTGAGAGAATTTCATGGACAGTCCGGAGAAAATTTACAAACGATTCAGATTGGTGATATCGTACAAGTGCACGATGATAACTTGCCGAGAAATCACTGGAAACTCGCCAAAGTGGACGAACTAATATATGGAAATGACAATTTAACAAGAGCAGCTATTATTAGAACAAGTACAGGACGAACGTCACGTCCTATAGTGAAGCTCTATCTGCTCGAAATCCGATCGAATCATACAAATTCACAAGAAGACAAAGATGATGAAAGAGGACCATCAACATCCAGAGGGATACCGAGACGACTCTCATCCATTAGAGCCATGGCACAGATGCAGAAATGGACTCATAAGTGATCAAGTGATTTCAAATAGAGACCGTTAATTTTCTCAGTGAAGTTTATTTGATTTTCATGAACATTAATATTTATTTACTTTCATTTTGACTGAGAGACATTTAATTTTAAATTGATCATTATTGTAAATTTTCTAATTTTTGCCGGCCCCGAGAATGTCGGAAAATACGCAACACATTTACGTTAACTTTGGCGTATTGTAACGCCGTCATACAATTGTAACCATGACGTTAAATGTATTGGGCAAAATAGAGTTGGAAAGAAAAAGTCGCAAAACACAACGCATTAGTTTTCATTACGCAATTCTCCTACATTTTATAGGCAATTTTTTTTTTTAATTTGGTTAAATTGAAGATTCCAATAGTACTGATTTGGTTAAATTGAAGATTCCTATAGTACTGATTTGGTTAAATTGAAGATCCCAGTAGTACTGATTTGGTTAAATTGAAGATCCTGATAGTACTTACTTGGGTAAATTAAAGATCCCAATAATACTGACTTGGTTAAATTGAAAATCAAATTTCATGAGATTTTGAGTTTCCGACCAATAACTTGAAAACGCGTCAAAGGATTTGAATGATATTTTGCACAGCTGTTTAGTACAATAAAATACAGGTCAAGTTCGATTTCCAGCATGATCCAAAAAACAGTTTTTGAGATAGGCCACTTTGAAAATCAAATTTCATGAAATTTTGAGTTTCCAACCAATAACTTGAAAACACATCAAAGGATTTGAATGATATTTTGCACAGCTGTTAAGTACAATAAGATACAGGTCAAGTTCGATTACCAGCATGATCCAAAAAACAGTTTTTGAGATAGGCCACTTTGAAAAATCAAATTTCATGAAATTTTGAGTTTCCAACCAATAACTTGAAAACGTGTCAAAGGATTTGAATGATATTTTGCACAGCTGTTAAGTACAATAAGATACAGGTCAAGTTCGATTACCAGCATGATCCAAAAAATAGTTTTCGAGATAGGCCACTTTAAAAAATCAAAATTCATGAAATTTTGAGTTCCCGACTAATAACTTGAAATTGGTCATGGGATTCAAATGATATTTTGTACAGCTATTGAGTACAATAAAATACAGGTCAAGTTCAATTTCCAGCATGATCTGAAAAACAGTTTTTGAGATAGGCCACTTTGAAATCAAATTTTATGAACTTTTGATATTATAACGTGGCTGGGTATCATTTAATGTCCCATTACATGCCCTATTTTTTCTGCTTTAGAATGTAAAAGAACTGGAAGAGGCTTTGATTGATGTAACCCTGAACTATTGCCCTCAGATGACCATGAAGATACCTCTACTTTGGTTAGACCTGGAAGAAAAATTACTAATGTAAATAAAAACTATCATGTACTCAGATGCATACACTCCCGACTTAGGCTAGATTTGGGATTAAAAATCGTGTCATCACTGTTACAGAACAAAATTATTCATCAAGCTAGTGAGAGACAACTTACAATCATTAGGCAGAAAGGATGTCTGTTATTAGGACATCAAAGATGGGGAAGTCCTAAAGTTTAAGTTATTTATTTGTTTGTCTCCATTTTGGCACATTTTTGTGACACTAAAACTTTGATATTAGGAGTACAGATCTGAAATTAAATGCAGTGATTATTTTGGTTATACATTATTCTTGAAATTTTGCTATCAACTATTCAGATTCCTCTGAGTCTCTAGTTAACATCTCATTTATCTTTTTTTTTAGAGCCAGAACCAAGCACAAGTTGAACATATTAGATTGGAACAGAGTTTTAGAATTTGCCCATGAAACAGGCATCAGTGATGAACAGGATGTAAGTGTAATATTAGGATTGTTTTCTTTGCTTGAAAAAATTATCTCCAAATTATTTAAACATTTTTGTCCATCATTTTTGAAAAATTAGCCCTTTGCTTTGCAGCTCTATACTCTTGATTAATAATTCCCAAATACACAGGAAAAATAGTAACACAAGTTTTTTGCATGTTTGAAAAAACATGCCTTTTCACATGTTTTTCATGTGTTTTACATGCGTGTTGACAAACGCACGAAAAACACCTGTTGAAATACATGTGTTTTAGCATGTTTTATAACACATGCATGTGTTCCATATCCAAAACAAAAACAAAAAAGCCATTCTCCATAAGGACCAAAATGGCTTGGACATGTCTTTTTAAAAATAATTTGATTTTTAAAAAAGTGAAAGGTTCAACATGACGGTACACGTCATTTAAGGATGGTAACCATATAAGTTGACATCTGATACAAATACTTTCAATTTCAAATTTAACATGTTTTTCATGTATGGTATTATTTCTACGCTTACCATGTGTTATGACCATATGTTTTTCATATGTTTTTCTTACATATGACATGCGTTACTATTTTTCCTGCATAGATAATGGTATAATTTGTTTAAAATCTTCACTGAGAGACCATGAAATATTGCTTGATTTTAACCTTTTATTGTTTGGACATTTTTAGACATCGCTGTTAGATAGGTTCGTATGCACTCTCTTACACATTAGTATTATATTTTCAGGTAAAGTTAGCCATACAGTTTCTGGGAGATCTTGGTGCTTTACAATACTTTGATACAGAAGTCCTCAACAATAAAGTGGTCATCAACCCTCAATGGATCGTCGATGTCATGGCAAAAGTTGTCTCTGTCAATGAGAAATCTATTAGGGTAGGTTCAGATGTCAGATGAAAGAGTAGGTGCATAACACATAAGGTGGCTTAGTATTGGAATAAACTACCAATGTTTCAGTTAATGTAATGTTGAATTTCATTGGTTACAGTAGTTTTGCAAGCTGAGATATTTATAGGATAATTAATTGGGTCGAGAAAATAACCAAATTATGATCACGAGTCGGAGAACGCACACAGATTTAAAGAGTGCGCGGACCTTGCGCATGAGTTAAATATTAGTGCAATACCGCATGAGTGATCATATTTTGGTTATTCATGAGACCTAATTGATTATCGTATTTATTACATAGATAAAATGCCTCTATTTAATCGTTTTTTAATAAATTAATTTGAATGGCATATGAATTTAGACCTAAGGAGTCATGCCGACAACGCAATACAATTCACGACGTCATAATTGACTTTGGCCGGAAAGGACACAAGATTGAAAATATTTTATATTTATATTGTTATTTCACACTGTGAATTTAATAAATTTTATTTCACTTGGAAAATCAGTAATGCACATGCATCAATGTAATAATTAGTGTTAATTACCAATCACAGCAGGTGCATTAGATGGTTCCAATTCTTAACAATTCAAATGTTTGGTAACGCTTTTAATAGTCCATTCCACAACACAGCAGTAGGACATAGAAATGCCTGGGATCTTTTTTTCACACTCTTATAAGCATGCTTATTCCTACAATTTTTTCGTAAAATGTGTTTGTTCCTCTAATTACTTGAACGTGTTCAGAATCCATTAGCATTCAACATTTTTTTGAAGTTATGCCCCTTTGACAATATAAATCAAGTCCCTGTTTGGGACTTTGAATTTTTGATCAACATTATTGGCAGGATTTCACAGAGTGAATAATCTTTTCTAACAGGTTTCTCAGTTAAACTACTAATAACAGCCACTTGATATTTGGTATACAGCATCAGGGTGGGGTCACATAATGTAGGATTCAAATTCAGGTCCATCACTCACTTGCTTCCTGTTAAACAAAATCCGTCTATTTTTGACTTTGACAGATTTTATGAAGTTAATATGCCCTTTATATGTTTTCCACAGTTACACAGAGGAAGGTTTTACCACAGTGCTATCCCAGAGGTCTGGAAGAACTACGACCCCAGTCTACATGGATGGTTGTTAAAGCTAACAGAAGCTTTTGATCTGACATTCCCTGTACCAGCACAGCTAGAGGAAGGGAAGTTCAATATTGTTCCCTGTCTACTTCCGGAAAAGGAACCAGCAAATGTAAATATTCTTTAGATGATAGAAGCAAAAGTGTACCAAAGGGGTAATCAAACATTATTATTCCAAAAAGACAAAGACAAAAACGGTAGACAAAAAATCATCTCAAATGAAACAAACCACACAACAACAAAAAAACATAGGACAACTAAACAGCAATTAGTTTATAATTGATATTTTTTGGAATGCTATATCCAATGATTTCAGGATGATAACTTGAAAACAGGTCAGCTAGGGGGTTAAATAATTTCACAGTCTTTGGTACAATAAAATAAAGATTATGTTTAATTTCAAGCACTATATCCAGAAAATCTATTGATAAAAAAAATTAATTACATACATTTCTTATACAAATTTTTTGTGATAAAAAAGGATAAATCTAATTGATTTTAACTCATCTAAGATTGAAAATATGTTTCAAGTTCTTGAGGTGACTTGGAGTTGGTAAATTTGGAAGGGTATCATATATTGTTCCATAAGATGCACTATTTTTTAACCTTTCTTCATTTGCATTTTGATAAAGATATTTGATTAACATAAACTTGATATATTTGTTTATATTTTTAGCTACCCTGGCCATATCTTAGTGAAGAGGATGGAAATGCAGAGAGCAAAATAGACTACAAGTTTACATATCTACCCACTGGCTTGTTTAACAGAGCACAGGTATGTGATTATGCAATTGTGGCCTGCAATAGAGGGAAATATCGAATTGTTGTCCAGAGGGCTTGACATGACAGTTAAAACCATTTAAATTAGTAGAAATTTACCAAAATATAATACCTGGGAAATAATAATGTAGTATGTTTGCTTGTTGATTTACAGGGTTTACATGAGACATTTAATTTACTTGGCAGAATTAACACAAGGATGGATTCAGAGAGGTGGTTGAGGTTAAAATCTGCCCACTGTTTCCTTTGAAAATTTTGTCATTTTCGTGCAGATATTTGGAGGTATTGGCCTGAGCTTAAACTAGAGGGGGCACCCCCAGTTTCAAATATTTTGGTCCAACTTTTGTAACAGCTAATAGTCAATTTGATTAACAAATTTTAAGTTAAGTTTTTGCATTGATGTGAGTAGTGCTTTAAGTGATATGTTGTACATAGATATTTCCTTTGCTCATTTTAGGCTAGAATGTTCAGTCAAGGTTTTACAATGAATGAGGAGTTCTTAAATCTGATGTGGAAGAGAGGTTCAATCCTGCAGAAGAATGGACATTATGCTCTTGTCAAACAAACAAGGTATTCATTACATGTAAAAATACAGGACACATTTCCATGTACGATACACATAATTTAAAAAAAGTTAGTTAGGTAGATTTAAGGTGAGTACATCAGTGGGAACTACACGTCCAGATGCATGCATGTCATAAATAATAAATGCCAAGAAGAAGCATTTGAGAAAAAAAAGTGTTAAAAAAAACCTATTTTTTAAGAAATTATGTGCCTAAGTGACCTCCAGTAACTAATGAGACACATTTGTGTGATAACTATCCATTACACAATATCATTTTACATCAGCTAAATTGAGTATATTTCTGATTTATTTCAGTGATTACGAGCTGACTGTGATAGTACAGGGACCCAGACCTAAGAATGTCCTTGACCTCATCCATGAAACCATGGTTACACTAATCAAAGACTCGTTTGAAGGAGTGGACTATGATTTCTACATCCCATGTCCTGATTGTGTCGAGAAAAAGGTAAATTGACTGTCTGTTTGGGATGAATAACATTTGGGCCCAGTCAGGTGAAAGTTTGCAAAAACAACTGTGACTGATTTCAGGGATCACACCTATTTTTTAAGAATTGTCTACTCTATTAGAGATTGTCTAATGTTTTCTTATATAAAATAATGAGAAGGATATTGTTTAGATGCAAAGAAAAACAAAACCCCAAAATACTTGTTTAGTTGTCTGCACTTCATGGAGTGAAAAATAGTCAATTTTGGGCAGGAAAATAATATTTATAACAGTTTTCTCAGTACTTACTTATCACAGCTACTTAATATTTGTATGCGACATCAGCATGGGGTTGGGTCACTCACCTACTCCTTGTTAAACAAAATCCAGCCATTTTGACTTTGACAATATTTTAATAATATTAATAGTTACTAATGCTTTATGTTTTGTTTTACTTTTAGTCCTCCAAGGATCCTTATACATTCAAAGCAGAGCTGATAAACAGAGCCCACAATGTGAACGCTCCGTTTCTACAGTGTACCAAGTATTTCCATACAGTTTCCATAGGAGAACTACAGAGTAAGATTTCATATATTGTTTATTATATGTATCTACTCCCCCCTTTCCTTCAACACCAAGCCCCTCTCATTCCATGTGTTTTGTACTAATCCATTTCTACAACAGAACTACAGAGTAAGAATATTTTACATTCTGAACTTTTTACAGTAAAATTGGGTCCTAACATGTTTGCTATGACTGGCATGTCAAAACAGAAATTCTACCTCTCAAGTAAGAAACATTTTGAACCACTTTTTATGCCCCCTTGACTACATGTCGGGTGCATTATGTTTAACTCATGTCTGTCCTTCGGTACAAGCTGTCAAGCTTTTCTCAGAAACCGTACACAAGAATGATTTGAGACTTGATAGGATGGTTCAGTATGACACACTGTACGTTCTAAGTGATTTTCAAAATTGTGGGACTTTCACTTCCTATTTGGGGCAAGCAGGGGCATCTCTATATATCCCATGGACACATTCCTGCTTTATTTTACTTTATGTGAACAGTAGTCAAATTTTCAATACTGATTTTGTTTTATTTCAAACAGATAATTTACCTGACAACAAGGATACAGAGTTTGATATTCAGATTCAGCAAAGTATTAGTACACTACAGGAGATCAGTACAAATATGGCTAAGGATGTAGCTATACTGTACTGCGCTGAAGATATACCCACTGATAAAAAAGGCATACACCCTAAAGACATCTACCATGATCTGAAGAAAGCAGGGTTTAGCTGGTAAGGTCATATGTGATAGTTCCATTAAACTTTAATCTTTGATACAAAGTTAAAACATTTATTATACATTTTAAAACTATTTTATGGGAATTAGGATGATCTTTGCTGGGCAGGGCTTAACTGATATGGTCATGCATGGTGAAAGGCATGTTTTTTGTTTTGTTTCCCATGGCTTCAAAAATCTATTGCAAAATCTATTGTCTGGAACTTTGTTGTCATTTGTATTTCAAAGTCATATCTTTCAATTCCTGAAAATTTTATAATTTGCAGGAAAATTTGTAGAATGTATACATAAGGACATCTATGCCATTAAGGCACATTTCATAATAAAACATCATATCTTGCTTTTTATTATTAGTTGGTATCCAGATGATATATCTAAAGTATCTAATCTGGAGATGACAATGGAAATCAAGAATGCCACAGTAAGTAATATAAGATGTTTGAAGCTTATTTTATTCCCCCCTGAAAAGTTGGGGTATATAGTGATAGAGATTTCCCTCTGTCTGTCATATTTCTCTGCATTTTTTCTGTTATGCCTTAGGTTGCAATCTCTTAATTAATACAAGAACTGTTGGTTGTTTCTGGTTCAGCATATTCATTTTTGACAAGGTTTAAAAAGCTGTAAATGTATAAAGCATCCTAAGAGCTTATTTAGAAAGGAAAAAGATACATGTAAATAAGAAATCAATGTGTCTAAATATAGCACCAAATATGGTTGATCTGTAAAAAAAACCTATATACAACCCCTTAGTTATCAACTTTTGATCTCTTTGTACAGGGTTAGTTCATTGATCAATTTCTAACTAAAATATATGTTACATGATTCAATTATTACAATATAGCTTGATATTACAGGTGCTTGTTGTGTGCATGACAAACAACTTTGTGGCTGATCCCGTTTGCCACAACATGTTTCTGTATGCCACCGACCAGCTAGAGAAGCCGTTTGCTGTGGCTGTGATTGACGAGTCGTTAGATTGGCAGCAGAGTGATATAGGATGTAAAATAGGTATCCCTGTAGGTATCACTGACCAGTTGGTTGAATGTACTATTTTATGACCTTATTAAGACATGTGATCTGGGTGGAACTGGTGAACATGTAGGCTAAAGAAAAACTAACATTGGGCAGATAACTTGATTTGGTCAAAAGGTCAAAGTTTAAGGTCACAAGTGTAATTGTTTTTTGAAGCATAACTTTTGAAAGCCTTATTAGAATTTCATAAAACTTTCACATATCAAGCCAATGAGCAAAGAAAGAAAGTTCTTGGTTTTTAGGTAAAAAGGTGAAAGGCCAAGGTTACAAGTTGATTGATTATTTTATTGTATTTTGTAGAAAATGGCAATGATAAAAAACAAAGAGAGATACCCTAAACAGATTCTTAACCTTATAGATATAGTCAGGAGCTACAAAGATGAAATTACCAAGGTAAATACAAAGAGGTGCTTGAAACTGATCCTTAATTTTAAAGACAAAGTAAAGAGTGCAAAATCAAATGGTATATATTAAAATGGGCATAAATGATTAAATAAGATTGTAATGTAGAAATATACATTTTGTAACCATCCAAACATTAGTTGTAGAAAAATTAAGGGAAAATTAAAGATGACACTATGAAATTTATAAAATTTGTTGTCATGCACTTTCAGGATTTGAAATAGATTTAAATAAAGCATAATAGAAATTGTTCATGCAAAATTTCTTATAAGTTGTGAATCTAGTTTGCCTGACCCAAAAGAACCCCAAAAATTGGATTAATTGGCAATTAGCAGCATTTTCCTTAGATGTTTGCTTGTTGAGATAACTTGTATCACATACTGGCTGTGATACAAAAAATAGCAGGTCACTTCTAAGGAGGCGCATGACGCTGTTATGCATTAACGTCACAAATATGTGTTGTTTTGCATCAATTTATGAATGAAAATATTTGAACGTCATTCATGAAATTGCAGCATCACCGCCTGTGCTAAAATAGATTCTTCATCAAATGAAATTATAAGGAAATCAGAAGACGGTCATGAATAAATCAGTATTGACAATAAAAGAAATATAAGACGTTTTGTTTTTGAGATGGATTTTATCACGGCTTTACGTATCAGGCCCGCGGTGATAAAATCCATCTCTAAAACAAAATGCCATAAATTCCTTATCTACTATCCAACAATGATTAAATTGTTCACAGTATACTCCTATTAATAAAGCTGTGGGTCACTTTTTTTTCATTTAATAATACCCACTTAAAGAAAACAAAACAAAATCAATGTTTTTTCCACAGTTGCTCAATTCTGACACAATAGTTTTATACATTTAAGTTTAAGTCCTTGTAATAGGAAAATGACCACTTTTCCCAATTGTGTCTTTTAAAAAAAAATATTTTACTGAGTGTGAACTTAGCTTTGATATACTGTGGATTCATTTATTTTGCTTTTAAATTTTTTCATGGCTTGCTGAAAAATGCCAGTTCATGGGTTGTTGAATGTGTGGTTCTGAATTTTGCAGTGTGCATAGCAATATAAAATTTCCATATTGTGGGAAACTAATTTTGTGGATCAAGCTCACCCACAAAAACCATAAATATTGATACCCCACAAAAAATGATGAAAACACATTAACATGACTAAAATTTGAAGTATGACTTCTGTATTTTAGGGTGTTGTTGAACATCCACCAGTATTCATCAGTTACTGTTGGGCTAATTCTAAAGAGGCCTGCACAGTGGGGACCACAGTACCAACTTCAGGGTCCCTGGGCTTTGGAGACCCAAGAGCTATTAAGAAACACCTTGAGAAAAATAATATAAGATGCTGGTTAGATATTGAACAGATGGGAAAAGTGAGTACATGTAGTAAAAAGGGGAAAAAGGGGAGTATGAAAATAAATCTTGATTAAATGCATGGGTGACACACATTGCATAATATTTCTGTCTGATGCATTATATATTCTGTAGAGATTTTAAAAAGTTACTAGTAATGAAAACTGTGAAGTAAAGATATAAAAGAAGCTACTAATACATAATAATTTTTCTGCACAACAAGAATGTTTACTGTTCCACAATTAGAAAATTAAACTTGAACTTAGCTTTTACTTCAGAATCCTTTTACATCCAAGTATTTTTGTTAGAATTCTCAATATTTATATATTTTCTGTTGTTATCTGGGCTGGTATCAATTGGGAAAATAGAGAAATTGTGACAAAAAACAAGAAAATAGACTAGCAAGCATCCTTAAAGTATGATTGGGTAACCACAGCTGTGGGGTTCATTAGAGTAGGCTCATTATGTAAGAGATAATTGTATCCGAGTGAAATACCATCCCCCGGCAACTAATTCACGGTTAAAATCATCCTCTGGAAAAAATAGCATTAGGATATTTTGTCCGATAGTGTGAAATTTTTCCCGGCATTTATAATTTGAGTCGTAATCGGTTTTGCAGGAATTGATGAAATTAATTAATTTTGAATGTTTTGCTTTCTTATTTTCTTATTTTTTGCCACTGGTAATAAGAGTAAAAAGTATTCATAAGATAAAATTATATAAAAGAAAAAATAATAATAATAAATTCCTGTTGACTTCGTGGATTCTATTTAACGCTGTGAAAAATGTTCTGGGTCTTTAATGCATTATATCACGTGTCCGATTTTATATAAGAACGTGTAGTAACACGTGTTTACCGGCATTTTTTTCACGCATGGTGCATGAAATTCTTTCCGTATTATTTCAAGAATGAACTCGTGTTCACCTA
Organism: Arcuatula senhousia; assembly: GCA_963971305.1. Lineage (NCBI taxonomy): Eukaryota > Metazoa > Mollusca > Bivalvia > Mytilida > Mytilidae > Arcuatula > Arcuatula senhousia. The sequence goes on along the minus strand of OZ020312.1, from coordinate 47,022,500 downwards.
CGATATATAAACTGCACCATTAAAAATTTAAATCATTCCCTTACGTTTTCGTTGAATACGTACAGGAATCATATCATGGAAGAAAACGAATACAATCAAATTCTAAATTATATTCAAAATAATGAATATCCAGATGATGCTTCCGATAATTTGAAACGCAAAATTAGAAATAGAGTAAAAGATTTTTCATTAAAGAATGATAACCTTTATTATGTCAAAGAAAATGACGAAAAGCTTGTTATAACTAAAGATAAGAAACACAGTATCCTAAAACTTTGTCATGTCTTCAATGGCTGTCATTTAGGACGGAACAAGACAGTCAATAAGATTTCAGAACGTTATTATTGGGTTGGAATTGTTAAAGATGTTTCTGAATATGTCAAACAATGCAAAGAATGTCAGCATCAAAACAAAAAGACTACGAAATCTTCCCATGAAATGATTCCCGTTTCTGTACCTTATAAAAGAATCTGGAGTAAGATTGGTATTGACCTCATTGGTCCTTTCATGAAAGATGATAAGACTCCACTTTCCAGTATGGGATACAAGTATGTTACTTTTATATAATAATATTGTACCGTCCTTACTTTATTTGTTCTATCATAGAAAGTCATATTTTATTATTTTTCCTTTTATTTTTACATTTGATTACATTTTTTAATTGCGTGGTACATTCAAAAGTTGATAGCTACAATGCTACCACTGCATAATGAAGAAGATAATGGGATGTGGAATAAGTGCACGCGACGCAGCCCGCATAAACAAAGCAGCAATTTAAGAAAAACCGCAATGTTCGTATTTGTTATCCCTTAATATTAGTAAAATGCATCTGGCGTGCGTGGTTTAAAATATCATAGGAGATGCTGTATAAAAAATAAATAGAACCATAAAATGATATAAAGAGTATATTTGAATACGATGGCCAAATCAAATTTCACTTTTCCATTTCAATAACATTTATTCTTAATTTTGATAGTTTTCGAATATAAATTTGCATTTTTTAAGATTTTAATTTTATTGCAGGTATGTCCTTACCATCATGGACTATACATCGAAATGGCCGGAAGCATATCCATTGTTTTCAAAAACGGGGGCAGAGGTAGCTGAAAAGATTGTGGACACCATTTACAGATTTGGAGTGTGCAACGAGATTGTGTCCGACTGTGGAGGGGAGTTCAACAATAAGATCATGAAAAGTTTGGAACAGAAATACAACATCAAACACATAACTACATCTCCATATCACCCACAAGGTAACGGGATGGTGGAAAAGTTTAACTCTACGCTGAAATCCATGATTAACAAGACAGTTGATAATGACAGTGAAAATTGGCATCTATATCTTCAAAAAACTCTCTTTGCATACAGAACTTCTGTACATGAAAGTACGAAAATCACGCCCTTTGAAGCAATGTATGTGAGAAAGCCAGTACTGCCAAATGAGATGATGTTCGGCGAAACCAGTAATTCTGCCAGCATTGAAATTAATGACGGCGATGTTCGACAACAAGTGCACAACCTGGTAGCAACCAAAGATGTCAACGAGGAAAATATAAAAACCAACGTGGATAAAGCGCAGACCGTTCAAAAAAGGAGCTATGATCGCAGACGAAATGTTATGTGCAAAACATTCTCGGTAGGAGATAAAGTACTTTTGAAAAACTTTAGAAGGAAACATGGAATGGGGACTGTGCACCAAATACGGTACACAGGACCTTATGAGATAATGACATATTGTGGAAAAGGAAATTATAAGTTATGTGACGTTAAAACTAAAAAACTCGCAGGACCTTATAATACATCATCTCTGAAACCATATTTCGAAGAGGATCCTAATGACCAAGGTGCAACTGCAACACAAGAACTTGATACATCAGAAGACGAAGTAATTCAACCCAGTGGTAAATGCCTGTCTATTCCATCTAGTGATGATGACCAAAATATGGACCCGATTTCCTTCTTTGACATGCCACTTTCCGTCCCAGAACCAACTCTAGATGAATCAGATGAAGACGACGAACAATCCAATCAAGAAAGCCTTAGCACACCACGTCCAAAAAGAATTAGGAAGGACGTTAAAAGAAACAGTTTTGAATACTATTGATGTAATAAAATAAAAAATATGATAGTTCCTGCATTTTATTTTGATATTGAATTTTGATGCACAATGGTATTTTTTGTTCTAAGCTAACAATTTCTAGCTTATTATTCTTCTTGATTAAGAGATGATAATTCGGATATTATTACACGAAGAGGTCTTCTTCGTTTAATTTTATCCGGATTTTATTTCTCAAGCTAGGAGACAATTTGCTAGGAAATTGTTTCTGGAGGAAAAAAAATACCAGTAAATATTTTCCAGCGGAATATATCTCACACCGGATAAAAAAAACCGTTACAATTATAGGCTGCTACAAAGGCCACACAGGCAAACTACATTTAATAGAAGCATAAACTTGTTTCTTAACTCAGGATAAAGAAGGAACATTGTGTTTTTGTTTAATTATACATTTTTTTGTAGAGAGGACTTTATCAAGATATTACAGTAGGGTTGCAGAACTCCAAAGTCTTGGTTCTTTGTGTTTCTGATGAAGTAAGTTTTATTATTTTACTTCTCAAAAATTTTTGGGGAATAAATAGAAATAAGAAATTCACGAGATTTCTATAATATGATACAGGTTTGACCTGAAAAGAACCGGCCGAAAAATATTTGAATCTAGTTTTTAAAAATGCTTTTTTATTTAGCTATAGAACTGTGTTTTATTTATCGCTTATATTTCTTGCAATCTTGCATCTACAAACAAAAAAAAGACGCCTAGACCAAGCCATGCTCTTGCTTATAGGAGAGTTTTACTGGGGAAAAGTAGATATATATAAAATAAATCAAGGAAGTGGCTAATAGAGATTTTATCATTGTTTTCTTTTTTTTCTGCGTTGATTCATTGTTTATTTTATTTTTAAAGTACAAATTACAAATTGTAATTTAATTAAGCATTCTGTGCCATAGCTTACCGGTATACATCTTCCAGTTAAAGACATCATATATACTCAGTATCAGTCATTTTATCTCCAATCTTGGGGGAGCTGATAAACTTTGTGAATTTTTATAAAGCTTTATCTAATTTCATCAGTTTTTTTTCAGATCATTTTCTTCAGCTTCTAATTTTGAAGTAGCTTTCATTCTTGTTTCCATTATATTTAAAAAATTCATATATATTGTTATATATTATAGTACCTACAGTCAGATGCCTGTATGATGGAAGCCAGATTTGGAGCATATAACCTTCAGATGCCCTTGGTTGTTTGTATCGTAGGAACAGGAAAGGCCTGGAAAATGTCAGAGGTAACTTTGAACTCTTATATAGCCAAATTTGTTGTGAGAAGTTGCACATGAAATTCCTGAGTTTCATGTGAGACTGTCATATATGGAAATAGTGTTCCCTTTTCTCATCAAATTGACATAAAAACTTCAGGTTAAATCTGATGTAAATTATAAGTACATAAAATAACATAAATCTTGCATACTTTTTCACATGATTTTTACATATATAAGGCCACGCCGAATTAATTACTTGTTCGTCGGACCGCCCGCATGTGAAATTGTTTCCTTAAGAAAAAAATATAAATTTCTTCCGCCCGCATTTACCGGAAACCCGCCCGCGTCCGGAGCCGGAAGTTGTGTTCAAATTTTTTTTTTATCTCCGCGTTTGAAAAATATTTGTCTTTTGCAAAAGTAAACAACCAAAAAATTGCCGATTTTCAACCGTGTACTCTTATAAATTGTCTAATAAGTTTAGTGCTCCAATATTGGGGATACATTCAGGATAAAAGACGTTAAACTTAAACGGTTGAAACTACGTTTCATTCCCCTTAAACAAAACACTCCGATGAAAACAATGAAATCTGTTGCCACCAAGTAAAAGTATTGTTACAAAATACGGCAATTGCATGTCAAATGGGTGACTCTTACATTGATTTATTTAAAAACATTCAAAACATTTAAAGAATGCCATATTCGATCCCTTTTATTGATAGATTCAAGTTCCTGTGGTATTTTTCCTCGGATGACCTCAGTTATACATGTAAAAACAACATGGTTCAAATTGAAAACATTAAGGAGAATCCCTAACTCATGTGTAAGAACAATAATGGGATATTAATGACATTATCTATGAACATCCAGTTCAACATTGACCAAGGATTGTTTTGTAATGTTTTTTAATAAATATTTACAAATTGTTATTGTTGTTTTATGGGTTTTTTTTGTGAATAAAGATATAGGAAGTTGTTTTTCTTTTTAATATTTTGTCTTAAAATTATGCCTTGCCAGCAAGATTTTGGGACTTAGTCATACTTGTTTGGTGTAATTGACTTTCTCTTGGTCTGCTTGTGGCTATTGATAGTAAACCAAGATAGCAACTCTTCAGAGAAAAAAAACAACTAAAGACAACTATTTCCTGCTTAAATAATATATTAATCAATTAAAATTATGCCGTGCCAGCAAGATTTTGGGACTAAGTCATACTTGTTTGGTGTAATTGGCTTTCTCTTGGTCTGCTTGTGGCTATTGATAGTAAACCAAGACAGCAACTCTTCAGAGAAAAAAAAACAACTAAAGACAACTATTTCCTGCTTAAATAATATATTAATCAATTGGAAAAGCCATAAACCACTGAAAACAAACATTTGTTATACTTTAAATAGAAGTTTTTTTAATATTTCACTTATTTTCTTCAAAAATAAAAATAATCGCTCGCTCGCCTCACTTTTACATTAAAAACCAGAAAAAAAACTTTTTAAAAATTTAAAAACAAGTCGCTCGCCTAAAAAAAAATCAATCGCTCTTAAAAATCAGATTTTCAGAAAAAAAATTAATAAAAATAATTTCGCTCGCTCGCTCCTTTTTTAAAAAGTCAAAATCCAAAGAACAAGAAATTAATTCTGTGTGGCCTAAGCTTAATTTGAACTTCACATTAATTTTTTCATATGAAACTCAAGTGAGACAGATTCGCCTATAAGAAAATTGTGCATAAACTTTATTTAGTAAAGGTGATTAAAAGTTAGCAAAGGTGTATCAGAGGGATGATCAAAGATCATTATACTGAAAAGACAAAGACAAAATCGGCAGACAAAACAATCATCACAACAAAACAAACCACACACACCAAATTAAACAAAAAAACACTTCACAACTAAACCAAAAATATTGAGCAAAAAATCATTCAAATAAAGTAAAGCATTCTACATAGACAAGATGATTAAGGTTAAATATTTATGATCTTATTTCTTTTTCTTTATTTTAGGTCAGTTTAATGATTAGCAAGCAAGGAGATTCAGCTGTTGTGGTAAAGCTGCAGAAAAAAGAGAGTGGGCTGTATGATAAAGTTCTGGAGCATGTGAAAGAATTCTTAAGTAGGCCAGAGAGTACAAAACAGAGAAAAATCAGAGAAAAGTTAGCCAAGATACAAGAGAAGAAGGAAAAGTTAGCCCAGGAAGATGTAGAAAAACAACTTAAGCAGCAAGGGGACAACAAATTCTCATTCCAGGTTTGTAAATACTGAATACTATATTAGTTGTGCCCAAAAAACTAGTTGAACCCCGCCACATTTTAAATGTGCCTATCCTAAGCCAGGAATCTTTATCAAAGCTGATGTTTGTATTTGTCAAATTAATGTTTATTGTTTTTTGTCAAAAAGAGGGTCTATCATTGATACTTTAGGATTGGGCTTGAATCATATGTAGTTTATTTTCAAACCAGGGCCAATTGCTAAACAGATAGCAGCAACTGCTGGTCACATTAAAGGCTGCTGGCTGTTTTCCGTTGTGAATTTTTAAAAATTATCGTTAATATTGTAGGTTATACACTTATTCCACATCTCATTATCTTCTATATGTCAAAATCTGTACCACATGCTTTATACACCTGAGACACTTCACTGAGATCCATCAGTCGAGGATTTATATGAAATATAAGGTAAAGCTAAATATAATCCCCAAAAAATCCATATTCCAAAAGGCTGTTTAACTTATCTACATAAATGACATTATATATAATTACTGACGTTGATATCAGTCGCTATCTTGATTAATTAACTGGAAGAAAGGAAATTTCTCTAACTGTTGTGCAACATTATCTAGTTCTCGGGCGATGAGACTCTACTGTGTATCACACTCCACACGATGCGATATTTCTAGAAAAAAACATTTAAACTATTTTCATTGGCTTACAGTGTTTGATTCGTAGTTGTTATTCATTTTACTTAATGGTTTTGATTGGTTCACTTGTTTTAGATACAGTTTTTGATTCGTTGTTATTTTTGGTTCTCAATGTTGATTGGTTAAAATGTACGTCACAGATAGCTTGACGTTCCAAATTTGCATATATTCACACATCGCTTATAGTTGTGAAACCTGTATATGTCTTTGACACATTTTTTTTTCATACAAACTGCCATGTATCATGATAAAATATATGATAATCTGGACTAGATGCCAATTTCAGTATTGTGAAAATAAATGATATCATTGTTTCAGGAAGAAGTAGAACTGATACAGAGAAAGTTCCTGAGACATATAACAATGATGGTCAGAGGGGAACAGTTTGAACAAGAACTTCCAAAACTTATGGTGTTTGACTTTGTCACCAAAGGTACATACTCTGTTTATACCACTACAAACAAAGTTTGGGTTTATATAGGAATAACCCTGTCTGTCTGTCTGTCCATGGCTTTTGTCCACGCCCAACTCCTCCTAAACTAGTACTGCTTGATGAATTTTGATAACAATTACATAATGGAAGTCTTTATATAGAGATGTGTGTATTCTCCGATATCATTAAGGGGAGATATTAGACTATATTCCTTGTTATACTATATGAGATAATAGATCCTTATAAACTAAAAATACATGTTGTAAAATTAAAACTATATCTGCTTTGTTTGTTTGAGAAATTTTTTTTTCTTGATTTTATAATCCATCATTAGTTTATATATTAAAGCAAATAATAGCATTTTAATTTTGAACTTTTTTGAGAGAGAATTATCAAGTATCAAGTATCAAGTATAACTGATTGTTTTAACATTAAATTAATGTTAAGCTCAATTAACACTTATTTATTGTTAATATAATCCTAATTTAATGTTATATTAATATTAGTTAACATTAATTTCCCCATTAAATTATGCAACATCAAATTTTAAACATAATGTAATGTTAATTTCTAATGTTAAATGGCCATTAACGAAATTGCCTGTGTATAATGCCATCAGGGCATAAAACAAACACCAATCTAGCAAGCAGGTGAGGTAATCTATTAACCTTTTCTCTGTTGTAGATCCTTCCATTGATGTACCCCAGCAGCAAGTCAACATCATGGGGTCACAAGCCAGTTTGGGTGGGGGCGATATGTCTAGCTTTTCATCCTTTGGTTTCAAGGCCAGGAAAAGAAGACAATCTGTGGCCATTAAAAAGGTAAGTTTTTAATGTTATTGATGTGGATTAAAATGTCAGTCATGTCAATAATAAATCATTTTTGGCCCGATTTCATGAAGTGAAAAATATGGTTTATGAAATGGTGAACATTTTATCAAAGTATCTACTTTCTGTTAAATGAGATCTGGTCATTTTGGACTAGGACAGATTTTGTTTATGACCATAATTATGTTCTTTGATTTTTTTGACAGCATGATTCCAGTGGGTGGCAGCATGAAGATTTCTGTATCAAGATACTGTGTGAAGATGAACAGGTATATATGTTGTATTGCCTCATTCTTACAATGCTGAAAGAAATCAGCTGTTGTTTAAGTTGTATACAAAAAAATCAGCTGTTGTTAGTTGTTTACTGTAAACTGGAAATTTTCACAGCAGTTTTATTTTCGCGATTTTCTTGTTCCCATTGCAAGCGCGAAAATTAAACAGCGCAAATACTTTTCTTTGCAATTGTAGTCTATGGACAATAACATTGTGGTTGGAATTTAAAACTGCGTAAACAAAATTTCAGTCACCTGATGGCAAAATAAAGACGGCGCGAAAATTTCCCAGTTTACAGTATTTAATGTTATGCATTTGTGGATTGTGGCCTCTACCATTGCAGGAATCAAAGTACTCAAGTACTAGTAGCCAAAAATCTGTACAAATTTAACAGATTATGTTTATTATAAAAGTAGAGTAGTCATTGAATATTGGAAAAAGAACTGAATTGCGAGCAGTTATTGATATGTAAATTAATATGTGATAAGGCATTACACAACCATCAGCTAGCTTTTGATCGGTCATTTACTGAAAGGCTATCATAGAGCTTTAGCTGATTAGCCCGGCTAAAAAGGCCTAAAGGGACAAAACTTAACTCCTATTCAATGATTTATGACAATTCATTTTCATACGAAATGTTTATTTGTTGTAACACATTTTCAGTAAATGGTCATAACACATACAATTATGCATATAATATGATGCAGGTTCAACCTGATAAGCTCCCACAAATATTTTATTAGGGGATGACAATTTGATTCTGAGGGGAAAGGCATAGCAGTTTTTGTAAATAAATAATCTGGCCTCTACCTCCAAGAAAAAAAAAAAATTCTTTAGTTTGCACAAAACGGCTTAATTTAGAATAAATAATAAATTTTCTGATCACCACAATTTTGAAAATGAATAATCTAACTCATCCAAAACTGCCAGGATTTCTTCATATCAGCAAAACTTTGTACAAACCATGACAAAAATAGACGAATGAATCGGACGTCTTAGAAGACACCTTTAAAGAGTTTCTACTTTCATTTTCGAATGTAAAGGCTAGAGAAAAACAAAAACAATACCATATACTGAGACTGACAACATGGACAAGGTAATCATGAATTTTATCACTGCAGAAATATTTTGGCAGAACTAGTTGACATGTACATTTTGCTTTTTGTGTTGTTCCACGAAAATTAGAATGACAGTTTCCCGCCAATCTGTCATTTGTTTTGAATAATTAAGATGTCAATGAAATATATAGTGTCTTAATTAAAACAAATCTTGACATTCATCTCTATAGCTAGAAATACTCAAAATTTTCATATTTATACCATATTTACGTATTTTTATTTTAGGATTACAAATTACAAAGTAGGAAATTAATTTTGCATTCCATGCCATTGGGTGTGGATGTTGACTAGCTTATACCTATTCAGGTTCAATGGATCATAGAAGGCATGATCAGTCAATTAGCCCCGCCATGTGGGAGCTTAATGTTCATATAATGGTATTTATATGGATGTAGAAATTAAACTTATACTATTATAAACTTAAAGACTATAGCTAGATATATGTGCACTTGTTTTCATATGATAAGTTTTTGCAAAAAGTATGTCCTTTCTTTTAAGTCTTAAACTGTAAAAAATCTAACATTTTCAGGGTTGGCATTTAGTAGGAGAACCACTAAGTCTGTTAAGCTTCAGAAAGGAGGAGGTACACAAGATGTTAAAGGATGCCGCACCATACCTTGCCAGACTGTATGTGATACTCAAGCAAAGCTCTGTTTCCATGAACTGTCTAAATAACTCACCCACTGCTGAACGCTTCATGGACTTTATAAGAAAGGTCTGTACAGACATTTAAAAGAAAATATTTATTTTAAACTTTTTTATACATTATAGAGGGTAATACAGCCAGTTTACAAAACTAATCTTCCATTAGGGTGGAGTGTTGATTGACTTAAAATGTTAGAGAAAAAAGATATAACTAGGTTTTAATGCTGAAAAAGTTATCGTTCTGAGAATAAATATAGTCTACTGTAAAACCAATTTATTTTCTTGACTTCTACTGTATAGCAGGTTATTTTTGCAGTGGTTTAATTTTCGTTTATTTTCACAGGTCGACAGAAATAGCGAAAATATCAATCTAATGGAAATCATATACAAACACATCCACAATCTGCAAAAAATAAAACCCGCAAATTTTTTTCACATACCTTATGACATAAAAATTGCGAAAAATTTACCCCGTGAAAATAACCCACTATACGGTATATATATTTCACATGTCTGTGTCTGAGGGAAATTTCATGGCTATTTATTTTTGCCATTCTTTGTTAAAACAATAACATATGACATTAATGAAAACAAGTTATTTTGTGACAATTTATTTTCATGAAATCCTGTTCCTCAGGAAATCAGAAATATAAATTGGTAGCAAAAATTAGTCAGTTTACAGTATATGGACTGGTCCATTTGATGTCATATATATGTATCCCTATGTAGAAAAAAATAAGACTAGAGACTGTATCTGACTTCTTTGTTGTTGTAGGAAGGAATAGAGACAAAGAATTTGAGTGAGGCATACAAGACAATCCACAAAGTAGTGGCAGAACACAGCAATCAGGAGAACTTCACAAGTCATCTTGACAGGTATAAGGCTTCTTAAATGCATGAAAATGCCATTTTGTGTTAATTCTATTGAACATTTAAAATTTGCTTTTTGTCTCGCCTGCGAAGTGGCGTGAGACATACCGGTAAGTGTTTCTCTACTGGCAGTGACTGCAGCAGCGTTAACTTTTGTGTTAAGGTTTTCTTGGTATGTATATGCACCAGTAGTAGCTAAGCACAGTTGAATTCCCATCTTTTTACCTTGACCTTGATTTTCTGGTTGAGTGACTTTGATAGTTCTTGAGGAATAACCCAGCATTTAGATGGTGCCCGCAAGCGAGACATACTTAAGTGTTAACTCTTGTTATTGATTAATTGTTGTTATTTATATGTTTAAATATCTATATTATCTTTGTATTTTGCCCTTTTGTCATCATGTCATTTGTAGCTCAAACTAACGAACCTGTCAAATTCTGATATAATTTATTTGAATGGTAGGATCTAACTTGTATGTTATAAGTTTGAGAATAAAATTACAGATTGGCATAGAAAGATTTCGATGCATATTTTTTAGAAATACATCACCAAAAGGAGGTATATATCATTTATCATAGAGTACCAGTTCATATTTGATTTCTTTTAATTCATTATAAACATGAAATCACACACAAATAAGCTTTTTATGGTGAGTCCACAATAGTTTATGCTCTATGAAACATTTCAATTTTACATTTACAGATGTTATTTGCAAACTGGAAAGATTTCATGGTTATGTCCCTTGCACCAGAACAAAGCTGGCATCACCCAACTCTCATCAGGAGCTGTTGTAGGTACCAGCTCTCACCTGTTAGAGGAGACAGATATCCTGATGGGAGAATATCTACCATACAGTCCAGGTTACCAGTTATGGAAGGGAGGTCATCCTGTGCTGACTAAGAGAACCAGTAACAGGATTCTGAAGAGGGATAGTACTGTCAGAGAATTCAGGGCTGAAGATTTACCCGTGGTTACAGAGAGTAAGGGAGTTAATCAACCTGTAGTTAATGAAAGCAGTAACAATAAGCCAGGTACGATGATTATAGAATTCACATTTGATCTGAGTGTCAAAAGAAGATTAGGGATTGCTTTCAATCTATTGATGTTGCCAGCAGCTGTGGTGGTGTTATTTTAAATGGAATAGGGGCTCTAAGACCCTATTTTGGCCCCATGATATCAGTACCTTTTATTTGAATGAAGTATGCTTAATTTGCATTCTTGAAATGATGCAAACCAAGGAATTGGCAATTATGGCATTGTTAGTTTAGTGTCTTTCTTTACACAGGTCTTTAAAATAGACTATTACATAGAGTTGGTCCAAAATTTTGAAAAATGTCCAATTTTACATTGGTTTTAGCTAAAATTGGATGCCTCCACCAAAATGAAACTTGGCAAAAATATGTAAAATGACACAATATTCAAGCATGTGAAATATCTTTTTGGTAGAAGCATGTGCAGGTACTTAAATTTTTGATAAACTGGTCTCAAGTTTGTAAATTTTGGCTGTTTTCAGCTTTTTTCGAAATATGACGTCATTAAACCAATAATTGTGATGTCATGTTGATGATGCAATTTATATTTCAGCTTGTTTTAATACAATCATACATAACTTTAATTAATTACAATATAAACTTGATCTGTTCTCCAAATTTATTTTCATGACTAATTTGGGGCCAAATAAGCACCTTAAAGCCCCTACTCCTTTTCTGCTGAAATGATGAACAGCAAATGATTTGTGATTGGGACAAATGCACTTATTTCACAAATTTACTTCTGCCATAACAGATAATTAATTTAACCATTTTTTTTCAAAATAAGGCAAGACATATTAATTAATTATCAGTTAATTTGTTAGAATTTAAGACCTAATTTATTCATTTCAAGACATTGGTTTTCAATAAATGCAAACATTCATGTTGAGCTTTTACACTCAAATTAATCTAAGGTTAATTTAGATTGAGTTTTTAATACTCTGAATAATAAGTTTTCTGCTTAATTTATACATATCATCATAAGCTAACAAATGTGTGGAGTGAATTTTTTCAACTTTTGAATCAAAATATAGCTAGTTAAACTCATAGGATATTGCAAGATTAAACAGATTAAGTGTTGAATATTGAAAAAAGATGTGCATTATTTGATCTGGCATCATTATTATAAACATTTCATGATTTCTTGTTTTAGATACATCACCCAGCACTAACAAAAATTTGCAGAGTGTCCCCATTACTAATTCCACTACAGTAAAGACCACACCAGAACAGGGCACTCCAAAGTCCACTGTAAATTCAAAAGATAGCTCACAGAAATCCACAGTAAATTCTAACCAAAGCTCACCTGAAGTGTCTAATCCAACACCTGTTTCTAATACACCTGACAAATCTACCACAGAAAAGACACCTGTTAGTGTGACAGGTAATACAGGTAATAATGATGGAGTTGAGAGGATGTGATGGTAATACAGGTATCGAGAGGGGTCCCTTTGAGCAGGGGTTGAGGGTTTGTGAAGTGGGGGATGAGAAAATGGGGGGTATAAAACAATGGGACAGGGAACAACACTAAAATGGGGGATAGAATAAGAACAAAGTAGGGGAAGTAGAAGTCATAGGGTTGGTGTTATAACGCCCTTTATGGACACACCTGGGACATGTAGGGCGGTAAGTTTTAATGGTGGAGGAAACAGGAGAACCCGGAGGAAACCACCGACCTTGGACGGAATTAGAAGTTATTATAAGGGAATATGCAGGGGTTAAAGACCAAACAACCATCTCCTTTATTATATAAGAATTATTCTATCATTTTAAAAGCACTTCATAAGACGCAGAGCGGAAGCAATGAGAATTTCAGATGACAAAAGTTTAAAAGGGCAAGACAAAATCAGTGAACATGATAAAGGTAATAACAAAACTACCGAACTTGAATGATCAATCTCATAGTCCAGAGAAAATGACAAAAACGAATCGGTCATACAGGAGAATTGGTGGATCGCAATGGTCCTGACTTGGTACAGGCATTTCAAATGAAATGGTGGGTAAAACCAGGTTTTATGGCGCCAAACCTCCCTCTTCCATTGCGATCTTAGGATCCGGTAATGACCATAGAACACAACATATTTGTGAGACACAATAGGGATATTGAGGTGATCATCTCAGTTCAGCAGACCAGTCAAACACTAATTAAAACAATTAACCACCATATCTTTTAACTCAATTTTGAACTTTTCTACTAGTGGCTGATAATGAAGAAAGAATTTTTTTAGGGATCGTATGAGACATATTTTCTTATAGCCCTGTTCCAAAAGTCGGTCACAAAGAAATCGGTGTCTGATTAAAAAATCTGTGAAATATGTGCAAGCTCTGGCGTATCGATTAAGTTGTGAAATATAAACACAGTATGCGACCAGCATAAAGAATAGACAACATTAAATTTGAAATACTGGACTAATCTTTTCAATTATTGTCTATTTTAGCTTCATACCAGGAGAAACCCAATGAGATTGCACAGACAACTAGAAGTTCTCAGAATGTTGCAAATAATGATCAGCAAACAAACAAGGTTATCAATCAACAGAATACTCAAAAGCCTACCAATCAGCAGACAACACCCAATCCTTCCAATCAGCAGATGATATCTAAACCAGCCAATCAGCAGACAACACCAGCAAATGAAAAGTCTAAGGCTTGTTCAGTCATGTAGACTTGAATTTACTACAAGATTACTTTTTTGTAATGAAGATGTTATATTCTGTAAACCGGGAAATATATGCAGCAGATTTTAATTACTATTTTCGGGTTGACATAGCTAGAGTCAAAATTAAACAACATGAATATATTTGTCTTCCATTGTAATCTATGGACAACAACATTACACCACTAATTTAAAACTGTGCAAACTAAAATTTGATTGTCCTACCGCAAAAAAAAAAACCAGAGCGAAAATTTCCTGGTTAACAGTATAAAATATAAAAGCAATTAGAATATGAAAATATATTATCATAAGCAACCTTGTGAAATCAATACCTTAATAATGTAATCTGTACATTTAGATCTATTATTTTTTTAGCTCTTCAAGGCCACTTTGTTTATCAGGAAGATTGTTTGCATTGTGTTACTATTTTTTTTGCCTCTGCATCAACATGTCAACGGGCATTAAGTTTAACTTATGTCTGTCTGTTGGAGTGTATGAACCTCCATCAAACTTTTCTCATAAACCGTACATGAGAATAATTTGAAACTTGGTAGGATGGTTCAGTAGTATGTCAACCCGTAAGTCCTAAGTGACTTATCAGAACTGTCCGACTTCCACTCTCTGTCTGGGGCTGGGTCCAGATGAAGATTTATGCAAATATTTCCATCAACATTCTCAGAAATGTTTATGAGATTTGAAACTTGGTAAGATGGTTCAGTATGCCAAACTGTACATCCTATGTGACTTTCATAATTGTCGCACTTCTATTTGTTGTTTTGGGCTAGTGTTGGTATCCCATAGACACATTCTTTATTTTTTCAACATTTGATAATTGAGAGATACTATATTATACTCAGGTAATAATAACTCAATATTTTTTACTGTTTACATATACATGTATGTCTTTCAATTAATATTACCAAGACTATGGTACTTGTGATAAATGATTGTTAGTAGATTTGATATTTATTTTTGTTGATGTCTTTGATACTCTTTTTTACATGTTTAGCTTAATTTTGTTCTATTTTATTCTGTGAAAAGTGTAATATTATTAATATTTTACTCAGCTTGAAGGTACTGTGTGACAACAATTTTTCTGCCACTGAAATGGGTCAAATCATTCAACCCTTGTTTGTCTATTTGTCCCATGACAGTTAATGGAGTTTTTTCTATACACCTATGACCTTTAATACTCAGATTTAGTGTGTAAGTGTATGATGATCAAATCAAATTTATGTTTCATTTTTAGCTCACCTGGACCTGCGGGTGACATTGCCTACATGTAGCAATCTTGTTTTATGCTCAATTTATATCCATGAGATAATTACTTACATGTATAATCTTTAAAGATTTGTCTCAGGTTTAAGTGTAGGATGTTTTTTTTAACCAAGGTGCATTTATATGAGTCTGTGATATCCAAGGTGTACATTATTTAATAAGGACAGGGATCTTAAATATTGTTGTGATCTACATAGTATATTAACACTTCTTTTAGTTTTTGATATTATTTTTTTCTTGTACACATTTTAACATTCTTGTTATTTCTTTTTCTTTTGTTGAATAAACTTTGGCATTTTATTACATTTTGTAAATATATTATACACAACCCTTATATCATATATAAATGATGCTTGGGGTGGGGTCATAGTGCCTGATTAAAGCCACCATTTCTGTTGATTTTTCTGATAGAAATTTATATGACAACAAAGTTTTAGACAATAAATTTTGCTATGGCTGACGAGTGTTTCCTCTTCTCAAGACTCATCAGAGGCATTCTACCAAAAATATTGAAAAAGCCAAACACTATATAAGTATGAAGAGCATAAATAATAAAACTAAAAATACCGAACTAAGGAACCAAATTACTGGTAGAGCAAATTAGAAGTTAAAGCAATGAAGGTCAGAGAGGACTCGTTTCACCTATAGCTATCACCTACTACCCTAGTTTGTTGATCGTATCTTTGCCTAGTTTTTAAGATATAAACTTAACTAAAACTTTTATGCGGTTCACTCTTAGATGAACATGTTGGTCAGACTCATTTCATTTGGATGCTGACCAAATTAGAATAATCTTGGGATGCTTAGCTGTTGAGATATGAACTTGTAAAAAACAAGTAATACTGTGAGCTAGCTCACAAAAGGATACCCCCGGCTTCATTTTGGACTCTGTATGGTAAAAAACATCAAGTCCAGTTATCTAGAAGGCAAATTTTGCTACATTTGCACTTGTGATTTTCAATGCATAGAATTCTTCTTTAACTGGTGATATATGTTTTCCTAAACTTGCAGGGATGTGCCAGCAGATGCCCCCACCCCCTGTGACAAAAGCAAAGGTGTAACAAAGGGGCAAAAAATATTAATAATCCGAAAAGACAGGAACAAAATTGGTAGACATAAAATCATCACAACAAAACAAACAACAAATCAAACACAACCAATAGAAAATAATGAGATTTGGAATAAGTGTACGGGACACAGCCCACAATTAAACGGCAATTTAGAAAAACCACAATGGACAACCGCCAGCAGCCTTCAACAAGGCCATTTGGCACTGCTCGCGGTTCTGCAATTGGTCCATGGTCTAAATAAAATGCATATAATTCAAATCCAGCCCTGAACCAGCACCATAAACCAGCAATATGAACTCAAGACTTTAGGATGAGATAAAAGTGCTGTTTCTTTGCTTTCATTCAATACTAATAACATGATTTTGTGTCATACATATATACTCCATATCCTTAATATTTAATTTCAGTTTGGGCTAGTTTAAAAAAATTTTGTCAAGTTATTAATGTTAAAAGTGTTTAAAACTAGAACAGCATAGAAACAACAACTTCAAATAGAGGTGCAATGTTAAATTTTGATGACAGTTCATTTCAGTACATCTCATTAAAAAAAAACTTAACAAATTCTAAGTTTAAAATAATTTAATCATTACATCAATTACATTTGTAGTATTATTTGCATCTTCTATTAAATATTTCATAACTAAACTTTCATCTGGAAACTTGATAAACCTAAATGTCCAATTCATTACTCAATATTGCAAAATAACATAAATTTTTGTACTTGTATATCATTTGTAATTGGGAACATAATAAAAGATTTCTCAACTCTTATTATTATGATTATTCTTTTTACAACAGAATTATACAACTACATATTCCTGATAAATAAGGATTATAGTGGAATTTAGTAAAAGCAATAAACCTAGATAATCCCTATGAAAAACCAGCCCCTTGTCAGTAACATTTCAATCAAATAATAGGAAGGTGGTAAACCAAAAGTATTTTTAAAAAGAGATTTACTTTAATAAAAAAACTTGAAACAGGGAGGATTCCAACCATGTGCTGTACAAGGTAAAAATATTGATGCAGGGCTGTCAATCTTCCCGATTTTCAGGATTTGTATAATATAAATGAATATAATACATGTATGAAACAAAAAAATTGAATGAAACAAATGTTGAGATATTAAGTGCAGTTCTCTGTAAGAATCAGACAAAATTTAAAAACTTTGAATCATGATTTTAAAAACACACGGTTTTGACAATAAATTGTCATTCAAAATAGCCTTTTAATGAAGAAACAAACATTAGTTGTTGTCTCGAGTGTCAGAGGATGGAGAAAAATTTCTGTTAAAATGATAGGAATTTAGTGTGCCTTGACAGAGTTATCTCCCTTAGATTCAAAATTTATATGCATTTTAACCAAAATATATCTCAAATTACTGACTTTTAAAAAAAGTGCCAATGCATTTTTTGTTAGTTTTTAAGCATTTTGAACAGTATTTTGAAGTCAAACGCGTGTGTTTTTTTCATCATGATTCACCCATTGCCTGATTCTTACAGAGAATGGCACTTAAATTTTAATTAAAGATCCATATCAATTTAATAGTAAATTTTGTGTTGATGTAATTCCTATCTTCAAGAAGAAACAATAAGGGCTTGTAAACATTACTTATGTAAATTTCTAAATCTAAAAACATAGTTGCTGTATTTCACCACAAAATAAATCAAGGGGGAGATAATTCAATACTTTTGAAATTTTGTATAATAGTGATTACTAAATATATAAATCAATTATTTCAGACTTTTCTTAAAAGGCGGACCAAAATAAGCTTTCAACCAACCAAAATAGAGTAATATATCTTAAAAGAAACAATTTACATGAACATGTTATAAAATAAACAAAAATTATTCCTAAATGCTTTCTTTTTGATATATGGTAAGTTAGTTGAGTTGAATGTGTTTCTTACACACATGGGACTTAGTAAACACAACAGCACCTTCAGTAATTACCATGATATACAATATGTTATACATGTAATTAAAACAAACAAGAGTTAACACTAAAGTATGTCTCGCCTGCCGGCACCATCAGAAACAATCATTCTTTCTTACTTCCACTATATTTTGAATTTACATGGATTTTCAGTTTCTGAGATCAAAAGATGTTTATAGAACTTAAACATTGCAAATATATGCAATAAAAATAATCAAAGTCACTCAACCGGAAAATCAAGGTCAAGGTCAAAAGATGGGGATGCAACTGTGCTAAGCTACTACTGGGGCATATGTATACCAAGTTTCATCAACCTAGGACCTATAGTTCTTGAGAAATGGAGGTGCTCGCAAAACTTTTCCATTGCTATTATATGTATTGAAAATTGTCAAAGTCACTCAACCAAAAAATCAAGGTCAAGGTCAAAAGATGGGGATGCAACTGTGGTAAGCTACTACTGGGGCATATGCATACCAAGTTTCATCAACCTAGGACCTAAAGTTCTTGAGATATGGAGGTGCTCGCAAAACTTTTCCATTGCTATTATATGTATTGAAAATTGTCAAAGTCACTCAACCGGAAAATCAAGGTCAAAGTCAAAAGATGGGGATCCAACTGAGCTAAGCTACTACTGGGGCATATGCATACCAAGTTTCATCAACCTAGCACCTATAGTTCTTGAGATATGGAGGTGCTCGCAAAACTTTTTCATTGCTATTATATGTATTGAAAATTGTCAAAGTCATTCAACCGGAAAATCAAGGTCAAGGTCAAAAGATGGGGATGCAACTGTGCTAAGCTACTACTGGGGCATATGCATACCAAGTTTCATCAACCCAGGACCTATAGTTCTTGAGATATGGAGGTGCTCATAAAACTTTTCCAAAAAGTTAACGCCGCCGTCGCCGCCGCCGCCGCCGCCGCCGCCGGTAAAGTAACACCTATGTCCCGCTCTGCTTCGCAGGCGAGACAAAAATGGTAAACATGATTTTTTTTTTTTTTACATCAGGGGGTTTTGATAATTAAAATTTGACAAAAATACTTATACACAGTTTGTTCTACAAAAAATGTACTTAACATGTAAGAGCAGTGAAATTCAACACAACAAAATTGTTATATTACATTTTATTAACATGTCCATGCTCACATTAATGAAATAAAATATAGTTATTATACACATCACCAATATAATGTTAAAAATCCTTTCATAAAATACAAGTCAACATGAATAAAGTCTCATTCATTACATGAACACTTATATGTATTATATTCTCTTGACACAAGAAGACTAGCTCTAAATACATGTATATAAATATAATGTTAACTATGACAAGGCATGGGAAAGTCTATGTAACAAATAAAATGTAACCAAAAAATTGCACATAAAAATGTAAATTATTTCATCTATCTACCTAGTTCTTAACTGATAAGCAGATGTTCTGATTGCAAAATGAAATTGTTCAAATCTTTATTTTTTTAGAAAAAAGATTTTATATGCCTAATTCACGAAGGAGTAGAGCCACAAAGGCCCCCAAAATTCAAATTTGATATACCTGCTTGAAATTGCTGCTTTGGTGTTTATTAGACTTCATATTTCATAAATTGCAATATCTTTTTGTTCAATTGTTTAAAAACACAATAGCAGTGAGCTCAAAATCAGTCTATTTTGTAAAAAATCTCGATATTTGACATTTTCCCTTGATTTTCATGTAACAATCAATGAATATGAAAATGGCCACACCCATCGACCAAAATAATATTGTGATAAAAATGTGTATTTTTATGTTATAAATTGACTATAAAAAAATTATGATGGTTGACGAATGTGGCCAATACTAATTTTGACAAAATATGAAGATTAAACAGTGAAAATGTGTGAAAAATTATGAATTTTACAATTTAGGGTGTGTTTGAAATGTCAAGGTTAAACCTGTGATGTAAATATTTTGTTAGATCCTGCAGATATGAAAAGTTCATTTATACCTTTACTAATTTTAGTTAAATTTACGAACAGTTGAAGTAGTTTGAAAATAAGTAAAAATACTGGGCCGATTTGGCTCTACTCCTTTTACAATTTCAATTTTTTGAATCTTAAATTTCATGAATGTATGGTTTTAGTCAAATTCTTTAAGCTTGACGCTTCTAGTTCTTGTTGGGTCTGAAATTTGGTAAAATAGTATCCAATTTTGTTAAGGCATTTTATGCAGTCATAATAAATTTTACACTGATTGAACATGAACAACTTAACATACTTAATATGTACCCTACTCATTCTAAAACACCCTCACAATAAAAGTACACACCCGTTTCAGAAACGTTATCATTCATTAACAACAAGTAAAACTTTGTATACAAACACCCATAAAAACATATCCCATGGAATGCATAGATGACAAAGTACTAATCTTCTTTAAATGGAGTCCGTCTCTGGTCGGAGTCCTCTGTAAAGGCTCTATATACAAATAGTCCTAATATTATATGAACTGCACCTATCGCTATAAATGCTGCATAAAAATAACTGTTCTCTGATGTCATTCCTAACATTGCTGAAAAAAAGGAAAAGGGTATCAAACTTAAAACATATCAGGTTCTGAGGATGATAATTAAACTAAATTTAATTTTCTCAGTCCGAGGGAATGATAAAGCCAACTTTAGATGAATCAGATCAGCTGTACATTATTTATGTCATTTAAAGGTCTTAATAAATTAACAACCACTCGAAGTGGCTTTAAAAAGTGTCCTCCCGGAGTACATGTAAATGTATGTTTTTGTCTGTCTAAATCACTATATATTATTCTTTTAGTTCCATACATGCTTGTTTTCATTTTATCGGATATTCTCATATACAAAATATTTATATTAAGTACAAGTCGTAGATAAACATGTAACATGAATGTACCCTATGGAAATTTCTTACCTTCAAAAAAGAAACTTTTACTGAAGAAATAAAGAAATATTGGCATTGTGATCATAGCCAAGCTAAAAAATACCATGGTCTTCATAACACTATTGGTCTCATCCTTGTTCTCCATTCTGAAAAGTAAAAATAGATACTGTTCAAAAACTATTTCACCTTCAGTATAAATAAATGTATGTACAATGTAAGTTAGTTAACAAGAAAAAGAACAGAAATAATTGTTTTATATTCAGGCAACAAAAACATGCTTTCTTTAAGTAAAACAAACTGCCTTTTAGATGAGTGCTGATGTTGATTTGTCATAGGGTTTTGTTTTGTCTACCTTTACCGGAACTGACCATTGGCAGCCCAACAGGTGTGCTAAAGCAAGCAGGAACTACTACTGTTACAGAACACCCGAGTTCACTTTCATTACAACTTGAGTTGGTGTTGTTTTTATGTTTAATGTTTCTTTGTGCTGTTCTCATTCTTGTTTAATTATTACAGATTTTGTCGTTGTCCTTTCCCACTTTTGACATTGGAACCTCTTTGCTTCTTTAAAGAGTAAAGATGGACAGCAGACAGGTGAAGGAAACCAAGATTTAAAATCAAGAAAATAATTTGCACAGTTGTTCAGCTCCTTTGAGGTGTCTTACATTGTAATTGAAAAATAAAATTCTTATCTGATCTTATTTTAGTCATCATTGTCATACTAGAAATGAGCTATCTTTTTTTTTGTTACTTAAAGAACCATTTTTAAAACAACAGGGACATGTTTCAGAGAGTGTGTTAAGTTGATCAACACAGGTGGATGTAAATTTAATTAATGCAATTTGAATCTTGATAGTGACCATGACACTGCTGTAAACAGAAAATTATAAAAAATAAGTTTATTTTATATTCTAGAAAATGGATTGAACATAAGTTCCATTAATACTGACAGATGTGTAAATGTTGAAAGATCATGAAACAGCAACAGTTGATGGGCTACAGTAGTGATACCAATTCATGAATCAGAATGAACAACACTGGAGGGGCTACAGTGGTGTGACCCATTCATGCATGGGCTACATTAGTGTGACCCATGAATGCATGGGCTATAGTGTTGTGACCCAGTCATGAATGAACAACAGTGGTGTGACCCAGTAGACTCACCTGACCAGTGCTCAATAATTTTGACTTCATTTTCGTAAATTTCTCTTTTTTGCCAAGCTTTGATTTGAAACCAAGATTGTATCTCTTTGTCAGTCAATTAAGGGACAAAATCATCATAAAAGAATTTTAAAATATATGTTTTCGTTGGAACAGGGTGGCCAATTGAAGTCAGCGAGCCAAAAAAGCTAAAAAGACCATATTACCCTACCAGTGCTCGATAATTTGGTAACAGGATGGCCATTTTGATTTTTCAAGATTTTTTATCGTGTATATATGAAGTTCCACTCTTCGTTGTTCCAGATATGTGACCAGATGTTCAAACAAACGACAGGATCTCAAGATTTGGGGTTGGTTATGACTCTACCATCAAATTTCTTAGAATTTCAGAGAAATTATACCCTAAAATACATTTACATGTAAATCAACCTCAATAATACAACCTGATGAAGCTTTTCTAAATGTTTTGTGCTTTAAATGTGCAAATTACATGTATTTCTAACAAACTTAACCAAAATTCCAGCAACCAACTCCAGCATTTTTAATATAGAGCAAATTATCAAGTACTGATCAGGATAGTCTACAGTACAGTGCTGACTGATGTCTGATTATCATGATTATGTCTGATCAGTGTTCTCCCCAGAAATTTCTAAAAGCATCCACAGGGACTTGCTCCCCTCTATCAATATTTTGTTAGAGTCAATGTGCGATAGGAAAAAAAACACAAGGGAGATACTACTTTCACCACCCCCCTTTTCTTTAATTCAATTTTCTTTTAATATATCATTGATCTCGTACCTTTTCTTATATTAATCGTTTCACAGATGATTTTCTTTTCCAAAACACCCAAATATATCTTCATTCATTGCGTTTCAGCCTCAAAATTGGGCTTTGTTCGGACAATTTTGTAAAATTTGGCAATCGCTTGGACATGAAAATGAAAGTACATGTACATTCTCGGGACTTTACCAATAAATGTAACGTAAAACGAAAGTAAAAACGTCATTAAAATTCATTTGGATTTCTTTCGAGTTTCGAGACTTTTCCTTGACATAATGCTTTTCATGTCCAAGCGATTGCCAAATTTTACAAAATTGTCCGAACAAAGCCCGATTTTGAGGCTGAAACGCAATGAATGAAGATATATTTGGGTGTTTTGGAAAGGAAAATCATCTGTGAAACGAATTATACCCTCCCGAAGGGAGCTATAATGGTAGAAATGTCAATATTTTAGTTGTACTATGAGCTGAATTTTCCTTCAACGTCCGGTATAGCACGCGCTTGTTTTCCCGAACTTTCGGTGTCTTTTTAACGTTTTTGTCTTTGAAAATTTTAGACGTCATTAAACGCTCACGTAACGGTTAACCCACAAGAAAAGCTACTTTGTTTTTATTTTCGGACCAAAAAAATTAAATTCATTGAAACCTCGGGAGCGTAACAGGTTTTACCTGCCTCATATTATAAGAAAAGGTACGAGATCAATGATATATTAAAAGAAAATCGAATTAAAGAAAAGGGGGTGGTGAAAGTAGTATCTCCCTTGTGTTTTTTTTCCTACCGCTCATTGACTCTAACAAAATATTGATAGAGGGGTGCAAGTCCCTGTGAAGCATCCTGATATTTGCAATTTTCAAAATAGCATCTTTTTATTTGAAATTAAAGCATCACATTCCCATTAGAATATATAAAACTAAAAAGATGATTTTTGATAGCATCACCATGATCACATAATATTTTGTCTTTGAACCAGATAGCATCACATTTCCAGGATGCTTTAAGGACTGGGGAGAACACTGCTGATGTCAGTGATGAGAGGAAAATAGGATTTAAGTTAAAAGAGTAAAAGAGTAAACATGAAGTATAACCTGCTTCTTAAATCGTCTGCCATTATTATTATTGTTTAAAGCAATTTTGATCAAATCATAACTGCAAGCATGTTCGGGTTATGAAAGTTTTGTTGTTCTGATCCTGAACTGATCCGTGGTTTAGCTTGTCTACTTCCGGTTTATTTTCGCGGAAAAAATCTACTTTCACTTTCACTTTGACTTTGCTTAGTAATGGATCTTTACACCAAAATCGACGGAAAATTACTGCACATTTATCAAAACAAAGAAATTAAACGAAATTCTACTATCTATGCAGAGAGCTGGACGTATGACAAAAACAATGGGTTATATCAAGCAGGAAAACACGATTTTAATTGTCCATCATCAAAGTCATTGTTGGTTGCATGTGTTTCATGCTTTGAAATCCTGACAGATTCAACAATAACAGTGTTGCTTCTGGAGAATTTAACAGTAAAAACAATAGATTATTATCTAATTGGAATTGCTAATGGATCACTAAAATTTGTGCCTCTGAGAAAACTGTCTCTAATGACAAAACTTGAAAACTTCAAAATAGTAGATGGACCAACAATTGCATGGATTGAAGATGGTTCATTATTCATAGCCAACCTGTCAAGTGAAAGCAAGTGTCAATTATCTAAGTGTTTTGTTTCGAACAAGTTAAATGTAGAAAAATTACTTTTAGCTAAATTTTGTCAAGGATATTATATTTTATTTGGAATTAGATCTGTGAATAGCAGTGATAGAAGTATCTTTTCACTCTTAACTGAATCAACAAACTGTTCAAAGAGTAAGGAGATCGATGTATCAAAGCTGGTCTCTCCAGTCTACACAAATATATGTGGAGTCTTATCAAAAAGAATTGATATAAGCAAAAATGGAGACAATTTTGAAATAAATTCCTCAGTTTTTGCCTGTACTGACAGTGGGAATGTCTTACAGTTTGAAAATGGAATCTTAGTGTTTGCTTTATCTTCAAATATCACTTTGAATTTGGATGTTCAATTGAATTTTTTGGAATGTGTTCCTGTAAATAAGTCTTACTTGAGTATTTTTTCTGACGGCAAAGTGACAATCATAAATATAGACAGTAGAATGGTAAGACACACTTTGTTGCAATTTATTTTTTATCATAAGATATGGTCTATAAACTTAAATACATGTATCATGCTCTTACACTCATAATAAACATACATGCAATTAATTTTAAAACTTTTGTTCATCCTGTACATGATCCATTGCACTTGAGCTTGTTCAAAATAATGACTCCAAAAAAAAAGGCATCTAATGTTCATTTCCTCTTTCTAATTGATATTTTAAAGGTTGTAGATACCAGACCAAATGTAAACCAAGTTCTGTGTGATGATTTTATTGGTAATGGATGTAACCAGTTGATGTTCCTGACAGAGCAGTTTGATGGGAAGACAGGATATATAATGACAGATGTAGACATCAATCACATTGATACCACCAGAGAGGGCATTGTACAGAGAGAGGGTGTAGAAAAGTCATCCAGCACAGCAACTGCTCTCACTGCCCTACAATCTAGACTCAGGGTAAAACAAATCTATATGTCGACATTAAAGATGTAGTTCTAATCTTTATTTGACTTGCATGCAACATATATAGGTGTCTTTTTTTAAAAGAATCTGTTGTCTTGCTTTTCAGTTTCTTGTGACATCACAAATTTATATCTCAATTTTCCAGATAACTACACATTGATTCGATAGACATGATAGAAATAGATATTTGATTTGTATTGTTTTACTATTTTCAGAATGAAGTCGTCTCCCTGAATGACTTGACATCAGAAGTTGAACATAGAAAACAACACATTAGAGAGCTGTTGTATAAAACTCAGGATTTATGTAGTGGTACAGACAATACTTGTAATAGTAACATGGTAAGAATTCCCATGATAATTGTATTGATATAGCATTTGATTTCAGATTTATTAGCCCCAATCATGCTAAACTTTTTTGGAGGGAGGGGGTATAAAAATAAACCTGCCTGTCCATCTCCTAGCTTGTTTTCAAACTACTCTTAAAATGCTTAATAAAATTATCTCACAAGAATTTGCATGAAGAAAATACATAAAATTATATGTGTATAAAGGAGTTGCATTGTTCTCTGGTATTATTCAGGGGAGATAATTTGACATTTTTCTAGTACATGGATAGAGTCTAAAAAGGAACAGAAGTGGTATTCTCTATAGGTTCCTATAAGTTTAAATTTTGATATATTTGCACAGCCCAAAAATCTTAGATAATAGTTAGTGAGCCACTCTGAAAGGGATAAAGATCCCGATTACAGTGATTTATCATTGACTATTAGAATTTTTTATAGTTTAAGATGGTAGTTATATACCTAAAATCTTCACATCTGGTAAGCCCTGTCACTTTAATTTAGCAAACAGTATTACTGCATATATCAGCTTAATGTACATAAACTGAAACAAAAAAGTTTTTAACTTGAGAAAGATAAAGAAATTCATGTCATTTTTAGTCAATTGATTTTGTTTCAGAATGTCATGCTGGTACCATTGCTTGGCCACCAAGGAGAAGAGAGATTGTTTAAACTACCTCAAACAGATACCACAAAACCTCTTATAACAATTTGTCAAGTCTGGAAGAGAATCACAGAGGAATGTGTTGTTGTTGGTGTAGAAATCACAAACAAATATAAAAGGTATGGTCTAAATTGTTGTCTACCATTTCTCCCACATTGTCTTTTCTTAATTGAAAATCACATATCACAGTTTTTGGCTGAATTTCAGAGAGTGAAATATCCTGGTTATATACTGGTGAATGTCAGGGCTGGCGGGCAGGCAGGCTTGCTGGGAAGAAATTTGTGTAACAGTTTTCTCAGCAACCACCCGGTAATTATCACAGCCTCTTGATATTGAGCATACAACATTGTGGTAGGGTTCCATGATGTGGGAATTTATCTAAGGTCTGTTGCTCACCTAATTCCTGTTTAACGAAATCTGGCCATTTTTAGCTCACCTGACCCGAAGGGTCATGTGAGCTATTGCCATCGTTAAGCGTCCGTCGTCCGTCCGTTAACTTTTCTTCAAAGATCTTCTTCTCTGAAACCACTGAAGGGATTGCATTGATACTTGGTATACATGATCTTTAGGATGTCCTCTACCAAGTTTGTGAATTATATACATGTCGACCAACCAACATGGCCGCCGTTGCTAAAAATAGAACAGGGGGGTCAGACCATTGTTTTTGGCTTATAACTCAAAAAGTATAAGAGATAGAGAAAATCTGAAGCAACCTTCCTTGTTCAGCATCAAAAGCTCTACGAATCTCCCCATTGAGTCGAAGTTGTGAAACGACTCCTTATAGGAGTCATTGCCCTTTAATCATCAAAATTGACCATTTTTGCAGTTTTTGGACTATATCTTGAAAACCGTTTGAGCTAGAGGAAAAGATAGCATTGCAGAATTGTTAAGCTCATTGAGATCTACAAAAATGATTTCAGGGTCTTAATTGTCAGATCAGCCGTTTAAGAGTTATTCCCCTTTAACTGTTTTTTTCCATTAATTTACACTGATTTTCAAAAATCTTCTTCTCTAAAACCACTGAAGGGATTGCATTGATACTTGGTATACATGATATTTAGGATGTCCTCTACCAAGTTTGTGAATTATATACATGTCGACCAACCAACATGGCCGCCATTGCTAAAAATAGAACAGGGGGGGGTCAAACCATTGTTTTTGGCTTATAACTCAAAAAGTATAAGAGATAGAGAAAATCCGAAGCAACTGTCCTTGTTCAGCATCAAAAGGTCCTTACAGGAGTTATTGCCCTTTAACTGTTTTTTTCTATTAATTTAAACTGATTTCCAAAAATCTTCTTTGAAACCACTGAAAGGATTGTTTTGCAACTTTGTATGCTTGAAGTTTGTGAAATTTATTCAAAAGTTGGCAGAAGAGATCAGGTGAGCGATTCAGGCTCCTGGGAGCCTCTAGTTTACTTTGACAGATCATGCATCATACATTTTGTTTTAATTGTCTTAAGATTTTCCAGATTTTCAGTATTAACCATAGTCGGTAATGCACTTTGAGGTTAAGGTTGCTGGTTCAAATACCCTGCTACCAATCATTAGCTTATTACCTTTACAGTTTTGAGGTTTGCTTTCAAAGTGAATGTTCAAAACACTATTATAATCAATGACTCTAGAACACAATTATATAATTACATGTCTTCAGATCAAGAACTCTTCTTTTCAGATAAAACTGAAATTTTTCTCCATCCTAGTAAACATTGTTTTTTAACCTTTTATTAAGTCACATTATCTTTTCCAGTAACATTCTTGTTTCCATGACAATGGCATCTTCTCAGACAGACCGTCAACAGATGACATTCACGTCAGGTTGTTTTGATCTGGAAAAATCAAAAGAAAATAGAGACTTGCAAAATGGAAATGCCTTAAAAAGAAGAAAACTTTCGCCGACCTCAGTTTCAAATTTTGAAGGAGCTGAATGCTATGATATAATTCCAGGCCATTCTGTTACCCTCCTGTGTAAAACTGGTTTACCAAGGTTCACTTCTTTGTCAGAGGTCAAATACACAACCTTTCTTCATGTCATTGACAGCCACTCAGATGGAAAAGTGAAAGAAGTTTTAGATGCAGGGGAAATAACTCTGTTCTCCTCTGAACTTTTAGAAAGCAGAAATTATCTTTGCCTGAGTTCAAAACAAAAGGAACAAATCAATCAAACAGGTACTGTCTTTACTAGGGGTGTAACTATACACTTTTCTGACAAATGATATGAATTGCGATATTCTACTTGTATTTTGGTATGTATCAATATACAAAAACTTCATCGAATCAAACATTTCTTTGACTGTAAATTCTGGAAATCGGTAAATATATATTTTTCAGGATTTTAACTCATTTGCGCATGTGCAGCAAATTTTGTTTACAGTTTCATTCCACGGTACTAAAAAAAAACTTCAATTATATTTATTGAAATATTTTAGCAAAATACATTGGCTGTTATGTAATAAAAGAGAAGCAATGAGATATTTAAAGCAGAACTGTATATTATTAGCAGCCCGACCGTACTGAGATTTGAATTGTTGATCAAAATATCGTGATTTTGGTACAAACGCTGAATTGTTTTCCCCTAGTCTTTACCCCACAGATTTGAAATTTTAAGTTGAATAAAATTCAACTACATTTTTATGTCATTTGAAAATTTGTTTGGATAATATCTGTTTAATATATACCTTTATGACAATTTTGATTTAAGGACTATTGGAGTAAACCTATATGTTATTCATTTGTTTTTAAATTCTATAGGTTTTCTTATATTCATATTTTGTTCCAGTTTTATTTAATATGTTGCCTATTTAAGATTCCTTGGTATATAGTTTTTATCAACAAGCAAAAAGATTCTCTTTCAATGTCCATTTCAATGTCAATATACAAAGAGTCAATAAAACCATGAAAACTGTTCATTTTGTTATGTGAATGAAAATTTCAAGGAGTAAGCTCTCAGCCTTTCAATTTTATCAGCTATATGTGTTTCAGCTCATATAAGCTCTAAACAAAGTAGATTTTATTCCATTTAGCTTTGCATATCAAGCATGTCTAATTGTTGTCAGTTTTTTTGTTTTTTGTTTTTTTTGCATATGGTTATGAAACATTGGTCAAGTTGGTGAATGAAATATTGAAAAAACTTTAATTTTGTTACAGATTTACAGAGAAATCTGCTTGCACTAAACTTTGTACAGATCCATACTCCTCTATGTGTTCAATCTACAACATTTCCTCTGACAAAACTGGTGTCATGGTTACAGAGTAAGACTGATGTATTATGGGTAGACATGTATGACTGTATGTTTTTTAAGGACAACCCAGTTCTAAAGAGTACCAGGTTGTATATTGAAGAAGGCAGTGGTACAGAGACAGAGGTCAGAATGGAAGTCTTCACCAGGTAATTATTGTTGACTTGAGAAGGTCAGATGTCAAGGTCAATAATGTTTGTAAAGATCAGAATTTTCAGTTTCAGAAAGTAAGAGCAATATAGCTTTATTATTGAAAGTATAATCATTCTTACGTCTTAAATTTATATCAAGGATTAGTTTTATTTAACATTCATTTGAATTTTGTAAAGAAGCAAGATATTTTGTTTATCACTGTTAAACAGTTTCCTCTGAACATAGGAGTCCCTTCTGAAATTTATATCCAATAATGTATTTGAAGGGTTTATGTTAGAAATATAAATTGACAGTTACAATATATCATATCCTCATACTGCCATCCCCATTCCTAGAAATCATTGATCTCCAGTATATAAGGCCAGCCATACAATAGATTAGGTGTCGTTTCCATCTCAATCATACAATAACTCATTAGACCTAATCCTAATTGTAGAGGCTTAAATTGGATATTGACCAATTGAACTGGTCAGTCCTTGATAGAAAGTGTCAAATTTTCATTACAATGGCAGTAATTCTTGTGATAAATTAGATTGGCTGGCTAAGATGGACACTTGTGTTTCTATACTGAATGAATGCTAAGATCAGAAATAATTTTCTGTATCTTAAGATTTGCCTTTTCTGTTATATGCTGATAAGAAAGACCAATTATTTGCTTATATGCTATGTTAAAGAAATTATATTTGAAGATATGCAACATGGATTTTAGTAACGTAGAGATACCAAGATTATGCATGCTTGCAATTTGAACAAGAGTAGATGGAAGGAGAATTTAAATTAAAGCTTACAAAATCAAAACATTTTAAAGACTATAAGATTGCTAATTTGTAACTGAGAGTGTTGACAGACTCTATAGTTCTGACTTTGTACTTGCAGTAACATTGATGAAAGTTTATAATTATAATAAAAAAATGTTAATGTTATGGTTGTAAATTAAATGCTCACTCTTCCCTCTGCAATCCAGATGTTAGTATTTGTTGTAACTTGTTTTGCTGCAATCATGCCTTGTGCCTAAAGCAGAAGATAATGAGATGATTTTCATCTTCTCTTTTTGATGATATTTTTTTACCAGTTATTTTGTTTTCTTTCAGTACCAAAGACCAATTGTACCTTTTGCTCCACCATTTGTATTCAGTTCTCCCTGATGATGTAATTATTCTACCATCCAATGAAATCAAACAGAACATTATCCAATTGTTAGACAGTTTACAACAAGAAATAGCTAAGGTTTGTCAATCAGATTCCAAAATGTATAGTAAAACCAAACTTACTGCTGATGCTGATACAACCATTGAGAGAGAAGAAAGTGGACAGATGGGTGAAAATATCAAACAAAATTTTGTAAAGAGGAAACTACACCTTCAAGTTAAACCAAAGATGTCCAGTGAAAGTGTAGAGGAGTTGGGTAAATGTATTCATGATTTACAAGTCAAGTCAGATGTACAATTGATCAAAATGGTCACAGAAAGATGATAAGTTAAAAATAAAAGTTAGTTAAGTTCTTGTTATTATTTTTTATGTTGAATACTTAGTATTTAATTAAGTTTGAAACAACCCTTGATAGCACTTTATGATACATTGCAATTACTTAAAAACGGTGGCTTCATGGTGCAAATTGGCCCAATTTTTTAGGGTATTAGAGCCCCTACCTCTTTAACCTTGTCTTTAAAATACAGGTATAAGATGTATATAAAGGTAAAGCAGACACAAATCTTCAAAGAAATTATTGTAAAAGTAACTAAGTTCAATGCATTTTTGGAAAAAGTTCATTTCTCAATGTGCATCTCTGTGTGTGCTATAGCAAGCAGGAACTGCTTATTCTTCCGGAGGACCTGAGTTCCAATGAGTTCACTCTTGTTTCGACTGGAGTTCGCGTTATTGATTGATATTCAGTTATTTTGTGTTTCCATGTTTTACATGTTGTCTGTTTTTGTCCCATTCCTGTTGGTGTTTACTGGTTTTGTCTCTGCCCTTTCGGACTTTTGATATTCCGATACCCCATTGGTACCTCTGCTTCTCTCATACAAATACACATAAATCATTTTATTTGGCTTTTACAAACTTCAATTCAAGTAATGTTTGAATTTTTCAAAAGAACCAAAAGTTAAAACATTAGATTTTATTATGCACACAAGTATTTTAAGACTTAAATTTTTTAGTTTAAATATATTTATTTATCCTGGATTGGGAAACAAACTTGAGACTTATGTGAATCCCTTTGCAGTGAGCAATTGTGACCTTTGTGCTGGCCCAAATTGAGCCTTATCTTATTGAACTCTACATACATGTAGGGGTCTTTAACGTGCATGGGTCATGGCTCTCCCCATACACAGGACAACTCTAAAGGATAAGCATTGTTCCTTAAGATAATCCTCAATGGTGTCAAGAGAGAGTGGGAAAGTTTATTAATAAAATTTTCACCTCTAACAAGGATTGAACCTCCAACCTTGATGTTAGTAACCTTACATGTTAAGCACTACACCAACAGCTCTCTAATTAATCTTAGATTAACAGAAGAGGTGTTCAAGAAAAGCAAAGAAATGCTCAATGTGCATTCAAAATAGCTTGAATTTCACAAAAATTCTAAGACAAATCTGAAGACACTTAAGACATCACAAAAAACACACAAAACACCTGAAATTTCAGCACAAGCTAACATAATAAAGAAAAACACACAAAACCCTTAACACAAACTTGCATAAAAAAAGAAAGTGAATTTGTGAGCTTGTGGAATATTCTCTTAAGATGTGAGATTGCATAATCATATCTTCAAATGTTAAAAAGTAATGAAATCTTGGAGGCTTGTGCACCAATGCAGTCGCATCATCCATAATTTCAATTTCCAATGAGTTAAAATGTTTCAATGCATGATTGATATGTGGATATCTGTTTATTAATAATATGATTTGGTTACACGTTGGTTACATGTTAAACATATGAGTAAAAGTGTACAATACAGCACTATCGCCGTACTTAGTCTCTAGGTTTTCAATAGAAGCAGTGAAAAATGGGTCAGATGGTTTTATTTTGATCTTAAATGAAAGTTGACAAGTATAAAATGTTAAAAAAGAGATGCAGTTTAAAGGATTCTGTATAGGATGGTGATTGTTCCAATGTTTTATCATATGATACATGTGATCATTGTAAGTCCTTTTCTGACTGGTAACCCTCCTTATTAGGCTAGTAACAAGGTAATTACTGTTCTTATCAAGCTTGTAACACATAAGAGATCGACCCTCCTTTTCAGACTGGTAACACATAAGAGATTAACCCTCCTTTTCAGGCTGGTAACACATAAGGGATCGACCCTCCTTTTTAGGCTGGTAACACATAAGAGATCGACCCTCCTTTTCAAGCTGGTAACACATAAGAGTTGGAGTGTAATAATCTATGTATGAAATTTTTCAAGTATATCTTGGGTGTCAATAACAAAGCTACAAACATTGCAGTAATTGGTGAATTAGGAAGAATACCTTTTCATGTAGACATCATTATTTCTATGTTTAAATATATTCAAAGATTGAAAAGAAAAAGGACAACAACATCAACTGGATTTGCAAGTCTATGTCTTTATTTCTGTTTGACCGACTAGTTTCGGTGCCTAGGGCACCGTCATCAGGGATTGTTATTGCTTGATGAAAATCATTTGTTATCTCAGGCCTTACAGGATAGCAGAAACCTTGAAAAAAAGGGAACAAAGTCGTGGCTTTCATGCGTTAACTCAATTGCTTATGATATTGGAGTAGGATTTAGCGACACACAAAAAGTAAAAACTATACTTATTAATAGATATAAATCCTTTTGGAGAAAACAAATAGAAAATAATGGGGAGATAAAACAAGGAAAACTGAGAACATATTGTAAATTTAAAAATATTTTCCAAAAAGAACCATATCTCCAATTTGTTACAAACTCCCAGGCCAGGAAATCTCTTACCAAGTTTAGAATAAGTGCGCATGATCTGGCAATTGAACGTGGTCGATACAGAAATATTGATAAGGATAAAAGATTATGTAAGCTATGCCCTAAAGATGCTATAGAAGATGAATATCATTTTCTAATTAATTGCAAAGCTTATGATAAAGAAAGAACAACCCTTTTCGAACATGTTGATAATTATTGTTCCAACTTCAAATATCTTAACAATGACCTTAAATTCATATGGCTGCTATCCTGTGAAGACAAATTAATTTGTAATAAAGTATCCTCATTTATTCATAATAGCTTTGATATGAGAAAAAGTAAACTAGATAATAATTAATGTGTTTATTTTCATTGATCACTTTTTGTTTTGTTTTTTGGTTAAATATGTCTATATCTTTTGTTTAAGTTATGTTTGATATTTTCAATTGTATTCATGTATGTATATATATATGCCCAGTGATGGGCCCATAATTGGTTTAATAAACTATTCTATTCTATTCTATTCTATTCATAAGAGATTAACCCTCCTTTTCAGGCTGGTAACACATAGAGATCGACCCTCCTTTTTAGGCTGGTAACACATAAGAGATTGACCCTCCTTTTCAAGCTGGTAACACATAAGAGGTTGACCCTCCTTTTTAGGCTGGTAACACATAAGAGATCGACCCTCCTTTTCAAGCTGGTAACACATAAGAGGTTGACCCTCCTTTTCAGGCTGGTAACACATAGAGATCAACCCTCCTTTTCAAGCTGGTAACACAAAGAGATCGACCCTCCTTTTCAGGCGGGTAACACATAAGAGAGTGACCCTCCTTTTCAAGCTGGTAACACATAAGAGGTTGACCCTTCTTTTAAGGCTGGTAACACATACAGATCGACCCTCCTTTTCAAGCTGGTAACACATAGAGATCGACCCTCCTTTTCAGGCGGGTAACACATTAGAGATTGACCCTCCTTTTCAGGTGGGTAACACATTAGAGATTGACCCTCCTTTTCAGGCTGGTAACACATAGAGATCGACCCTCCT
Source organism: Arcuatula senhousia (assembly GCA_963971305.1). NCBI lineage: Eukaryota > Metazoa > Mollusca > Bivalvia > Mytilida > Mytilidae > Arcuatula > Arcuatula senhousia. The sequence goes on along the minus strand of OZ020312.1, from coordinate 46,987,345 downwards.
TTTCAGGCGGGTACCACATAGAAATCGACCCTCCTTTTCAGGCGGGTAACACATAAAGATCGACCCTCCATTTCAGGCTGGTAACACATAGAGGTCGACCCTCCTTTTCAGGTGGGTAACACATAAGAGATCGACCCTCCTTTTCAGGCTGGTAACACATAGAGATCGACCCTCCTTTACAGGCGGATAACACATAGAGATAGACCCTCCTTTTCAGGCGGGTAACACATAAGAGATCGACCCTCCTTTTCAGGCGGGTAACAAATAAGAGATCGACCCTCCTTTTCAGGCTGGTAACACATAAGAGGATGACCCTCCTTTTCAGGCTGGTAACACATAAGAGGTTGACCCTTCCGTTCAGGCTGGTAACACATAAGAGATTTACCCTCATTTTCAGGCTGGTAACACATTAGAGATTGGTCCCCCTTTTCAGGCTGGTAACACATAAGAGGTTGACCCTCCTTTTCAGGCTGGTAACACATAAGAGGTTGACCCTCCTTTTCAGGCTGGTAACACATAAGAGGTTGACCCTCCTTTTCAGGCTGGTAACACATAAGAGGTTGACCCTCCTTTTCAGGCTGGTAACACATAAGAGGTTGACCCTCCTCCTTTTCAGGCTGGTAACACATAAGAGGTTGACCCTTCCTTTCAGGCTGGTAACACATAAGAGGTTGACCCTTCCGTTCAGGCTGGTAACACATAAGAGGTTGACCCTTCCGTTCAGGCTGGTAACACATAAGTAAGAGGTTGACCCTCCTTTTCAAGCTTGTAACACATAAGAGGTTGACCCTCCTTTCAAGCTGGTAACACATAAGAGGTTTACCCTTCCGTTCAGGCTGGTAACACATAAGAGGTTGACCCTCCTTTTTAGGCTGGTAACACATAAGAGGTTGACCCTCCTTTTCAGGCTGGTAACACATAAGAGGTTGACCCTCCTTTTCAGGCTGGTATCACATAAGAGGTTGACCCTCCTTTTCAAGCTGGTAACACATAAGAGGTTGACCCTCCTTTTCAGGCTGGTAACACATAAGAGGTTGACCCTTCCGTTCAGGCTGGTAACACATAAGAGGTTGACCCTCCTTTTCAAGCTGGTAACGCATAAAGGAAGGACTGGTTACACATATTAAGAGGTAGGCCCTCCTTTCCAGGCTGGTAACACATAAGGAAATGACTCCTTTTCAGGGTGGTAACACATAAGGAAATGACTCTTTTTCAGGGTGGTAACACATAAGGAAATGACTCCTTTTCAGGATGGTAACACATATGAGGTAGGTCCTTCCTTTCAGGCTAGTAACGCATATAAGGCGATAGCCCTACCTTTCAGGATGGTAACACATAAGGGAATGACCCTCCTTTTCTGGCTGGTAACATATAAGGGAATGACCCTCCTTTTCTGGCTGGTGACATATTAGGGAATGACCCTCTTTTTCTTGCTGGTAACACAAGGAAATGACCCTCCTTGGTGATTGGCCCTTCTTTTCAAGCTGGTAACCCTGCCTTTCATGCTGGTAATACATAAGAGATTGGCCCTTCTTTTCAGGCTGGAAACCCTCCCTTTCATGCTGGAAATACATAAGAGGTTGGTCCTTCTTTTCAGGCTGATAACCCTCCCTTTCATGCTGGTAATACTTAAGAGGTTGTCCCTTCTTTTCAGGCTGGTAACACACAGAAGGGGTTAGTCCTTTCCTTTTCTGGATGGTAACAGGAAATAATCTTCTTTTCAGGCTGCTTACACACATTGGAATTACCCTTCTTTTCAGGCTGGTAACACATAAAAGGTTGGCACGCCTTTTCAGGTTGGTAACACATGAAAGATTGCCCCTCACATAAGAGGTTGGCCCTTCTTTCAGGTTAGAAACGAATAAGAGTTTGGCAATCCTTTTTAGGCTGGTTACAAATAAAGGAATGGCCCTCTTTTTCAGGCCGGTAACACAAAAGAGGCTGGCCCTCCTTTTCGGGCTGGTAATATACATAAGGGGCTGCCCTCCTTTTTAGGCTGGTAATTCACATTAAGGGTTGATTCTCCTTAAATGTAACACATAAGTGATGATCCTCCGCCTCAGGATGGTAACACACATAAGGGGGTTAGTCCTACTTTTTCATATTGGTAACACACATAAGGGGTTGATCCTCCTTATCAGACTGGAAACACAATAAGGGGTTGACTCTCATGCACACAAAAGGGGTTGACTCTCATGCACACAAAAGGGGTTGACTCTCATGCACACAGTTGACTCTCATGCACACAAAAGGGGTTGACTCTCATTCACACAAAAGGGGTTTGCCCTTCTTTTTGGTACCTCTGCTTCTTTCATGCTGGTAACACAATTAAGGTGTTGACTCTTCTATGTTCAGACTGGTGATTTTATTGCCGTTTGTTTAATATGTTGGTTGTGTTGCGTACACTTATTCCACATCTCATTATTATCTAACAGGCTGATAACACATAAGGGATTGACTCCTTTTCAGGCTGGTGACACATTTTAGGGATTGACTATCCTTTTTAGGCTGGTAGCTATAGCACAAACGGGGTTGACCAAGAGAATTACATCCATGAGGCGGCCTGTTTACATTATCTTAACCATGCCTCCTACCAATTTTCTTTCTCTTATTTAGAAACCTATGAAATATTTGCGAAGGTCTTTATCTGCTTCTTTTACAAGGTGGTGTCCATCGCATTGCATTTTAGATTTTGTGAAGTTTCCATCCTGAACATATATCCTATCCATTAATTTTGGTCACTCTTTTAATACATTCTAATATAGACTTGTACTTTAACTTAGTTCATCTTTAGCTATTTTCTGGTGTCATTTTAATAGTTTTTACAGACATTGTGTTTAAAAGGTGTATAGTTTCTAGCTATGTTTACTTATGGTGACTGTCCGCGACTATATATCTGACTAGAATCTCTTCAGTTACGTTGTTGTCTGATTACCTGATATTTCTGAGGCCTACACATGCAATTTGATAGACCCTTTCACGGTTATTGCAGCCATATTGGATAGGGGCAAATTTTTTGAAAGGAAGAGAGAAAATTATACAAAATCGGGAAAATATATGTGTGTTGCTAAGCAATAGAACTGTTTTTATGACATTTTCACGAATTTTTGCCCCTTATTCAATGTGGCTGCAATAACCTTGAAAGGGTCTATTAGCATTTCTATTTTATTTTCGGCATCACATAATTTAATATTTGAATATTTGAATGTCTTTTTGTACTAATGGTGCAGAAAACTTCCTGTTTCTTAAATTTTAGTGCCTTGTTAATTTTCAGTTCAACTTCGATGGTAGAGTTGACTTTCGTTTTTTCTCTTTTTGTTGTTTGCCCTTTAGAATTCTATTTGTTTTCCCCAAATTTTCAAAAGATCAGAAATGGAAATTACTATGGCGCTGTGCCATCTGGAGGGCAATGACATTCACAAAATTTCCTTTCCAGTTTTTAGGCAGCCGTGTAATGGCCTTTTTTGAAAATTTTGCTATATGGCTGTCCTTTCAATCAAATAATGGTGTATTTTTTTCCTGTATTGTTGGTTTATTATGGAAAAGTTAGTGCACTTGTATATCTTCAGCTTTTATTGGTTCCATATTTCTTTGCTCGGGCGATTTTTGTCTCGCCTGCGACGAATAGTCGAGGAAGGCGAGACATAGGTATTACTTTCCGGCGGCGGCGGCGGCGGCGGCGTCGTAAACTTTTTTGTAAGACTTTTGTGGACAATGAATTGCCTGAAAAGTATAATAGCTAGGCATCTGATATTTGGTATACAGATAGTTCAGGTTATGGTCTACGCAACTGTCACCATGCCGTGTGACCTTGACCTCATTTTAACGCTCCAGTGACTCTGTGAACTTAGGTCTTTTTTCAGGCTGTAAACTTTTTTGTAAGACTTTTGTGGACGATGAATTGCTTGAAAAGTATAATAGCTAGGCATCTGATATTTAGTATACAGATAGTTCAGGTTATGGTCTATGCAACTGTCACCATGCCGTGTGACCCTGACCTCATTTTCACGCTCCAGTGAATCTGTGAACTTAGGTCTTTTTTTTTCAGACAGAAAACTTTTTGTAATACTTGTGTGGACAATGGATTGCTTGAATAGTATAATAGATAGGCATCTGTTATTAGGTATACTGACACTTTTTGTATTTATATATAGAAATGAAAGCTTAGGTAGTTGATTTTAGCGATGGTGCCGGCAGGCGAGACATACTTTTAGTGGCCACACTTGTTCATTTTATCCGCTCATCCTAATGTTTAGCTTTTTATCTCACGTATACTTTAAGCTCGTGGCTTTAAACTTTTTTTTCAAAAGATGTTAGGCGTAAGGTCTTTGTCCAGTTTGCTAACTGATGTGGAAGTAAACCACTTGGCAATAAATTAAGTTTTGCTTGTAATTAAACACTAGAATATTGTCACTACCAGTCCTATATCTGCAACTTCGCCGCATAGCCCTTAAAATCTTGCAGTATCACTATTCATTTTTTATCAAAACATGATGATCAACTTGTTTTGTTGTTGTTGTTTTTTTTTGTATGACCATAAAAGTCCACACAAAGCTGTCTTTATGCTTTAGTATGTTACAACCTTTACGCATTTTTCCAAAATGTTATCAGATTATTACCCACATTTAATTTTTTTTTCTTAACACCAAATATTTGCTATCGTTTTTTATCCAATCTTTGCATTTAGATCTTATAGCAAAAGAAAAAAAAAGTTTCTTCTTCTACTATCAGTAGAAAGTATCTTTTTCTCGTTCTCCTTTTTTTCTGTTGGTAAACGACAGAAAAGACTGTCAGTTTTAACATTTTGGTTGAAACCTTGCAGACTCCGGTTCCATCTAAAATGACAATGGTTTCCATCCAAATAAGCATTCACATGTGTCTTTATGACTTTTCTGGAAATAAAGTCATAGTTCATAGCTACGATGATCTTTTCTCCAAAAATTAATATAGACTGATGTTCTGAGGTCAGATTTATAGCACCACTTTTACTGTTTGCTGCAAACTTCAGACTTATCTCTGTTGAAGCAGATATAACAAGAAGGGATATGGTTAAAACCATATCCATTGGTACTCGAGTTACATATATGTCACAGTTAGGCTCCTGAAATATGCATAATGCATTTAGCATCATAGTAATACCTACCATACTAGAATGAAAGATAAGATTGAAGGTATTCATTCATTGTTATAAGCATCATTTGAACAAACCGTACCAATATGTTTTTATGGCACTTTCTAGTTATAAAACAATATGGGAATTGAATGATTCTTTTGTAGGTGGTCATTCGTCTGGAAGAACAGGTTACAGTTAATTTCGAAGCATACGATTGCTTAGTATCATTAGGTGCATCTACTACTGGTTTTTGGAATTGCAATCTGACAAAGGGTTGATAGGTCTTGAAAGCCTTTTATAATTTTTAGACCCCGCCACACGAAGTGGCAGGGTATTATGTTATACCCTCAGTTTTTTTCGGTGTCTGTCCGCCCGTCCGTCTGTCCGTCCGTCTGTCCGTCCCCCGAAGGTTTCCGACCAATAACTTGAAAACGCGTCAAAGGATTTGAATGATATTTTGCACAGCTGTTTAGTACAATAAAATACAGGTCAAGTTCGATTTCCAGCATGATCCAAAAAATAGTTTTCGAGATAGGCCACTTTGAAAATTCAAATTTCATGAAATTTTGAGTTTCCGACCAATAACTTGAAAACGCGTCAAAGGATTTGAATGATATTTGCACAGCTGTTATGTACAATAAAATACAGGTCAAGTTCGATTTTCACCATGATCAAAAAAATAGTTTTCGAGATAGTCCACTTTGAAAAATCAAATTTCATGAAATTTTTAGTTTCCGACCAATAACTTGAAAACGCATCATGGGATTCAAATGATATTTTGTACAGCTGTTTAGTACAATAAAATACAGGTCAAGTTCAATTTCCAGCATAATCCGAAAAACAGTTTTTGAGATAGGCCACTTTGAAATCAAATTTTATAAACTTTTGATATTATATCGTGGCGGGGTATCATTTAATGTCCCATTACATGCCCTATTTTTAACGTTTGGCTTCCTACGACTCTGTGGATCTGAAAAAGTCCAAATGACAAAAATCCCAGAAAGACCTGATTATTATCTGCACTAAAAATAATCCTCGTTCATAGCACGGGTGGGGGGGGGGTAACTTCAATTATAAAGGTAGGTACATATGTGCGGCCCAAAAGGGTCTACGTTAGAAGGTTGGAAATTTCAATGTTGTATATATGATAAGGTATACTTTTCACAAATGTCATATATCAATAGGAAAAGAGTGACTGAGTATCCACATTTTGCCTCCTTGTAACCTTAACTGTACAGGCATTTGCATGATAACTTTTGCCATTCAAACTTTGATTTTAATAGAAATTAAATCTATAAAACATGTAAAGTTTAAGCATATTCTGTGTAATTTCGAATGCATTAAAAATATATAATATGAATGGGTGTCTTTTTTTAGCAGGCCAATATATGAATAGGGTGGGTATAGAAGAAGAAGAAGAATATTTTATAAAACTTCTGGGCTGCACATCTGAGTTACCCCCCCATGTGGTCTGTAGTGTAGGGTATTCCGGACAACAGAAATTTTTAGTAGTTAAATTATCTCGTTGAGCCTCAAGTCAAAGTATTACTGATGTCTCTCAAACAGGTTGTGTACATGCACATGAAACTAAGAACGAATCGATCCACAATGATCCAGCCATCTTGTTTTCATAAAATAACCTCTTATTGATAAATGTATGCTGTTATCATTAATTGGGACATGTTTGCACTAATAAACTTAAACTTAATTGTTAACTTTAAAACAATTACACGTGAAATTATATCATTAAGATCGCAAAATGTTTGCATGGTTCATAAATACATAAGTAGAGTAAAACGATGAAAAAAATAACATATCTTGAAAAGTTCAATCTGTTTGTGTATATTATGCAACTGAGATAAAAATAGTTCGCGCAGTAATATAAGAATTTTAACTGCTTATAGCGCTATAACGCACCGAATGGTGACTTTTCCCTATTTTTTTTTTAATTGATCATTGATAAAATTTTACACAGACTCTAATTTATTCACAAACTGGCATTAAAGTCAATCCCCATGACGAACTATTTTACATCCTATTATGCCACAAACGAATTGTTATGCAATCGACAACAGGGTGAATCTAAGTATACATCTAGAATAGATATTCGAGAATAGGTCTCTCGTATGAAAACTTTAAGGGGAAATAAAAAATAGAATAGCGGATTTCAACGCAACTTTTGTAATGTTTGACAGATGTCCAGCATCAGTTTTCTTCTAAATTCCTTTGACTTGCATACACCTCTCTGGTGTCCCCCTTACCACCCATTCGTGAGTTATTTCAGTCTCTCTCGTTACCCCTTATCCTCGATTTCAGTTTTTATAGAACTTTTTTATATATATGTTTGCGTTATCCTACGCATACGGTTATAGTAATTTAGAAAAAAACCTCCTTAAATGTAAAACCTTGAACTTCAATTAGCTGAATGGAATAAACTTCAAAGTCTTCGTTTTTCCTTTTCGTTTTTCAAAATTAAATTTCTTTTTCGACATTCACCTTCCTTATCGATATCCTTTTATACACAGGAAAAATTGTAACGCATGTTTTACGCATGAAAAACATATGGTAAATTAGAAAATAAAGATATTTATATTAGATGTCAACTAATACAGTTATCATCCTTTAAAGAAGTGAACAGTCCTCTTGAACCTTTCATATTTCTAAAAATCAAATTATTTTAATATCATGTCCTAATGGAGAATGGCTCTTAAGATTTGGATCTGAAAAACATGTATTAAACACATGTTTTACATGTGTTACAAGACATACGAAAAACACATTTTTTTCTACAGGCGTTTTTCATGCGTTTGTCAAAACGCATGTAAAACACATGAAAAACATGCGAAAAACATGAGTTACAATTTTTCCTGTGATATATAATAAACACTTAATTTAGTTCTGCTGGTTATGTATATTTTAAGGATTAACCTCTCATCAGTAGAATTGGAATAAAAAAAGAAAAGAAAACAAAGAGTCGAACGAAAAGCAAAAACAAAAACAAAAACAAAAAACAACAACAACAACAACAAAAAGTTCAAAGGAGGCTTACTCCCGATTCGAGAATACATGTAGCTATAAGAAACAGAATTTAAAATTTAAAATTTTTTTAAAATGCATAATAATCAATCTATATATGGTATTGTAAATCTAATATGATTTAGGCATTGCCTTGGTGCGAGCAGGTGAACTTTCCGCAGACCTATCCGCTCTTGCGGGCACTTTGTGCCCGCTATAAACTGTGATTGCTATGAAAACAAGCACTCGATGAGGGAAAAAACAAAATAAATACTTGTACAAAATGTGTTTTGAACATTTCTATATCAGTGTTCATAACCGTAGAAGCATTAGAGGTCTTTAGATGTTTAAACATAATTTACAGCGAAATGATGCATAAGGCAGACCTAAGATTAACTTTGTAAAAAAAATAAGTCGACAATATGGTTATGGACAATTAGTACAAAGCCTGGTCGGTTGTGTTGAGCACATCAGTATTTTGTTGTAGTTAAAATTTTCTTTTTTAATTGAAGCATTTGGCTTCAACAACTTAAAAATCAATATACGTGTGTTATAGCTAATAAAACTAGTAACAGTAATGCTTACATATTCCATGCACTGGTGATTCTAATACACAACAAACATTTAAATAACGTTGTTGCTTTTCTTGTGTAAAATGTCGGATATAGATCTGGAACTAAGAAATGCTGTAGAAGAAAATGATTTCGAAAGAGTGAAAAGGCTTCTTAAGGACAAGGCAAATCCAAATTATAAAATCCCACACTCACCGACCGAGTTCTCGGGGACTACCTTTCACCTGGCTGTCTGGAAATCTAGTATTGATATTATTCGAATGCTACTTGAAAACGGCGCCGATCCTAATGTATCCGATCATCAAAAAGTTACGCCATTCTTTTCCGCTGTATGGAACACAGATCACAACCAAGTATTAACGCAATTGTTTCTCGAACATGGTGCGGACATCAATTCAGTAAATGGAATTGGAATGACGCCGTTACCCTATATCATAAGGGATAAAATTCTTCCATTTGACTATCTTGCCACGCTGTTAAAAGATGTTAAAGATCCTAGACAAAAATCGTTTAATGGAGGAAATATTCTCCACTTCTTAGTTGATGTGCATCCTGACGAAGATAATGGGGAGATGGGCGAAATTCATCGCTGTCAAAACTTTATCAGTTTAATTTCTGAAGAACACAAGAAACTCTTTCCGGATTTAGTACTTGAAAAGGACAGGGACGGTGACACACCTCTGCATTTAATTGCATCTGCAGCTTGCGCACAGTCTATCGAACTATTAATTAGTTTCGGAGCTAAAGTCAATGCGAAAAACAATCTCGGACAAACGCCCCTGCATCTGTTAGTAGCAAGTGCTGATTACGAAGGCTTCTCTGAATCGTTGCAGCGTCTTTTAGAAAGTAGTGCTGACATAAACGAAAAGGATAGCGCGGGAAAAACACCACTCCATTATGCACTTAGCTCTGAGGACTCCAATGATGTTTCTGTCATTGAAGTTTTAGTAGCACATGGAGCAACATTGACATCGATAGATGCATATGGAAGAAACCTTCTCCACAGTGTTGTTAACAAAGCCACGTGTGAGGAAGACCTCGTTGTTAATTATATTGATATTTTAGTCAAAGGTGGAGTTGATGTTAATCAGAAAGACATATTTTCGCAGACACCGTTACATCTCGCTGTAATGAGGAAAAACTTGAATGTTGTTTTAGCATTGATATTTAATGGAGCTGATATTACTTTACCTTCAAAAACAGGCGAATCAAGTCTCCATCGCGCATGTTTGAGATATGCGATTGGACCATCAGTTATAGAAAGATGCAAGGCCAGTTCTATCGACTTAAACATTGGAGACAAATTTGGTTGCACTCCTCTACATTGGGCTATATGGTTCCGTGAACAAGTTGTAATTAAAAGTCTTCTCTCGCATGATGCCGATATCAACAGAACAGATGCCCCTGGAATTAGTTCAAGAAACTATGCAAAGCTTTTACATTATGAACACATTGAATATTTGCTAGGCACCAAAAGTCCAGAATCCTCCCTCAGCATGGTGATCGAAGGAAATGAAATAGATTTTCACGGTACAGACATGTTGGAAGAATGTCCGACGTTATCCTATATTGACAAGGAGAATTTTGAAATAGACACTAGCGATTGGTCAGAACACCTTTTACGTCACAAAACTGGCATTTGTGCGTTTATGACTACAATATTAGATTCTCCATCGATGGGATTATACTATGACTTTGCTGAAAATAAAACAATATGCGACGTCATAACAAAAGTGATGAACGACCTTGCTAGTTATGTTTCGTCCGTGGACCCTGTGTTGTCTTGCGATGTCAAACTTACAGGAAGTCGGAGAGAAATGACGAAAGTCGGGTTACCTGATGAGTTTGATTTCGTTTGGACGTTGCAGAAGTTTAAAGGTGCATTTATTCCTGTTGATGCCCACGATGAGAGTCCAGAAAGTGTCAAGCTTAAAGTAAAAAATGAACGTAAAACTCCACTAACTCGGTTTGTTGATGATGATGGCTTCCTAAGTAGTACTGTACTAAATCGCAGTCTCTATACCACTGTAAATGAAGGACTAATAAAGTATTTCAGTGACCAATCGAATATTCACTTACAAAATTTGTATGTAGAGGAACCTCTTGATGTTCTACAAGGTGGGCTGTCAAGTATAACGTTTATCTGGATTGGTCCACTTTTAAAATGTCTTAGTATCAGTGTTGATATTGTCCCAGAAGTTTACATTGACAACTGGCTACCCAATGGCATCGACACAAGCTCAATTGTTTTTGCTGCTTTACCGGACAGAACAAAGAGGTCTATTTCGGTTATAATGAAGACACCGGATTCCAACTTCGTTCTAAACAATCATCGACTTTTCCGATTATCATTCGCCCACTGGGAATACGAAGCAATGTTAAAATGTCCGCGGGCTGTTGTGAAAGGTTTCATACTTGTTAAAGCCATACTTGGTTCGCATTTCTTTCCTACCATTATAGATACAGACAATAGTGATGTTATGCTGGAAATTTTAACCACTTACAAAATTAAGAACTGCTTTTTCCTGGAACTTGAAGAAGCTTACAAGTCTAATGACGAAATTTTAAACATTCCTTACGACTGCATCAATAAATGTGTCTCCCTTGAATGGGCAAATAGAATAATCACAAGGTTAGAGAAGGCAATTAAGGATGAAAGACTACCGTCGTTATTTTTTCCAAGGAAAAACTTGCTTCTGATTGAAGGAAGTGATGTAGTTTATTCGCTTTTGGAGTACAGAACGCTTTGTGGTTGTCTAAAGGAAATATTTACCCTTAGAACGTTGTAGGTTAACATTTCACTGCTACAGGAACCCCAAATGAGTTCACGTAAACTGATTTTTTAGCTTTACAAATGTATTTCTGTTGGTTTTAAAGTTGTCCACTTATCCATTTAGGGACATTTAGCAGTATGTTTAAAAAATCGTGTTGTTTTCCACGTTGTTTTCTTATAATAAATTAGAACTATTTTAGAAAGAAAAGCTGTTGCTTCCTTATATGCTATATATGTTTTACTTTTTAATTAGGCTAAATATTGATTAGTAAACTATACATTGTCAGTTAACTAGGTTATATCATTTATTTTTTTTGCTTTAGACATTTGGCTGTCATTTCTGTTGGGACAACCCACACTTAGAGCTTTCTCCCACGCTTGATATCATGGTGATATGAAACGACATTTTACATTGAAGGTTGAGCTATTGAAAGGTCAACACGATTTCATATAGTTTATATTTTTCTCTTTCGTCGCTTGTTAGGAAATAAAGGTAATGACAAAACTAACGAACTTGGAGGATCAATCTAAATGTCCAAGAGAAATGACGAAATAGGGAAGACATTTCGGAAATTGAAGACCGCAATGGTCCTGACTTAGTACAGGCATTTCAAAAGAAATGGTGTGTTAAACCAGGTTTTATGGCGCTCAAACCCCCCTTTCCAGCGTGATCGTAGGGTCCAACAGTAACACAAACCACAACACGGTTATGAAGACATAATAAGGCTATTGAGGGGACTATTAATAAAAGAGGGTTGATTTTTTTCCTATATAAGAATATTTTGAATTTGATTTAGATAAGTGAATATAATTTTTTTTTATTGAACTACATCGTGTTTATCCACTTAAAAAAAGAATTTGGCATTGAGACAATATCAATATGAGGTCATAATACATACATTTAATTAAAGATGATGCCATTAAATTTTTAATTTAAAGATGATGCCCTTGAAGCAGATCAACGGTTTAGACAATTCGCAATGAAGAAATACGTGTTCGTGTGACTGCGAACTAAAATTTCTTTTATTTTGACTTAAACAATCTTATAATATATTTTGTCTATAAATATAAGGTAAAGAATTGTGTGCTTTGTGTTTTGAAACTTCTTGCAGCTGGTGGACAAGAGGTCGCCGAATTTAATGACAAGCCCGGTCGTCCGACTTGACTGACACGAATTTATTTTTACTTACCGATTGTCAAAAACCAAAATCATTGAAAAAAGACACCAGGCTTCTTTTTATCTTACTGCACATTGTCGAGGTGAAATATTGGCTTCTTAAATAATTCCTAGGTCCAGGTGAACTATTACCATCACTTGGCGGTTGTCGTCGGAGTCTGTCGTCGTCTGTCGTCCGTTAACATTTTTTCAAAAATCTTCTCCTCTGAAACTACTGAACAGAATTTTATGAAACTTGGTATGAATGATCCTTAGGGTGTCCTGCACCACTTTGTGTTCCGATTTTTGATCAGTCAAAAAACATGGCCACTGTTACTAAAAATAGACTAGAGGGGTCAGACTACTGTTTTTGGCTAACGAACGGTCCCTTAAATAACATTTTACATGTTTTTGACCTACAGAATGAAAACTATTGCTGAATGAGAAAAGCTGTTGCTTGCTTAAATGTTCAGCTTATTTAGCTAGTCAAAAGTTTCCATAGGGTCAAAGTTGTCAGATGACCCCTTATATAGGGGTTGCACCTTAAAGGTGAAAACCCCTAATAGGGGTTATGTCTCCTTAAATGTGAAAAATAGTGTTTTTGGCCTATAGAATGAAAACTATAGCAGATAGAGAAAAGCGGTTGCTTGCTAAAATGTTCAGCTCATTAAGCTCTAAAAAGTCTCCATAGAGTCAAAGTTGTCAGATTATCCCTTATAGGGGTAACGAACGGCCCCTAAAACAACATTTTTCATGCTTTTGGCCTACAGAATGAAAACTTTTGCTGAATGAGAAAAGATGTTGATTACTTAAATGTTCAGCTTATTTAGTCATTCAAAAGTTTCCATAGGGTCGAAGTTGTCAGATGATCCCTGCACCTTAAAGGTAAAAACCCCTAATATTGGTTACAGCCCCTTAAAGGTGAAAAATACGGTGTTTTTTGGCCTATAGAATGAAAACTATTGCAGATAGTAAAAAGCTGTTGCTTGCTTTAACATTCAGCTCATTAAGCTCTACAAAAGTCTTCAAAGGGTCGAAATTGGCAGATTATCCCTTAAAGCGGTTATGGCCCTTTAAAGGTGAAAAATAATGTTTTGCTTACAGAATGAAAACTATTGCAGACAGAGAAAAGCTTTTTCTTGCTTAAACATTCAGCTCATTTAGTTCTACAAAAGCCTTCATAGGGTTGACATCAAGACCAGGTGAGCGATTCAGGGTCCTGGGAGCCTCTTGTTTGGTATGAGACATTTTCTTTCTCTACTTTTGGTTTTCACCTTCCAATTTGATTCAAATCCTGTTGATGAGAGGACAATCATCCGTTTTCATTTTGGCTTTATTGCCACCTGCTTGGGTCTTTGTATTTTCCAGAGCGACTGGGAGGTTGAATGGGCAGCCCTTTCATAATAAATGCCGAGGTCGTCAGACTATAATGCGTAAAACCTGACTGCAAACCATAGTGGGCCAACGTATGTGGAGACGGGCACGCTTTTCCCTTTATGGACCGTCAAGTAGTGCACCACATAACTTTCCGGTCCCTACTCACCTCTCGCCTTTTCCAGTGGTCTTCAAAATTTATAGTTCCTTGTTTCCCATCTCACCCCCGTTTTTTCTCTCAGTGTGTGTAGATTCAACCAGGATTTAGTATTGTACTTTCGACAGATAAGGGATGTTTGTGTGTAACTGGGTAAGGGTTGGCTATATCACACACGGGTAATTGATCCAACTAGCTATAGCTATAGAATGGCCTATTTTCAGGTTAAGGTTCTTCATTGCTTGTCACAGTCAGATTTTGCAATTTTTTTACAAGGGTTTCGTCACTTTCTGGGTGCATTGGGTATTGTTCATAAAGGGTACATTGGCTTGTCTGGTGAGTTGGTTCTATTAAGTATATTTGTCTGTCAAAGGGAATAGGGGAGACTATAAACGTCTCTCCTGTTCCAAGTGCCAGAAACTACATTTACCCAAACTAAATGGACATGATGTAATTGATAAAAAATGTATGGGGGAATTGTTCAAGTCAAGAAAGGATCAGTATAAAATTGGGAAATAAATATCTAATTTGAGATATATAATTTTTTTCGAATGCATCGATAAATATAGGGTCAATACACAAGTGGTACGACCCTCGTACTTTTCATCAACTCCCCCCTTTTCCCCCTTTTTATTCACATGATTTTTAGCTCACCTGGCCAAAGGCCATGTGAGCTATTGCCATCACTTGGCGTCCGTCGTCGTCGTCCGTCGTCGTCGTCCGTCGTCGTCGTTAACTTTTCTTCAAACTTCTTCTCCTCTGAAACCGCAGCACAGATTCAAACCAAATTTGGTCTGGTGGTACTTAAGGGTATCCTCTACAGAACTGATGTGGGGATTTTTGATTCGTCGAAAAACATGGCCGCCGTTGCTAAAAATAGACCAGGGGGGTCAGACTACTGTTTTTGGCTTGTAAATCAAAAAGTATAAGAGATAGATGAAATCTGATGCCACGATACTGCTTCAGCATCAAAAGCTCTACAAAAGTCTCTATTGAGTCGAAGTTGTCAGATGACCCCTTATGGGAGTTACGGCCCCTTAAAGGTGAAAAATAGCATTTTTTCATGTTTTTGGCCTATGGAATGAAAACTATTGCAGATAGAGAGAAGCTGTTGCTTGCTTAAATGTTCAGCTCATTTAGCTCTACAAAAGTCTCCATAAGGTCAAAGTTGTCAGATGACCCCTTATAGGGGTTACGGCCCCTTAAAGGCAAAAAATAGTGTTTTTGGCCTATAGAATGAAAATTATTGCAGATAGAGAAAAGCTGTTGCTTGCTTAAATGTTCAGCTCATTTAGCTCTACACAAGCCTCCATAGGGTCGAAGTTGTCAGATGACTCCTTATAGGGGTTACGGCCCCTTAAAGGCAAAAAATAGTGTTTTTGGCCTATAGAATGAAAACTATTGCAGATAGAGAAAAGCTGTTGCTTGCTTTAATGTTCAGCTCATTTAGCTCTACAAAAGTTGCCATAGGGTCAAAGTTGTCAGATGACCCCTTATAGGGGTTATGGCCCCTTAAAGGCAAAAAATAGAGTTTTTGGCCTATAGAATGAAAACTATTGCAGATAGAGAAAAGCTTTTTATTGCTTAAACATTCAGCTCATTTAGCTATACAAAAGTCTTCAAAGGGTTGACATTAAGACCAGGTGAGCGATTCAGGCTCCTGGGAGCCTCTTGTTTGATAGTATTAGCAAAATTATTTCATTTTTATTTGATATCTTTATTTTTTTTTCTGTCATTTTTTTCATCTTATTCTTTTTTTATTTTATTTTTTTTATTTTAACTCAATCTAAGGCCGTTCAGTTCTTAAATATGTTAAGGTTTCCTCCATTATCAAAGTTATACATTAAAAGAAATCGACGTCACAGATATAACAAAACTCGCCTACGGTATTGAATTTTAATTTCAGCTATAAATGATAATGGTAAGTATAAAGGCGCGATTACTTTAAAGTAAGTCGCCTCCCAAACAGAAGAAGAAGCGAAGAGTTTGTTCGTTTTCTTGATTTGTGGTCGTTTATTGGCCGTCTTTGCATGACATACATTGGTCTGTGCATGGAAGTATTAAATAAATTTAATGCTTCCATGGTCTGTGTTATGGGTGTTGTGTCCTGAGTGGGTCTACACAATTCAATGTTGTTTCAATTAGTTCTTGTCCTGTTTATCACTGGACATAAATGAAACGACAAACAAATATTTTCAGAGAAAAAGGGCGACAAAGAAACACCAAACTTTTATTCCAATAAAAAGCCAAGAAAGGTGAAGTTAAGGGCACCAACAAACAACTTGCATTTATGTTTTTGTTTGTGTCTAATGTCTACCAGTTAGCGCGCTCTTAATTTTATTACAATACAATTATGTATCACATTAATATGCCAATAATAAATATGTGATAAAAACAAGAAAAACAGCATGTTGTCCCTACATGACACGGCTTATCAATCAATCAATCTCACAGGTTTCTGAATGGAACCATCTCAATATTTGTCTTGTATGTGCCAGTGCCAGTACACCTGTGCAGGTAAAACAATGACGACGACACCGTATGGCTATGATGTCATTCCGACCCCGGGGCCTCAATATGATGTCTCATTACATCTTGTTTAACAAACCAGACCTACACGTTGGATATTTAGATTACATTGTTGTTTTTATTCCTCTATCTGTTTAATTCCTTTAAGAATGTTATGTTTGTCTAACAGATTTGGCATAAATTAAGAGGCTTTACCGCCGTTATCTAGTGTCTTCCTGATAATTGGACTATTCTGCCGACTTGTACGATTGTCCTACGCTTTCTGCACCTATCATGTTTATATTGTGACCGATCGATACATCGTCTCGACGGAGATAGTTAATTGACTCACATCAGATGGTAGCAAACAGCCGAATGGAATCCCGTGTGTTATAGGACCCCAAAAACCAACCAGAGCAGGTTGTTCTGTTCCATGTTCATCGAGCCGTATGAGACTTTAAACCATTTAAATACCGAATACATTAAGGTGTATTTGTTCCGCCGTGGCTGATTCACGCTGGTTATAACGTAAAGTTGAACACCTTTAAACTTTGTACTGCGACACCGTGCGACAGGGATAATTTACACAAATATGTACAACATTTACCTGTGAGAGATTTTTTCTATTTTTTTTCATGTTTACCTGTACGTGCAATATACATAGGGAGGAGAGAAACAATATGGCAATTATTAAAACATTTCTCTGTTTTTCTAACACAAGAGTTGGGACGTTAATCTGTGGATGTTATACTTTGGTATGTATCTTATATTTGTCTCTCTTTCTTCTGAACTTGTGTGCCTCTTTATGTTAATATCATTTCTATTTCTTTACTTTTAACTTGTTGCTTTTGTGCCCGTGTTCTTAAACAAGTTCATTAATATCTATACATGTATTATTTTATTATAGCTTTAAGCTCTATCTACCATATCTACTCTGATCTTAGTTTTTTTATAAGCATATATACGATTTCTGCGCGACAGAGGACCGCCTTCAGACAGCGAACATTAACAAAATCACGGAACATATAAATGACATATATGCATAATAATTGTTTATTTATCTGTCACAAAGCATTTCAGAATAATTCAGCCCGGGCCCATTGTACGTTATAGATTTAAGGGATATTTTTTTTAATTAAGATGCAATGTAAGAACAAAAACTTGCAAAACCAGAAAAAAAATACAAAAGGAACTGATGTCGTTATAAAGGCATTTATTTACCAGTTCTTATTGTGGTGCTGTCATGTTTAGGACACAAAACGCTTATAACTAGTTTTGAAGTGGTAAAGAAGCCTTTTTAACTCTTAACCTGACAAGTCTCAAACTGAAGAAGATAAACAAACATTAACAACACAACAACAACAATATTTTATTAAAGTCTCGCTTCTTAAAAACAATTTTTATATGCAATGAAAGACAATGTTACATTTATAAAGAGCCACTCTATACAGAATTATGAGAGACTATAAAACAGCTTATGTACATTAAAAGGAGGAACCTTAAAACGCATGTGCTTTGTTTAAAGAGCTAAAGACAAATTAAAAAATATATAAATATAAATTCATAAAGTTTTGTTGAAGAAAACTAAAAAACAACTGCATTAGCATATATGGCTTTGTTTGATCGTGTATCCACCGGCTTGAGGAAAATAAATTATTCTAGTCAATAGAAACCGTGGAATTTTTGGCATGTAAATTTAAACTATTCAAAGATCTTTACAACAGGAAGTCAATGTTTATATCAAAAGAATTTAAGACGTGATTGTTGTTTGAAACATTAAAATTTTGTGTATCCCCTTATTTAATGTAAACATTTCAATATTTAAACTAATTTATGGCACTTTTTCTATTTGGATACAATTAATTTGGACAAAGGCATGGTGTGGTCAGATCGTTCAGCCTAAAGGCCAGTGATTTGAAGCCGTCTTTTTACAAAGGACGAGATATCCTGGCCATCTTTAGTCCCGGAGACATTTACATTAATGTCTATCACTCACTTAATTGAATTAGTTCGTATGACCATTGACTTATCAATCCGAGGCCGTCAACCGAGCACAAATATAAGACTTTGACACTTGAGATAATTTGATATAATTTGGTTTCAATGTGCTAATGAGCTTTATAGACGTATTCACAGTCAATCGCAACCAGAAAAAAGTCAATTGAACTTGCAATAAAAATATTTTTATGCCATGAAAACAATCTTTCAAATAATCTGCATCACTCAGGTTTAGTTATGTTCACTGACAGGATTCTTCTGGTATGCAACTGTTTATTTTAAGAAATGTCCATTACAATAACATGGTTGGCATTTGACTTTAAGAGGATAATTTTAAAGTTTCTTGTTGATTATAAGTACTTTATTAAATAATATTAAGTCTACTTGTTGCGTAATCATTTAAATTGAAATTAACTTCATGTCATATTTTTACATATTAATATATAAAAAAATAATCTTAATAAAACAATATGTAAACATAAAGAAAATCAATTAAATTAAATTGTAATGCAATCTTTGACAACTTAGTCATATAATGTTTACTAAAAACATTTATAATGTCATAAAATATGAATTGATAAATTTGGTTACACGACAACAAAATCGTTATACAATGTATGTGACATATTTCTCACAACATGTTACCACTACAATTATGCATAAAATATTTTATCATAAAGAATAAATCTCTCTTGGAAACGTTCTAAACAGTTTTATCTAACTTTTCCCCCAACAAAACGATAATCCATATGTATAATGAAACTATTTATTAATTTTAATAACCATATTTGAGATAATCTTTTTTATTTGAATAGTTTTTCTATTCTTTCATCGAGTTCCCGTTTAGTCATAGCGTGTTGACAGTAATTAATATTCCACCATATCACAAAGACTAGGGTAGTTTAATATCGATCTTGAAATACCTGACATTCCTCAGAAATTGACTTTTAGATGCAATTCATATAATTAGTCACAAAGATTATCGATTTAAGGAGGAATGGAATACACACGGAAAACTTCAAAGTAATTGTGGTTATTTTAAAAAAGAAACAAAAGCCATTGCGGTCTGGTCGTGTTAGACCTAAAGCTTAACCTCATACCAAAGGTCTTAGTAAGGGATCAAATAAGCTGCTCGACCTTTCATATCAATCCCATGTTGAAAGACAAAGAAAAGGTGCGATATACCAGTATACGATTCGGAAGCGGTTTGTTAACATTAAAGGATCTTTAAATTTTAAATCCTTTGAAGCAGATGATCATAAATGTTCTTGTCAAAGAGTACCTCCTTACACTATCAGCTCGATGGCTCATTTTTAGGGTGATACAGAAGCAATTAAAGGACACCGCCCATACATGTACCAGTTTTGACAGAAAAAAGAAAATCATCATTTGATTCGAGTCAACAAACATTTTTAACCCTTCACGTTCTCTAAAAAGATTGAAGTTATTTACAATTCTCCCAGACAAAATAGAATGATTCTATATTGAAATGATAGAGCTAATCCTTAATATTATTGATTCAATCATGCCCCAGACAGTGACTGAAAGAAATGTTGAGTTTGATTCAAAATATAAATGTTTACAGCTTGCTAACTGCAGTAAATAGTCTTGGGCATGCAGGAATCCAGACTCTATGTAACATTATATATTGGATTTCGCTAGTTAAGAGTGCGCTCCCAAGGTCTTTTACCAGAATCTAGGTTGTTTACATATAATTGTACTGTCTGGGTCAGGATGAGATGGAAACTCTACTGCTTGTGTATTGGATATTCTAGGAAAATTAAATAGGAACGGTTCCAGCAATTGGCTGGTTTTAATAAAATTGAAAATTTCAATTTCTTATATGATATGAGAATAGAGGAATTATTTTAAAAAGTCTTGATTTTGGCAAGAAATCTGCAAAAATGGTATGAAATTTGATAATTTGTTTCGAGCTGTCACAAATGCACTTCATTGTTAATTTTTATTGATAACATATATGTTAAACAATATGCGACCGCGTTAGTTTGCACAATTGTTATGAAATGCATGAATCAAACCCATAGTATTATTATAATTCAGACAGAACTGTGCATTGTATATCTGATTCCAATTTTGTATTGTTCATACAGTTCTGCGTCCGATTTATTCAGTGAAGTTTTTCTGGACAAATGTGATGCCGCAGTGCAAAACAACATGATATAGTCCATTTGCTGTCGATATTTTAACAAAACGGATAATGGACTCAATTCCTAATGTGTGAATTTTGACACTTATCTCTTTATAGCAGGGATATATATGGGATTGATTTAGGTTTCACACCTTTGGTCTGATTGAGGATTGTCAAGTTCGATAATCCGTCTGGAGCCATTGTCAAGGGAGATAATTACTTTATTTGATCTTGACGATATTAGCGGTCTGAAGGCTTTCTTACACAATATACTTACTAGTTGTCACAACATGTCCAAAAGTACGGTACCTTTAGTACAAACAGAGACGGTAAAACCGCCGGTACTGTTTACTTTATAAATAGACCGGTAATTGACCGTAAGGAGATTTACATGTTTAGTCTAAATACAAAAGGGCTTATGACCAGACCTAAAGGGATCTTACTCATTAGTTCAATAAATTTGTAATGGGCTCAGAATTGATATTTATGTAACTTTATGTATTATGATTTCAATCCCCTAGGATATTTGTGTGATCAAGGGGCCGGAATATTTAGGTGGTCATAAACAAGATAACAGAGATATAAATGTCACCTATTTACTTTGATTTTAACAGTGAAGTTTTTGAATTGGACATTTGTAGGTTTTTGACACCTAAAGGTGATAATGATGTTGTCTTTGTCCGAGGCGTTTGTTCGAGTCTTTGTCAAAAGTGCGGTATATCAGTTTTTATTTAGAATGCGGTATCATTAGATTGTCCTACCATGTGTTCTCTTACAATTATTATAGAAGTTGTAGTATTATATTCTGGTAATTCATATGCATTCTCTATAAGTGTACCTTCTTAAACAAAAAAAATTGTGACTTGTTCCAAAATATGTAAACAGGATTAAGATTACTCAACACTTATAATTTAGACACGGTATCAAAATAGTATCAAAAGTATCTAGACAATAACAAAATTACCGAACTTGGAGGATCAATCTCAATATTCAAGAGAAAAGACAAAACATGGAAGAAACAACGAAAAAGTTATAGATCACAATGGTCCTGACTTGGCACAGGCATTAAATGATTCTTTGGTTAAACGAGACATCGTTTAGATGCAAAGTTGAGACTTTTTAACTAATGTCATTTATACGACAACTTAATTACAAACATTCTCAACCTTTTGCAAGCTTACTGTACAACACCCAAATTTTATAAGACTTTTCTTTACATTGTCATTAACGGATAAAAAAATGGTAACACAAATAATTAAGATTTCAATTTCATTCAAATTTTGTCCAAGTTCACATCATTTAGTAGAGGAAATTTAACAGTAAACCACACAAAAGTGGCATTATATGAAAATCCTTTCTATTAAAATTTAATTGTTATCTCAAAATCCCCAGGTGTCTACTTAAATTCTCCCAATACAAAGGGTTAGTAATGTCATTAATGTTTTTTAGATTTAAAATACCTCCTGTTTTGTTCGGTTGAAAAGGGTAAAATTCCTCTTTGCCATGTCAAGCCCAGACATCATTCAAAATTTAAACCCCTGAAGTCTCGATGGCCTCGAATTATCTGATTATCACCTTAAAAGTGAACTTTATTGCTTGTAAAAGAACAGTTTAGGTATATCATTAACATAGGGTAGATTATATAACTGATTATTCTACTGCTTGAAATAATCAAGGCACCAGCAACAAAGGTTCAAAATCAGACAAAAAACTTTTATAACCTTTACTTAGCGAGTGCACTTTTCCTTCCTTTCTCTGCCTTCAGTCTCCTTTCCATTCACTTTTACGAGTAAGGTACTTTTACTTTTTGAACGTATATCTCACTTTTAATTTGATCAATTGCTTGTTTGGAAAGTGTACCCGTTTTATTGGGTTGAAATACCATATGGTTTTGGTGTTGTACTTGTTCGTTTTGATTTTGTCCGTTTTTCTTTGGATCAGGAGGACTAATTAAAATTAAGAAGGGGTCTATCTGTGACTATTTCAGGACTGGATTTGAATATAAGCATTTTATTTAGACCATGGGCCAATTGAACAACCGCGAGCAGCGCCTACTGGCCTCGTTGAAAGCTGCTGGCGGTTGTCCACTGTGGTTTTTCTGAATTGCCGCTTGATTGTGGGCTTTATTATTTTCATTTTTTTTTCTACTATTTGTCGCGTCCACTTATTCCACATCTCATTTTTTTTACTATTATTATATATATCTTATTTAACAAAATAATAGAGAGATGGTAATATTAGAAATGATATCTAAAGCTTACAATATCATGTTTCCTTTTTTCAGATTGTCTCCCTTATATGCCTGGTATTTTACCTGTTCCGTTACGTTGGTTACCAGCTAATCCAAGATTCACCAGGTAATTAACATGACCAAAACTTGCATCTGTATAAAACGAAAATTGAACATGATTGCTTTAAACTCTTTATCCATTTACTTTTAGCACACCAGAAAGGACTTCTATAAGTAAACTGGACAGAGACGCAGGCATTCACATTTTAAGGATGCAAATAAACAACAAAGGCGTTCAAAATCAAGCAAACACACAAGACATCACCAACCAAAACGCCACAATGAGAAAAAGAACATAATTATAAATCGGTCAATTAAAATCCATGTTTTGAGATAAAATTTTTACAAGTATAGTTGAATCCTACTAGCTGTTTTTTTTTTTTACAAGTAGTTGAATCCTGTTTGATGAAAATTTCAAACAGTCACCGTAAACAAGATAAAATCTTGAATGCTTTGCATGTTTCAGAGTATAAAGGAATAGTATACGCTGGTTTTGTATTGTATGGTCTGATGATAACAACATCTCTAGTCCTGATACCTGGTGTTCAATTGGTAGGTCTTAAAATTCTTACAGCGAAATGAATTTTTAAGATATACTATCTTCGTATCTTCAATCATGATTTTAGTTACCAAAACTTTATTTTCTGATTACCACTTAA
Organism: Arcuatula senhousia; assembly: GCA_963971305.1. Lineage (NCBI taxonomy): Eukaryota > Metazoa > Mollusca > Bivalvia > Mytilida > Mytilidae > Arcuatula > Arcuatula senhousia. The sequence goes on along the minus strand of OZ020312.1, from coordinate 46,963,581 downwards.
AAATGTGAAAAACAGAGGACACGGTTTTGTTATTTTCAAGAACGAGGTTTCACGTTAACTTAATTTTTCATTCAATTATACAACAATGATAATTATTACCTCAAATTTGGACCAACTCGATCTCTCAATTAAAATAGAAATTTGACCGAATATTGAGATGAGAAAAAACATCCAAATATATTCAGTTCTGTTCTGTTTTCCGTTTCAGGATAAGCGATATTTACTGTTGCCATGGATATACATGTTGATATTAAATGTTTTATATGAGACTGGTTCCGTAGCTTTACTTACCACAGTCCACATGGAGAGGGAGAAGGTGAGAACAAAATCACAAGCATTTACAAAATGTATCCAAGCCCCCAACATTTAAATGAGCACTTCGTTTTACAATTTTTAAATTAACAGAGTTTTGAGTTTCTTCACTGTTATCATCTACCGGTCTTTTTCTTTTAGAAAATAATGAGATGTGGAATAAGTGTACGCGAATTTATGAACGGAAGATGTTTAGCATCATAAAACAGTTTACTCTAACATTTATTTGTAAGTTGTTGATTGCTATTAAGTTGTTTTTGTACTGTCTGTTTCTTCGTGCTGTTCTCGTTGGTGTTTACTGGTTTTGTCTTTGCCCTTTCGGACTTTTGACATTCGGATGCCCATTGGCACATCAGCTTCTTTCAATAGCGAGTAATTGATGTTGTCACCTTTTTGACACATGTGTTCGAAAGATTTGTATTTCGGAGGTAATCTTGTTACATAACCAACAATTATGGAGTAACAGTTATTTTTATGCTTTTCCAGTTCATTTTTAGCACTTATTATCTTTCTTCTGGGTTTTTTTCCAGACTCTCCATGCGTGGGAAATCATATGGGTGTTCTTCTATTGCTTTAAACTTATAGCTAATGTAAGTATGAATTCTATTTAAGGCAGAAATTCACTTGTATCTTAACAGTAAAATGAAATGCATGTTAAATATGCCAAAGTTAACTTTCTAATGTTTGGCAATTAGAATTGAATGATTGGTGTTTTTGTTCACATTTTTAATTATTCTTTGATTTAGGTATTATGCAAGAGATGTAACAAATTTAGACACTGCTACTGAATGGGTCCTTTTCATTACAATGATAATAACTTTATTGTCATATAAATCATATTACACATGATTTGTGACAGAAATAAAAACAGAGAAGTACAAATAAACGACAAAATAAAGTCTATGAGACTCCTATCCTCAGTTCTGATGACCGTTTAATGAAGGAGGCAAGGCTCTGAGTTTGCCGAAAATTTGTAGGAGATAGTATTTTAATTAAATTATCATGATCAGAGGTATTAGTGGGATTTACATTCACAATATTGAAATCTGTCAGTAATTTATTTCTATAATCTTGGTTGTGGTTGCAATATAAAAAGAAGTGGCGTTCATCGTCTATTCTATTTTGATTACAAAAGGCACAAAGACGTTGTTCTCGGGGAACTTTTTTATATCTTCCTCGCTCTATGTCTAAAAAGTGGTCAGACATTCTAAATTTTGCTATCCATTTACGTGTTTCAAATTCAGAGTGGGATAAATTACAACTGATTTCTCTTTTCAGTGTTACTGTTTTGCCTGTGTTGTCTCACAATACCAAGAGCTTTCAGAGGGCAGGGGAACATATGAATATTTATACAAACCAGTAAGTTTGATGCTTGTAATTAGATTTTTGGATGTCCAGACTTCCTTTTGAATAGTAAATACATCAAGATAACAAGAAACATTATAACTGTAGCAAATACAAAGCATATACATTTGTTAATATTAGATGCAACCGTTTTGTACATAGCATAAACTATTTGTAGTATGCAGTTAGTTATATATTTAGTGTATTACATATAAAATGAACGAAAAATAATCACACAGAGTCAGATGAATCCACAGGCGTTTGGGTCCAGGATTTTATTGTATTATAAATAACGTGCATCTCGTCTATATACTGTATAGACGAGATGAAAATTTTTATATACACGTTATTTATAATACAATAAAATCCTGGACCCAAACGCCTGTGGATGAATCAACAGAATTGTTAAGATACTCTTTAGGATAGGTTAAGATTTGCAACTTCACAAATCCTTGTTTTTAG